>CALNVZ010003434.1:40548644-40587891 GCA_940671915.1 Paracentrotus lividus | reverse complement strand
ACATGATAGTTTTAGGAACAAATAAATTAAAAGTTTTTTCCATTACTTTGGAAAAAATGGTTCAGAAGTTGTTCTTCTTCATGTATGCTAAAATTCAAGAAATATGTAAGAATGAATATGCTTAGTCTTTTGTTATTGCAACATCATACACTTTATATATTTCTGAAGTTTAGAAGAGTCAAAATTACTTAAAATACACAACAGATTTTCAGAAAATTTGTATACTCATTCAAAAAGAAATATTGTAAACCGCTTCAGGTGATGTAACTGAGTAACCAAAAAAACTGACTTTGTTTTCTGAGAGAAAAATTCTTCCAGTTATTGGTGGACTGTTTAAAATTCTCTTCGCTTCAAACATATTTGATAGGATCTATTGTGAGACTATCAAAATATAAAAAAATTATATGTCTTTAAGATAAAATAGCTGATTAAAGAAAAATGTAACGTGAGTAACGTGTACGTGAAGTAAACATCATGTAACGTGGTAGACATATAAAAATTATTGAAGTTAGATACAATTTTTGTGGGATGTCAAGTCTAAGTTCATGGTGAAGTTGTGAAGTTTTTTTGTTTAATTTAAAGAGCAAAATGAGGTAACCTCCTTTGGATTGTGACTCTTTTTTCAATCAAAATATCAGTGGTATTCATATCAAAAACAAAATTGAATTGAAGTACTTCACAATGGCGAGAGTGCAGTTAGTAAATGAGCTCAAGTTTAGATAAACGCAAACTTTAAAGAGTGTTGAACAATACATTGAAGTGCCCTTAACCCGTGAACCTGCTGAGGGGTTTTTTTTTGTATGTTTTTTTGGGGATATTCATAGGCCTATATTTTGAAATATTCAGCAAAAATAGAGATTTTTCATATTCTGTATATTGAATTAATCAATATATTATTTCATATTTTGAATTTTGTATGTTTCAAATAGTTTTGACGAGTTATTTTTAAATCGAATTTTTGAGGACATTTTGGACGTTTTCCAGATGACAATTTATGCATTCGAGAATAAGTCTATTTAAAAATTTTATATGAATTAAGATTAATATTAAAGTTAATACATTCAGATAGCATAGTGATCATATTGTATGAATTATATCTGGTAGATATGGATTATTGAGACTGAAATGAAGACTTTTTGTTTTATCTCATTTAGTTTTTAAAATATGTTGCGTATAAGCCAGCGAATTAAAATGTCGGTGCGTATCCGAAATGTGCATAAATTTAGCGGTGATTTGCCATTTTTGCATTTTTGTAGGCCGTATTTTTGTATAAATCTCACTATAATATTCCAATTTTCAATTTATATTGTTTATAGGTCTTTTCAAGATTAATGATGTTTCTATCATTTGTACATAGGTTTAGGTGGCGGCTATTAGTCTCAATGTAAAGAAAAACATGGAACGGGACACACTTTGCTTGACGTGTACGGGTTAAAGTTGGATTACATGTATACGATGTCCATCAAAGCGGGAGGGTGAAGAGGGAAAGAAGCATCCTACGACGTATATGAATTTTTAGTGATTTTATAGTGTGTTTGACCATCATGTGACAAGATTGTAACGGTGAGTAACCGTAGAGTGAGTAACCACTTATGCTGCACTCCTAGTAAGAACCATGTTGTTCTTTATTTTTTTATATTAAAAGTAACAGAATTTTGTTCCTAGAGTATAAGCTTCTTTGAATGGATATAAGTACACTTCATACAAAGCCGCCCTTCCTATCAATAATAATGGAGTTACAGCTCCAAGTATGAGTCAAGGTGTCTCCAAATGTAACGTGAGTAACCGTGGAATAGCCCATATTCATTTTGCACATTAGGAAAAGGGCAATGTAGATTCAGGATCGACTGCCACCATTCACAGGGACTGGATTTTAAGGCCACGAGAGCGATCGCGCGCTACATGCGCGCCTTAATCCATTTGAGGTCGCGCGATTTATCGCGCGCCTCGCTATCGATAGCGATATGAGAGTGCAAGTTTTTTGACAATGAGTTCTTCTGATAAATAAGAAGTGTCGGTTCTAAAAACGGCCCGTTATCAATCCAAAACTAAACAATTATTTCCACAATTGTATCCGCTCCGCTTTTCTCTCGATCATAAAAAAAAATTATTTTGAAACGTTTTTGGCAAAGAGTTCTTCCGAAAAAAAGAAGTTTCGGTTCTAAAAACGTCCCGTTATCAATCCAAAACTAAACAATTAATTCCACAATTGTGTCCGCTCCGTCGTTCTTTCATAAATAATTTATTTTGAATCGTTTTTGGCGAGAAGTTCTTCCGATGAATAAGAAGTTTCGGTACTAAAAACGGCCCGGTATCAATCCAAAACTAAACAATTAATTTCACAATTGTGTCCGCTCCGTCTTTCTTTCATAAATAATTTATTTTGAATCGTTTTTGGCGATAAGTTCTTCCGATAAATAAGAAGTTTCGGTACTGAAAACGACCCGGTATCAATACAAAACTAAACAATTAATTTCACAATTGTGTCCGCTCCGTCTTTCTTTCATAAATAATTTATTTTTTAAACGTTTTTGGCGATGAGTTCTTCCGAAAAATAAGAAGTTTCAGTTCTAAAAACGGCCCGTCATCAATCCAAAACTAAACAATTAATTCCACAATTGTATCCGCTCCGTTTTTCTTTCATAAATAATTTATTTCGAAACGTTTTTGGCGATGAGTTCTTCCGATAAATAAGAAGTTTCGGTACTAAAAACGGCTCGTTATCAATCCAAAACTAAACAATTAATTCCACAATTGTATCCGCTCCGTTTTTCTTTCATAAATAATTTATTTCGAAACGTTTTTGGCGATGAGTTCTTCCGATAAAAAAGAAGTTTCGGTTCTAAAAACGTCCCGTTATCAATCCAAAACTAAACAATTAATTCCACAATTGTGTCCCCTCCGTCGTTCTTTCATAAATGATTTATTTTGAATCGTTTTTGGCGATAAGTTCTTCCGATAAATAAGAAGTTTCGGTACTGAAAACGACCCGGTATCAATACAAAACTAAACAATTAATTTCACAATTGTGTCCGCTCCGTCTTTCTTTCATAAATAATTTATCTTTGAAACGTTTTTGGCGATGCGTTCTTCCGAAAAATAAGAAGTTTCAGTTCTAAAAACGGCCCGTCATCAATCCAAAACTAAACAATTAATTCCACAATTGTATCCGCTCCGTTTTTCTTTCATAAATAATTTATTTCGAAACGTTTTTGGCGATGAGTTCTTCCGATAAATAAGAAGTTTCGGTACTAAAAACGGCTCGTTATCAATCCAAAAATAAACAATTAATTCCACAATTGTATCCGCTCCGTTTTTCTTTCATAAATAATTTATTTCGAAACGTTTTTTGCGATGAGTTCTTCCGATAAATAAGAAGTTTCGATACTAAAAACGGCCCGTTATCAATCCAAAACTAAACACTTAACTCCGCAATATTATCCACTCCGTCTTTCTTTCATAAAGATTTTATTTTGAAACGTTTTTGGCGATGAAATCTTCCGATCAATAGGAATAAATAGGAAGTTACAGTACAAAAAACGGCCCATTATCACTTGATAAACAAAGAATTTATTTTGCAACTTCATCGGCCCGCTTTTTTCCATTTTTATTTTAGTTCTCTTGCCATAAAATTTACACGGTCGCACATGTTTTTTTACGGTCGGTCCGGCTACCGGAAACAAACATATTTTTTTTTTAGGCCTTATACTATGCAAAATGCAGGAATGCAGAAAGAGAAAAATCAAGCAACAGCATACACATTTGTATTGTATGTACAACATTTTATTTATGCAGAAAAAAGGAGAGAAATCAAGCAACAACATACACATTGGTATTGTTTGTACAACATTTTATTTCCATTTAATCTCTAGATGGACATGACTTATATACTGGTAACTGAATGTAAAACTACAATAAACAGTTCAATGACATACAGTTGGTTGTTGGTTGTAACTTAAACTTTAGTACGTTCTTGCATCCATTTTGATAATCAGACAAAAAAGCTCCCCTTGCATGTCAAAGAAGAGCTTTTTGCAATGCTCCCCTACTGCTCTCCTTAAAAGTTCTAGGAGAGCTTTTTACTACTCCCCTCATATTTATAAAACTCAGTCCCTGCATTCAATCATCATGATTGACAAGTAATCACCACCAAATTTGAGTCATTGGTTGGTATTAATCTCCATATAGTATTTTTCCAGTTGTAGTATGTAAATGGATAATATAGCATTTAAAGTGAAACTAGTGTTCTGGTCATGACATTGAAATGTGGAAGACACTGTCTACAGCGCTTTAGAGAGGGTGATAACATTTCGCCAAAATGATAAGAAATTAACCCAATCCAGCTTTGAGTCACATGCACTTACACAGAAATGCATGTATGGGGCAACACAAAATGTTCGGGACCCAAACATGTCAGTTGTGTGGTATATTTTGGATCATATTATGACTATTAAGGCATTTGAAGACTCTTTCCTTGTGGAGCTTTTTATTATGATATTCTTTCCAAATATCATGAAAATGACACAATAATTTTCTTCATCTTTCCCACACCTTCCCACTACACTAGATTCCCTTTAATGAGATCAATCACACTAATACGCACAAGTTTGTTTATGCCAAAGAAATAGCAATGGAATATGGACATGGTCGTAAGAACTGGGCAGGGATGGTAGATTTCTGGGGTAATCCCCAGCTATAATAAGAATTAGAAAAGTCAATTTGAGGATTTTTTCCCTGATACACAATGGCAAGTGGTGAAAGAGCCCTTGTTAACATTATACATTTATTATGGTTGTCTTTACACAGTAGTGACAAGTGGTAGGCCTTATGTCATTTTTAACGACTCGATAAGAATCATTTTTCATTGCAGTGTGATCACTACCAGGATGTGATTACTTTTTAAAATGTATATCATCTGTTTGATAGAGGAAAAGACATGTAGAAAGGAGACCAAGACATTAGAGACTCTGTTTTATGACCCCTTTACGTAATTTAATCAGATACGGATATATCCTACATATATGTATCACTACTGCCGACTCAATTTTTTTTAGGGATTTCCCCTTAACTTTTACTATGATTTGTGAATTTAGTATGAGGTGCATAGCAATATTTTCAAATATATGAAAAATGATTACAAGAACCATATAGCTGCAGGTATATATGATTTTGAATTGAATTGGTTTTATTCATCTTCATTGTCGCAGCCGTTAGGCCGAATTGTGACAAATGTACAAACATTAAAAAGTAGTTATTATTCAAAAACTATATCATTATTACAATAAAACATATATCATGCCAACAAATAATATCCTTAACTAAATGCGACTTGAGAATAATCATTATAACAGAAAGATAATCATTTTAAGATCTTTGTAACAATGAGTCCAATTACTGAAATTGTTAAAATATTCCTAAAGATTGTGTTGTTGGGATCGTCGGTGAAAAAGCATTTTATTAAAAAGTAGCTGATGCCTAAGATATAAAATCCTTTATATGCTATCTCAATCTAATTGATATCTGTTGGTGAATCATAAATGCTTGTTACAATTGTTTTAATAATATAAAGCTAGACTCAGCAAAATTTGTAAATAATATGTCTAGGAATTAATAAGTGATTTTTATTCCTTGTGGTTTATGTCTTACTTGCCTTCGTGTAGGGGTGCTTGTGGGCAAGTGAAGCTAGCGTTTGAGAAAGGAACATGTCGGAAGGTAGCAGTCAAGATTATTGAAAAGAAGACATTCTCAATAGGTGGAACCATGGTGAGGGTGAGTGAAAATGTTATTTTTATGCCTCCGCCACCGAAGGTGGTGCCGGAGGCATCATGTTTTCGGGTTGTCCGTCTGTCTGTACGTCTGTACATCCCGCTTGCTCATTATCATGATATCTCAAGAACCACTTGAGATATCAACTTCAAACTTGGGAATAGTATGTACCACCGTAGGAAGATGATCTGATTAGATTTTGGAGTAGGTCAAAGGTCAAGGTCACGGAGGTCAAATAGTGAAATTCTATGTATTGAGTTTGTTATTGCAATATCTTAAGAACCATTTGAGATATGAGCTTCAAACTTAGGTGTAGTATGTACCACCATAGGAAGATGATCTGATCAGATTATGGATTATATAGGTCAAAGGTCAAGGGTCACAGAGGTCAAGATGTGAAAATCCATGTATTGAGTTTGTCATCGCAATATCTCGGGAACCAATTAAGATATAAACTTCAAATTTAAGGGTAGTATCTATCTCAAGAGGAATATGATCTGATTAGGTTTGGGGTCACAAGGTCAAAGGTCAAGGTCAAAAATGTCATTCTATAAAGCAAAATGAATAGATGACTGTGCGATATTTATTCTGATCCGGCAATGGCGGAGGCATATATTTCGACCGCACGCAGTAGAGGATTCATCTTGTTAGGTTTCTCTTTTTATTTACAGGTATTTATTTTAAAACTGTATTAACCAGTCTATGGAAAACATTCATAAATATTCATATCTTGAATGACAATGCTATAATAACTAGAAATAATAACAGCATAAAATATATCAAAGTGACAGTAATTGGTACTAAATTATTACAAAAATGGTATCTACATAGGTCAGGGATTCCAGTTTTCAGGCTATTGCCAGATTTCAGGCCCTGGCACCTACCTATTTTAGGCTTTTTCAGCCTGTTTATTGTACAACATGTATGGGGATTCAATATGTTTGGGCTTTTTTTCAGGCCCTGTGGGTAAAACTAACTGGCATCCCTGATCTAGGTATAAAGTAGCTCTTCTGGGCCTCGTAACACAAAGGTTTGCAAGCAATCAATCACAAAATGGCAGGAGCCAATCAAGATTGTTGTTGCACGCGCTTTGGGTTCAAAAGACTGACCAGCAACCAATCACAGTTGTTCTCTCAAATTTGCAATAATTGATCGCAAACCGTTGTGTTACGGGGGCCCTGATGCAAAATATTTTGTTTTGAACTTTGGGAAGTTATTTTTATGGTTTTCAATTCTAGGCTTTTGCTGTTTATATTTTATTTGGAAATCTGAACAGGGACTTCTGTTATTTTACTTTGAGCTGTTAACAGAATCTTCTATATTTAGTACTTATGTTTTGAATCCTGTACAGTTATAAAAATATTTTGTTTTGATATTGTTTATATAAATTCTGTTTTGAAAAATCTGTGAATATTTCAACAGGATTGTATTTTGCTATATTTTATTTTGAATTCAGAACATGGAAAAAACTGTGATGGAGGAAGTCCGGATACTCAAAAGGTTACATCATGTGAGTGTTTATTTGATATTTTTATTTCTGAGTTCCATTTCATATTAACAGGAACAAATACCCAGAAATGTTTCATATCTATATTAATTCATTGTAACCAGTATTAAAGCATACTGTACAAATTTTTTTTTTTGCAAGTTTGAAATAGGTAAGGAATTTGTGAAGGCTTGATTTTGCTTTATTATTGTATTTTTTAAATTGACTATAAATACCCTTATATTCAAGTGGAAATTCAGCAACTACTCAAGAAATTCATAAAAATAAAAACTTTCAGTACCTTTAACTTGGGTAAATGGGCATGATATGAAAGGAGTATGATTATTCAAATTATAATTCATATGATGACTCAGCAATCATGTAGGTTATCAATGCAAGGATGGAGAGTGGGGGAAAATATAAACAAATTACATTATCCCTTTGAACCAGCTAGAGACAGTAAAATATCCCAAAATACCACTTTCCATGTGTCCTTGAGAAACTTGAGATTTTTTTAAAATTAGGATTTATAGTCAAAAGTTAAAATCTTTTGCACTTCTTTCACCAAAAGAATACTGAAATGTTCTGGTGCAAGTTGGCAACTCTGGTTTTGATACTAGTATGGGGAATCATTTTATATAAGAAGACCTGGGGGGTGTTTCACAAAGAGTTAAGTAGACTTAAAGTCGCACTTAACTTCCATGCGCATCCTGTTTTATAACGTGCAGTCCAATTGGTAGATTTCTCAATGGCGCGCATCCCCTGGGCATGATATGACCAATGAAGTGAAGCGTAATATACCGCACACAACTCATGATTTAAGTGCGATTTTTAAGTCTACTTAACTCTTTGTGAAACACCCCCTGGACCTAAATGACCACTATAGTGAAAGGAGGTCATATTTTTCTCTTCATTTTTCCTTAAATTTGAGATATTTTTTTGAAGTTAGTGTGATCAACCTTTGCTTTGACCTTTGAGGTAAATTTAAACAGACAGGTATGCAAATACTACTTCTAGATCTCAGCCACCGGCAGTTAGCACAAAATCCTTACTCCCAGGAAAATGTGTTTACTTTATATCCTTGTTTAAATACTTAAAGGATTTTTCAAAAAAGGGATAAAGCTTGAATACATGTAACTGTAATACCGGTATGTTTTTTTTGTTTAGCCCCCTTTGCAAAAAACATCAATTAATTTGGAAACCCTGTACATAAAAGTAAATACAATTTGGATTCACACAATACTAAATAGTAATTTTAAATTGTCTTGGATCGAGGCTACCACAAGTCAATAACCTTTGGTTTGTTAGCCTGAGGCATTTTAATTCAAGTTGTGTTTATTTGGCATTGAATTCATGTCAATGGATGGATGCCACTAAATTTTTATTTGCACCTACCCTTGAATTCATCATAAAAGCTGGTGATTTTTACTAGACAATATTCTAGCAGTAAAGTGGGGATTCTGTTTTTTTATTCCTGGCATTTATAATCATTAATTGCAATTCGAGAGACTATTTTAGTGATGTATTCAAATCGACACAGCACTTCATCTTTGTCCAGTGTCAAGTCTGTTGACTGATCATTTTTTAATCTTATTGTATTTGATTTCAATATATTAGGAATGCAAATTGTTTTGGTTTGTCTGACCTAGAATAACCAATGTTACAATTAGCATTCATACTATCAAATTTATAAAGTGTTGATATTTGCAGACTGAGTTCATATATTTTTTGTAATCATATTGATTTTCCCTTCATTTCTAATTTCATGCAGCCATGTATTATAGGTATAGAAGACGTCTGTGACACTCCCGAAGTCCTTTATATTGTACTAGAACTGTGAGTGGAATATTCAACATTATGTATTTTATTCACAAAAATAATAAATAGATATTATATAAAAAAAACAAATTAAAAAATAGCTCAATCATCTCCCCATTTCATGCAGTAGTCAAACAATTCCTTATTTAAAACCCCAAATCCAAAATTTAAACAGTTCTCTGATTAAAAATTGTAGCCTTAAGTTTAGACAATAATAAGTGGGTAATGAAAGTAATAATTTTGATGCCAGAAAACTGACATGGTGGGACAGAGCTGCCAACTCTCCCGGATCCTGCGGGAGACTCCCGGATTTTGACCCAATCTCCCGCCCTCCCGACCTCATGCCCAAATCTCACGGATTTTCATTGATTTGCAATGTAAATGACGATAATTTTAGTAAACGACTGGTGAATTAGTCTACATGTAACAAGCCCGACCTCGTGCCGAAATCTCATGATCATTTTACCCAGTAGTTTTTACCCATATTTATATAATCGTACATTGATTTGCTATGTAAATGACGATAATTTTAGTAAACGACTGGTGAATTAGTCTACATGTAAAAAGCCAGTTACTTCCATGTGTGTGCGATGGGAACATGTGAGTGGTGATTAGCGGCGCTCCATGCTTTAGCTACGCTGGTCGGCGGTGGTTGGGCCCGACCACCCTCCTGCACCTGGTGAAAAACACTGCTCCGACCACCACTAACTTCACAAAAATCACCCCCCAAAATAGCCTTTAAATTCCACTTTTTCATTGGATTTACTACCTGGTATGTATAACCTTTAAGTTTTGGACCTTTATGATCTATAAAATGACATTTTTAGTCATTTTAGAAGTCTCAAAATGAGCTTCATTTCCGTTTTCAAACATTATTTTCGCCGTTTTTGATAGTGTAGTCCCACCTATACAAAAAATGTGTCAGTCTGTGAAATTTGCTTGCGAGGATTTGAAGTTTTCCCGATCATCATAGGGTTAATGTGGGTCTTAGATGTCACTATTTCAAATAATAAGCACTAGAAACGATCCTTGCGATACTTGTTTGCCTCAATTCACTCTGAGTTTTCTGAAAACATCGTTGATCATCGATGTTCTTGTCATTACTCCCCCAGTCTGCATAGGCATACTATTACTGGAGCCTTCTATCCCAGAGTTCTGGGGAGCAAGGCTTGTGACGGCCTCGGTTCAACTTTTCGTGTGAAATCTCCAAACTTGACAGGGTTTACCATCTTCATTTAAGAAATATAACACTGTTACATGATTATAAATTAATCTGAACATATTTTTGATTGATAGAAAATGTATTATAGTCAAATTAGACCTTAGAAAGGAAAACTTACATTCTATGCACTTCTGCGTTTTCATTTTTTTTTACCTAACACTACAGTAGGTCTAGATTCTAATTTCATTTTTTTTTTTTGGGGGGGGGGGGGGGTGCCAACCGTGACCTCCATTCGTAGAAGTAGCATCTTTTGGGAAATTCCAGCCGCCACTAAAAATAGTCTAGCTAATAACACTGTTTTCAGGTAGGCTAATTTTGTTATTTTTCTTGTCGATTTTTAGAACTGAGATACGAGTTCCTGTCAATTAATAATTCATGGCTGCCTTTACTGCAGAGATGCCAACCCTCGACCCTCCCGATTTCATTGCATCTCTGCTAAGCCTGCTCAGCTGAATGTCTGCAATACTCTACAGCTTTGTGTTGAAAAACAAATCTTAAAGAGCCCTCTGAGCTCCAGAATACCTCAAGCAAATAATTATGGGGAGTAATTTGGGTGTGGATATCTGAAAAGAGTCCTTGTAAAAAAAAATTATTATTTTTACTCTGCATAAGCACATATATTAATCCTTTAATTGAAATGTTTGGGGAAAAAATGATGAAAAATGGCCATGCTTTATTTGTAAAGTGTTGTGAGTGTGGCATGCTTTGTTGCCCCATAAATAACTGAGTTTACCGGCCGGGACCGCCCGCAAGGCACATGTGTTTTGCCTCACAAAATCATATCTCCGCAAAATCTTCTGGATTCTATCATCCCAATGTTGGCAGCTCTGTGGGAAAGTAAAACTATTTTGATTGATTAAGATAGAAGTCAATGAGGGGATGCTTGATGGAAGTATTTATGTCTTTCATTAAAACACAAAGCTCGCAAAAGGCTATTCACATTAAGTGTTTGGTTGAATAGCTAATTTTTTTCTACAATTGTTTGCCAATTGTGTGGTTTTATTCTTGAGGATTTATTTCTGTCATGGGATTGCGGATTATTGAAGAATTGACTATGTTAAACGCCTGAATTCTGGGGCCCGTTTCACGAAACCGTCATAAGTCTTAAGTTCGTGGACATCCCATCGAAACGCCTGTTAATTCTACAACACGTGTCCCTATGGGTTGTCCAAGAACTTAGACTTATGATGGTTTCGAGAAACGGGCCCCTGATGCAGAATAATGATTGAAGTGGTTCTGTGATTATATTTCAGAGTGGAGGGAGGAGAACTGTTTGACAGGGTTGTGAGCTTGGGAAAGTTTGATGAAGCTACTGCAAAGTTTTATTGTTATCAGATGATTACTGCTTGCAAGGTATGCCAACCAAAAGAACCTTTAAACTGCAATCATTTTAGCTAACAATGTCTGTGTACAGTAAATGCAATAAGTCACATCAAGATGAGACACAAGTCGTCAAGGAAAGAGTCAAGGAAATCGGCAAGATAATCAATGTTTTAATACTTTCCTCTTATTGTTTTCACTCAATTTATTTACAGAGCACAAATGAAACATTTAAGATTTAGAAAATAGAAAACTATTTTGCTCCAAAATTTGACATTTTTTATTATTTTGCTGATTTCCTTGACTCAAAGTGACCGTTGCTCATCGACTTGTTTCTCATTTTGATATGATGAATCACAAATAATAAACATTTTATCTGAGACCAATTGTGCTTTATTAAAGCCTAACAAATAATTACTTTGTTAGATTCCACCAGTATGGATCTTGTGTATAATAATGAGTATCGTGTTTAGTTCATGTATTTGGAATCAGACATCATACAGTAAAATTGGCTATGATTAAAGTAATTACATATTTGTGATGTTTAAAATTACCATTGGTCATTTTCAAACGTGAGTGATATGACATTTGGACTGATAGAAGGGCGCATATCTTCGCACTTGTAGGCTATGAATGGATCATGACTACCATATTATATATAATGTAGGAGTGGCATGTGTCATTACCAGTTGGATTTGAATTTTACAATTGGTCCTGGAAATTATGATTAAAAAACATTGCGTGAGTGACACGACAAAAAAAAAAAGACGATATGGGTTTCTAACCATTATTGGTTATGGTTGGATTTGTGCCCAAGTGAATCTCTAAGGGTACCATACGTGCTGGTATATGTTCATGAATAGTGTACCTCTCTGACATTTATTGTCCTTATCAATCATTCCCTCTCTGGAAAATGGTTCACCTGTATGTGTCGTGTGTTTATATGCCATGTTAGAGAAGTCCATGATAATTACTTTATTTTAACTTAAATAATTGGTTGTATTTATAAAGAAGCCTTTGTGTTGATTTGAGATGCTAATTTGCATTTTCAAAGGCACAGCGCCACATTAAAATTTCAGCTAAATGTCCCATTCAGATTGAAAATGACCCAATGATTTTTTTAAATCAAGTTCCGAATTGTGAAAGAGTAACCTCTCCCTTCTTCTGGGCTATTACAAATGAGGAGATTATGATTTTGAGTAATTCAATGACATGTCGGTCCTTTTCAGTGAGAGAAGAAATAAACATTAAAAGCATATAACTAGTCAAATATCGCTTTGTATTTTTGTTTAAATCCATTTTCATAGATAATTGATAATTGTATCTTTATTATTTTTTTCTACAGTATCTCCATGACAATAATATTACACATAGAGATCTAAAGGTAAGAGCTTAAATTTCCAACATCAACCCTTTGACTTAATATTATGTACTTAGGACCACTTGGGATGTTAACTGCAAATATGATCACCTTGGGAAGATGAGGAAATTATATTTTTGAAGTAAGATTTAAATTAAGACTTTAAAGTGTAGCATAGTGTTAACAATTAACCCTAATCAGACTGGGGTGTTTTGGTAGCTGTCAAGACTGGGGGGCCATGATGGCCCCCCCCCCCTAAGATCTCGGCCGCCAATCGGGCGACCGCGCCAAAAATTTGCACGATGGTAGTGAGCCATGTAATCTACAAGACTGCGCTGTTAATTTTTCCAAAATAATATGAATTTTTTTAATATATGAATTAATTATGCTAATTTATGCATGAAATCATACTTTTTGCTCTAATTGAAAAAATAAAGCTCCTAGAATGCTAATTTTGTGTATTATTATTCCTTATAGCATTCCTAACAATTGTACTAGAAAAAAATTCTTGTTTCAAAATTAATTTCTAATGTATTTTATTGTTTTATGAATTTCTTATGTATTTCTTTGTTTTATCGACCTTTTGTTTTTCTTTTTTTTTTACGCAAAAATCATTTAAGAACCATTTTTAAGCATAAATATGCTAAAATAAATTGATTTCAGGTAATGAAAGTGAAAATAATCATATCTTTATGAATTAGGTGAGAAAACTCAATTTGCATTGACTTTGTACACAAAATCACGTTTTTGAGCCATTTTCGGTCTGACGGATATTTTTGAAAATCGTGCAGCGTCGTAACGGTACGACCGATGTAACGGTACGACCGATTTTTGCGAAAATGGTTTCAAAAGATGCGCGAGACTTGAAAGTAAAATGTCAGCAAGCGGCGCGATCAGAAAATTTCGTGCGGCGGAGTGGTCGCGGAAAATGTCGAGGGGGGGGCCATGATGGCCCCCCCCCCCAGTCTGATTAGGGTTAAACCTCCATCGATGTCCTTTTCCAGAAGTGATATGCAAAATTCACAGGTATTTTGAAAATGTACAACAAAAGATAAAAACAGAACAATAGCATGCATAGAACTCTGAAAAAACAGAGGAACCTATAAATTTGATGATACAAAGCAGGTTCAGTAACTAAGAGTTTCGAAGTATTGTATAAGTGGTAATTTATGCAGTGGTTTTTATTTTGCGAGCTAGTCCATCTTTGCAAAAAATATCCACTTCAATATAAGTCTATTTTCAGTAATGAAAACATCACAAAAGTCGTGAATTTTCTAAACTAGTTCAAAATCGTGGAGATTAAAGCATGCAAAAATATTGGCTTAAGTACAGTAAATGACATGTGAAGACTTAAATATGTTTTTAATTGGCATCTCTTTTATCTTCAGCCAGAGAACCTGCTACTGATGAACGATGACAAGGAGACCATCTTGAAGGTGACCGACTTTGGTCTGTCCAAGTTTGTTGGTGAACAGTCCCTGATGAAGACGCTCTGTGGCACACCGACCTACCTAGCCCCAGAGATTCTGACCAGTATGGGTATGGGAGGCTACACTAAGGCTGTGGACTGCTGGAGCATTGGGGTGATCCTCTACATCTGTCTGGCAGGGTACCCTCCGTTCTCAGACGAGATCAAAGCCATGACATTAGAGCAGCAGATCAAACGAGGCTACTACAGCTTTCCCACCAAGTACTGGGGCTCAGTCTCAGAGACAGGTACAGCTTAAGATCATGTTTACTTTTAGGAATGCAGAGATTCCAATCCAACAGAATAATTTTAACATCAGAAAATTAGAACGTGAATAGCGCAAACATTTGAAACAGCTGAACCCAATGACTTCTCATGTGAGAAAGCATGAATAATAACCTTTTGCTCTGTCATTCAATTTGGAAATGCATTCAAATCAATAGTTTTCTTTCTTGTGACCACGACATTTGTTTCAGCTGTTTCAACTATTTGCGTTATTCAGGTTCTAATTTCTAATGTTATAATTATTCCATAGTGTTGGCATCATGAAAAATGACAGTGCTAAGTTCTGTATAGCTTTATTTTTAATCACAGACATTCTTTATGATTTATAACTTCTAATGTAAAGCATTATATTAAACTTGTCTCAAGAATCTGAGCCCCCTGACTTTTGGTTCACATACCAGTCTAACTACCACTATATCAACACTTCTGAATAAGATTACTTTTATCTAATTTTTGTTTGATTCATTCACAGTGTCAAACATTCTTATTGCTTTGTTGTTGAATTTTTGAAAAATTGCCCAAAACACAAGATTTCCACCAATTCCGTTACATGCAGCCATTAACATGTTGAAATTTAAAAAAGTTGCCCTAAACAGAAGATCTCCACCAATTCTATGTATCCTTTCACATGATGACATTTTAAAAAGTTTCTCAAAACATAAGATCTCCACCAATTCTTTACATGCAGCCATTGATATGGTGAAGAAGCTACTGACCGTTGACCCAAAGCGTAGGCTGACCACCAAACAGGCGCTTGCTCATCCATGGCTACAGGACCAAGAGGTGATAGATAGAGCTGAGAAACTGATGTATCCCAACAGGAATGGTCAGATGCTACCTCCTTCTGCACCAGTAAGTTGTCTAGCCTTGGTGCACTTGTTACACATGTTTACGCAATAGGGTACAGAAGGTCCTATGTTTGACTCACGGACAATCCCCCAATGTCAGGTTGACGTGAGGGGGGGGGGGGGGGGCTTGGTCAGATTTTGCTTCATGACCAATAAATGATTAAAGGGGAATCCCGAAGGAGAGAATCAACCTTACAGGAAAGAAGAAAATGAGAGGAGCAATCTAAAAAAAGTTTCATCAAAATCGGTTATAAATGAAGAGAGTTATGGAAGTTTGAAAAATCTAGTTGCTCCTTCTATGGGGATCCTCAAATTGGCGTCATGGGCTTCCAATTGGCCGATCTTATGGACAACTCTCCATTCATTTTGTACACAAATTTTCAGATTTTCCCCATTTTCTTTCGAAATATATCTTACCTCCTTCTGAGCTCAACATATGTTGTGTGAAATATATGTTCCCATGACATATTTTGAGCTCAGAAGTAAACAAGACATATTTTGAAAGAAAATGGGGAGAATCTGAAAATTTGTGTACAAAACAAATGGTGAGTTGTCCATAAAATCAGCCATTTTGAAGCCATTGTTGCCAATTTGAGGATATCCATAGAAGGTACAACGAGACTTTTCAAACTTCCATAACTCTCTTATTTTATAACCGATTTTGATGCAACTTTTTTTAAATTGCTCCTCTCATTTTTGTCTTTCCTGTAAGGTTGATTCGCTCCTTTGGTTGGATTCCCCTTTAAGTTAATAAGGTTATGTATATCCTCACAGGAATGGTCAGATGCTTCCTGCTTCCCCTCTGGTACGTTGTTTGCCATCTTGGTTTGGTGTGGTGATATGACACATTGACGCATTTTTATTTTTACAAGAGAGGTACCCAGCTAGACTTCCAGACAAGCCCTATGTTAGTTTGACGTGGGGGGGGGGGGGGGGGGGGTGGAGGATGGTTCAATCATCTGGTTAAGTATGCACCCTTCTGTCCGGTATGGTAATTTCCCTGCCTTTGTTTCTATTTGTACAGTTCATTATCTTGTTCTTGTCTGGAAAATATTCTCTGCCTGTTTAAAACCCTAGTTCTTAATCGGTATGTGATGAAATAAGTTTGAGGGTATATGTTGCTTTGCTTACTCACCTTTGATACGTATCTACCTCAAATGTTTGACAAATGTTTGTATACTTTGCAGTCTTGTACAGCCAGCACAATTTATTGTTCAAATCTTTAAAAATTTGAATTTTTGTTTTTTTCCACACCTTAGGATCGACTGCACTACATAAATATTGATAATTATTATTTCTTCTATCTAATAATCTGCCCCCCCCCCTAGGTCCCTGGTACTAAGAAGCGCACAAGAGAGTCTGCCATGAGCACTGATGATGAAAACAACGACAATGACTCCGGGGTCGGTAGCATGAGTTCTAGGAAGATGTCCCGCAGTGATGACAGTGGAGAAGGTGGTGCCTTTGATAAGACAGAAGATGTGTCAAAGGTCATGGCAAAGGTTGTGGAAAGTGGAGATGCTTAACGTAAACATCAAGGATGGATTTTGATCTGCCTTCCTATGTTTGGACAGTATTCCTCTTGTAAAGGTCCCGACCTACTGATTGGAAATATTTTTTACCTAACTTCTGATAAAGCAAGTAGATTCTTGTAGGTCAACCATTGGTAAGGTCTAGCAAATCCATACCAAAGGCTAAGTACTAGTATAGTATTAGCAGTAGCATTCCCACTCTACTTAGAAATCAGAGACAAGTCAGGTAATTACCCTTTTGATAAGGAGTTGTCAGTCTGTCATTGCTGCAATTATCAAATTCGTTTGAAATACGTTGAAATATTCATTTTGGAATTTTGAAAATCCATTAGGAAGGTTAGGGAAAAGGAATTTTGTACTCCTAATATACCGGGTGAGTCAGAAAAAACTTTACACCTAGAAAAATGTCAATAAAAAGAAAACCAATATATAAATCCCAAATTATTATATATATATTCTGAAAGAGTAACTCCTCCCGCATCTTCTGGTACCATTTTTGTGTGGTATGTCTTTACGCTTGGATGAACACATTATAGCCCTTTGTTGCCACGCATGCTCACCGAAGCTTACTGCATGAATGGTGCGTAACGATCTGTGTGTATCACCCACACAAGAGAATCCCCATTGGTTTTCCAGGTGAACGCTGAGTTGATGTCGGGTCCCCGACTTTCCACGTTTTATACTTTTATTGTGAAATGACACTAAAACGAGATTTCAAGTAATATAATCGCTATATTATTACGCTAAGGAATCCGCCCGTGCTGCCGTCCGCGCTCCCTGTAAATAATTTGGGCAGGGTCTGCATTTTCCACGGAGAGCGACCGTCTCTGTCGATGATGGGGTCGACGGAGGCCGGGTCCGCGGAGCGGCTCGCGGGCTTCGTTTTCTTTAACGAGTTCGCCTTGGACGCTGGGCGACGATTCCCTTGACGTCGAAATCCCCATTGACTTGCGTGCTTTAACCCTCTCATTACCATTGTCGCCTTTTGGCACCATAGAACACTGGTGACAAGGGAAACTGATTTTACTACCATTTTGCACAAAAGCGCCCTCTCTTGTTGAGTTATGTACCGTTGGAAAGCTGGGAACGATATTTTTCACGTGGATGCAAACACTAGGGGTATTGATTGAGTAATCTTTTTGAAAAGTTGAACTGAAGTGAGGGAATTCATTTTTTATGAAAAAGTGCCTGGTAACGAAAGGGTTAACGCGACGCCATGCAAAAAATGAGTGTCGTCGGAAGTGTCCCTGTCTCCTTTCAAGACTGTACCGGTATTTCACAACTCCGTCTGGACACTCTTTCTAGGTAACGAATGTGTGCCAACCCGTTGTCACCACGAATACGAATAAAGTAAAACGTCTGAACGGTTAGTCTTTAAGCTCATTTAGATGGTCTCCGGACTCTGGAGTTTAATCCGATTAGGGAGATTACCGATTTGATTTTGATGCAAATATCCAGAATGATCAGTGATTGAATTCATGAACCGAGATGGGCATATTTGAATTCCACGTTAAACGTTCCCTTAGAAAGCCCTGCAAAGACCATTTGCAAATGCGACACGTTTTATACCAGTATTTTTGAAGAAAAGAATACAATTTTAAATTCATTTTCAAACTCCAATCCAGAGGACGGAGCTATCCGTCGATCAACTGACCAGTCCTCAAGAGAAGTTATTTTGCACTAGAAGATTAATGACTCGACCGTCGGTGCGAGAGGAAGGATTATCTTCCACGGGCTTTTGTAGTGGGGGATTATCTAATTAAAGTATTATAGGTCAATGAAGTAGGTAATCTTTTATGTTTATAGCTAATTGATAAAGGTGTATTTTTTAAATTCAAAAAGTTCATTATTCGAATTCAAAATGAAAATTTTATTGAAAAGACCTTCATATTGATCTCGAAAGATCATTATATCTGACATTAGAATTTCTTTAGAAAATTTACTGGCAGATTTTCGTACATGGCCGGAGGGAATTTATCTTCCCGGGGATTCGTGGTGATGGGGATTATCTGATTAAAGTATTATAATGGTCTTGATTTGATTAGGTATCTTTTTATGTTGTAGCTAATCGATAAAGCGTCAGTCTTACAAATTCAAAAAGGTCACATCGATTTCAAAATGAAAAATTTAATGAAATTGACCTTCATTGATCTCGAAAGATCATTACATCTGGTATTAGAGTTTTTTTTTTTTTTTTTTTTTTTTTTTTAAATATGATAAAACTTCTATCATCCTCTCTTTTCGTAACCTCTTTCTTTGCCATGCACGATTAAAAAAAAAAAAAATGGAATCATGAATATATTGAAGTATGGGTATAAGAACTGGATTGGCCGTGGAGGGAGAAATCGAGATTTTATACGCGTGACTAAATCAGTTATGGAAAGAAAAGAGAGGCGTGTAGACAAGAGAGAGAGAGAGAGAGAGAGAGTAATTACGGCGCTTTATAGTAAAGGAAACCGAATGACTAAATGCGGCGAAAGTAGAGGGCGATGTTTGGAAAGAAAATAGGATCAGGGAAGCAGTGAGAAAAGATGGAGGGAGCAGATTGAAGACAAGAATGAACAAGATCATCAGGATTTCATACGACAAGCATTATACGATATTATGGCGGATATTAATGCTGACCTTCCTTAATGCCCAAAAGACCAATTTTTTTAACACGAACCCCCACCAGCCCCCCCCCTCATCTCATGTAATTCTGGATCCGCCACTGTTTGCGGAATGAGACTGAAATGAAAGAAGAATGTCTATGGCGGGCCGTTGTGGCCATAAAATGTTCATTTTGTTCAATGCTGAATCAACAGGAGAATTGATCGAATACGAGGGTCGGGCCTGGGCCCCTAATTGCTAGCCCCTGGATTGCTGCCCGGGCTTTCTGCTAGTTTTATTGTCCCCGCCGAACGAGTTCGAGCAGGGACTATGAACGGGCTCCGTACGTATGTTGTGTGTGTGTGTGTGCCGTCCGTCCCTCGTCCGTGCGTGTCCGTATGTGACCAAAATCTTCAATTTGCTACTCCTTCGCCATTTTTCATCTGATTTCGATTCCATTTGCTTTATATGATAGCACTAGGGTGATGGCTACCAAACTTCTTCACAGAATTTGACCTTTGACCTTTGACCCTGATTTTGACCTATATTGTTAATTGCCTACAAAATGCTACTCCTCGCCATTTTTCATCCGATTTCGATTCTTGTTTGCTTTATATGATAGACTAGGTGAGGGCTACAAAACTTTCCTCACGAATTTTGACTTTTGACCCTTTGACTTTGACCTTCATTTTTGACCTATATTGTTAATTGGCTACAAAATGCTACTCCTCGCCATTTTCATGCCGATTTCGAATCTGTTTGCTTTATATGATAGCACTAGGTGAGGGCTACAAAACTTCTTCACGGAATTTTGACTTTTGACCCTTTGACCTTTGACCTTGATTTATACTTATATTGTACATTGGCTACAAAAATGCTACTCTTCGCCATTTTTCATCGGATTTCGATTCTGTTTGCTTTATGATAGCACTAGGTGAGGGCTACAAAACTTCTTCACGGAAATTTAGACTTTTGACCCCCTTTGACCTTTGATCTTCATTTTTGACCTATATTGTTAATTGGCCTACAAAATGCTACTCCTTCGCCATTTTTCATCCGATTTTGAATCCGTTTGCTTTATATGATAGCACTAGGTGAGGGCTACAAAAATTCTTCACAGAATTTTGACTTTTGACCCTTTGACCTTTGACCTTGATTTATACTTATATTGTACATTGGCTACAAATGCTACTCCTTCACCATTTTTCTTCCGATTTCGATTCGCGTTTGCCTTAGTGGATAGCACTAGGTGATGGCTACAAAATTTCTTCACAGAATTTTGACCTTTGACCTTTGACCTTGATTTTTTGACCTATATTGTTAATTGGCTACAAAATGCTACTCTTCGCCATTTTTCATCTGATTTCGATTCCGTTTGCTTTATGTGATAGCACTAGGTGAGGACTACAAAAACTTCTTCACAGAATTTTTGACTTTTGACCCCTTTGACCTTTGACCTTGACTTTGACCTATATTGTACATTGGCTACAAAATGCTACTTCCTCGCCATTTTTTACCCGATTTTGATTCTGTTTGCCTTATGTGATGAGGCACTGATCGTGATATAATGGGAATTTTACATTATCGGCGGGGACATATATTACGCATCGCGTAATTTACTAATCCACTTGTTTATTATAGTTATAGGATTAAATATTTCATAATTGTGAATCCAAATTAAATGTTTTACTTCACCCAAAACATGGCACCTCTCCTGCAAGAACGCTGAACCGCATCATCATTTTCTTTTTAGCATTATAATTCTGCAGCCTCTGTTTCCACTGTGGGTAGAGGCCACCGCACACCACCCGACTTACGACTTGCGACTGACCGACTTTGGATGTGAAATAACTAAGCGCGTATACTTTGCAATGCGCTTTGTTATTTCAGATCCAAAGTTGGTCGGTCCCAAGTCGTAAGTCGTATGGTGTCCGGTGGCCTTAGGACAGATATATTAAAATTGAGTACTTTGTATCTACTGGTAGAAAAGGTGCTATATAGATGTTCATTATTATTATATTGGACCCTTGGGCAACTCACCCTTTCTCTTGTCCTAACTCACAATAATCATGGATAAAAAAGGGAATTTCAAGACAAGTATTTAATCCTCAAATTATCTTTTTTACGCAACAGATTTAAATTGTACAAGATTGATATTTGGAAAATTTGTGCAAAAGTCTGTGTATGTAGTAAAGACATGTTCTTTTTAATGCATTTAAAGAGTTTACATGCTATGGAAATATTTACTGTAAAAGCAGAGAGGTTGATGATTATTGTACTGTAGCAAATTTCGTGAGGGATCGAGTATGGCACGCCATAAGGGCATCAAATATTATTACATTTCACTCTAAAAAATATATATTTCTCTTTTACAAAACCATTTCACTCCAAGAAATATACATTTCTCTTTTACAAATCTATTTCACTCTACTTTAAAAATGTGTTTCACTAAAATATATACATGTCCTTTAAAAAAAAATACATTTCACTCTAAAAATATATATATATTTATACATATGTTTCACTTTTTACAAAATATATATTTTATTTTTCACAAAATATATATGCTTCACTTTTCAAAAAATACATGTTTTACTTTTCACAAATTTATGTTTCGCTTTTCACAAAATATATTTCCCTTTTCACAAAATATTTATTTCTCTTTTGTAAACAAAAATGCATTTTACTTTTCACCAAAATATGTTTCACTTAAAAAAAAATACATTCCACTTTTCATAAAATACATGTATCTCACTTCAGTTACGAAGGCATAAAACCCTTTTTGAACGGACCTCATTGAATCTGTGCTTGCCACGCATACGTTACAAATTCGTGTATGTTTACACTGCTTGTGCGAGATGTGTATACGAACGCACAGGTGTAACAATATTAAGATGCGATTCCTCTAAGTTCGCAGTATATGCTTTCACTCGTGAAAAAAAAAAATAACGTTTTACTTTTCATTTTAAAGAAAATTACGATGCCCTCATTTTTCTCACCGGTCAAGGCTGGCGCTAGCTAGGACGGGTGCGGGTTGATGGCCGAATTATGGCACAACCTTAGCTCTCGCTGTAATTTGTATACCCCATGCATAATAGTTTTTTGAAGCAATGCATCAATGTATAAACCAAGGATACTGAGTATGTCGAATATTGTATTAGGTTCATTATTATGTTCATTTCATTTTGGAGGTAAAATCGAATTTATTCGATTATATAGAGAAATAGAGTGAAATAAATAGAAATGTGTGCTCTCCGTCACTGTGTGCTTGGAGTTCTTCTTTTCCCAGGTTTTGTTGTGTGATGCAAGAATATGCTGATTATAAAATAAAAACAAAAGTAGAGCAAAGTCCAAAACACACATTAAAATGTCCTTACCGCGGAAACATTTCACGTGTCAGTTTTCAGGATAATTGTTATGTTAACGATGTGAGTAATTATTTGGAACAGGAATGCAGGATTAGAATGGCTGGCTGGTGGTGTGACGGGTGGTTGCGCGCTGAGACTGTCGGGTGGGGCAGGCATGGCTTTGGGATGTGTGAGTAAGGGTCTGCGTTGAGTCTTCGATGCTGGTGCGGCGGCGTTGCGAATAACATCCCGTCTGACCAGGTGCTCGAACCTGCATGTTTTGGCGCTACGTTATAGACTGCTCATCGATTACGACTTTTAAATTGATCTGGGGCCGAGGCATGGGCTAGTGCGGGAAACGGATGAGGCCTCATGTCGAAATTTTAAAAGACTTTGATGATATCTATTATGAAGAAGCCCTATTATGGAATTTGTTTTTCCCATTGATTATATTTTATTGAGTGAAATCAAGGCACTTGAAGCTATTTTTGGTTTATTGTGATACGCGGTCTCCGTTACGCTTTCCTAATAGGGAGAAAAGATCTCCATAAGGATATAAGTAGAGCCTATTGACCCCCCCCGCCCCACTCTCAAAAAGAATAATTTGCGGAAGCGAAGCGTGAGCGAAATTTACTCTTAAGATGAGTGAATCCTTTAAACAACATACACGTTTAATTGCGTTTTCAATATAATTCCTACAGGAACGCTGATAATTAGGTAAATTTAAACCCAACTCTTTGAAAACGAATGTGAGCAGCTGAAGTCATGGAGGGGAATTTTATTCTTTGTAAGTGACCAGGAATGCATGAAATTAGAAGAAAAAAATGGCGTCCCCTGATTCATAAATTAAAGTCAATATATAATTTAAATGAATAAATAAATGAATAAATACGTGATTTGGTCCCCGTAATTTTTTAAGATCGATAGCCAGCTCGCCCCCCCCCACCCCCCAGTTTTGAACTAGGTCGTTGGGTGCCCCTGGCCACTTTTTTTGCCTTTTTCGCTGTTTCCCTCTTTTCGTTCTGGCTGCCCTGCCGTCCGCTTGCCCTATCTCCTTATTTTCTCTGTCTTATTTTTTTTTTTCCTGTTTCCGTTAATTGTTCTCTCGCCGGCCCTGTGTTCCCATATTCGGAGGCACGTGGCCGTGGGGAGGAGTCGGGGGGGCTCACTCTTAATGATGAGCGTACGGCCTGCGTATGGCTATAATTATAAACAAACTTTAAAATCTGGATAGGGCTCATTGTATTCAACCCTCAGCGGCGTCGTCAACAGATTCGACAGATTTTCAATCAATGTTAGAGGGTTTATTCAGATTAAATTTATGTTTCCTGGGTGAAAGTTTACCGTCTGTACGCTTTTTAGGGTATGGTATTTTTTATTCCAGTATCTTATCGATATGCGTGAAATTTGGTTGTGGGTAATACGCCAGTTTTTTAGGGTATATTTCAGGGTGTGCTGGATATCATTTGTTTCCTTGAGTGACACCCGTGCTCTTGGCGCCCCAACCTCATCCAAGCATATAATACGCGCGTGTTGATGATCCATATTGAATAATAGATCCTGACAGCTATCATTAAACGATCGTATTGTGTTTTTTGGTCTTGTTGTTTTGTGTTTTGTTTTGTTTGTTTTGTTGTTTTGTTTTTTTTTGGGGGGGGGTGGTAATTGACTGGGGTAACAAATTAGAAGAACAATAGGATTGATTAATGATAATAATTATCTGGGTTATCATCATATAGCGCTTTTTTCCAGTTTTAATAACTGCTCAAAGCGCTTCACATATTATAACCCGATTGAAATGAATTCATTTTTATCATTGGAATACATATTGACATGTTTTAGAAATGATGTTCGGTAAACAAATTAATCCTTCATATAACTAAGGGCTCTTACTTGTATGTGTTCGCGGGAATTAATAACACAATTCGAATTAAAAAACACAGCCAGAAAAAACGAACTGCCAAAGATACTATATTAATGTCTGCCTCACCTGGTACGTCAAGCCTTGACTTTACTTAGTCAGGGGCATCGCGCTTCTGTATAAGATAATTCAAGCTACATGCAAGAATTATCTGCAAGCGATATATTAAATGACATTTACTGTTTGATTATGTTTGTTTTGTATGTTATTTAATCATATTGTGAGCACAAAATATGATGGAAAGAGAGAACTCCTAGGAACTGTGATAGCAGGGCATTTCTATAATGTTAGGCGCTATTGAAGATCTAATTTTCTATTATAGATCGATGATATACTAAAGCTTACAAACTGAAATGAACATTGGGCTAATCAGTTATTAGCTAATCAGTTTTTTGTTTATGCATGCTGCGCGGTAGTTACAAAATGACAAGCATGGCAAGGAGCTGCATAATGTGGCCATTGCAACCCGCGCGTCTTGCTATGTAGCGCCGCCTTTCGGTTGAGAAAAATGAGGCATGTATTTTTTAAAATAAAGTAAAACGTTTTTTTTTTTTTTCACGAGTGAAAGGTTACTGCGATAAAGGAATGAATTATATTGTACACTGTGCGTTCGTACACGCATCTCGCACATGCAGTGTAAACATACACGAATTTGTAACGTATGCGTGGAGAGCTAAATAAACAATGCGATGCGGTCAAGAAGGGTTCCATGTACTGAAGTGAGATACATGTCTTCTATGAAAAGTGGAATGTATTTTTTTAGTAAAACACTTTTTTTTTTTGTGATCGTGAAGCATATTTTTTTTGGTGAAAAGTGAAATGTATTTTTTCTTATACAAAAGAGAAGTAAATATTTTTGTTTAAAGAGAAATATATTTTTTGAAAAGTGAAACATAAATATTTTGTGAAAAATAAAATATATATTTTGTGAAAAGTGAAACATATATATAAATATATATATATATTTTTTTTTTTAAGTGAAATGTATTTTTTTTAAAAGGACATATATATTTTAGTGAAACATATTTTTAAAGTAGAATTAAATAAATTTGTAAAAGACAAATGTATATTTCTTGGAGTGAAATGGTTTTGTAAAAGAGAAATATATATTTTTATAGTGGAATGTAATAATATTTGATTCCCTTATGGCATGCCATAATCGAGATTCATAAACTTTTCATGCCGTGAATTACCAAATTTGATTTATGCAGCAAACTTTCCTTATTCTACAGTAATGTAATCAAACTTTCGTCTGAAGTATATTGTCAAACCTATGTGTTAGCATGTTTGCGTACCTGAATGCAGGAGTGACAATGTTCAGTACTTTGCATTTATTTTGGTACATGGTATGATGACACTGAAATTATGAGGAAGATGAAAAAAAAAATTGATAATCATGAGAAAAGAAAGAATATGATACAATAACAGGGAATGAATAATACAATGTATGAGCAAGAAACAAAGCAAGAGGCAAATTTATGTTATTTTTATGACTCTTTACAGCAATATTTGTGTATATTTATCATGTTTTCTATTGATGTATGGGTACTGGGGTATTATTCTACAGAAAAATGACACATTTTGATTGATGGCAATTGATTTGCTTTGGGTATTAAGAAAAAAAAAGAAGAAAACATGAGAGTAATTTGTGTTTCCAACAAAGTATACTCTAAAACTTTTACCATCTCTCATTTACTCATGTAGAAACTTAAAGATCAGGTGATACTTGTATGCTGATGATCTATAATCTATCAAGTGTTTGAGCAATTGTGTGTTACAAGTTGCTCTCAAATAATTATTATGCGATAGAACATGAAAGTTACAGGAGAAATAGGAAGCAACAATATAGATTTAATACTCTTTGGATTTGTCTTTGTACCAATTGACAAGTATACTCTATAGTTAGGATGATAGGACTATTAGGACGATGCTTCTATATATTACCATCTTGCTTAGAGCTGAGAGTATTTTGATTTTAGAAGTTTTATGAAGAGGTACATTTGAATTAATTATGCTCTGCTTGTTCTAATGATAATGTCAAATTCTGTGAAATTAATGTCTATACTGTAATTAAAGCAAGTGCATCTTGCTTTATTGTCATTTTCCAAAAAATTAATGAGTATTTATACATGTATCTTGATATGAAGACACTGAATGCCTGCATTAGAGCACAGTGAAAGAGTACTTTGCAATTGCAACATTAATATTTAAAATAAGATTTTTGTTCGCTCTTCAAGAAATATTGCTGCAATTAGATTCTTCTGTCTAGAGAGATTAGTCACTTTTGCAGCTTCTTTTGCATTTTATTTTGTTCATTGTTGATTTTTGTTGTCATGGAGATGAGTACTTTTTTTTTTTTATTACAGGCTCGTATCAGTGGAGTACTGATGTGTACAATTTTTTTTGTAACAGAATGCAGGTGCTTGTTTATGAATAACGCTGAACACACACATTTGTAACCATGCCCACTTTAATGACATGTTTTATTATTCATGCGTTTCTATTCCTCTGTAATGTTATTTTGTGATATGTGTAAGACGTGTTATTACTTTGTTTTGCCAAAGGGATGTGGATAGAAATTTAGTTGTTAAAATTTCAAATTCAAATAAAGATAGTTTTAAACTTTGTCTAATTTGAAATCAAGTAGGCCTATTAGAACAATCCCCAATAATATGTTTACAATTTAATAATAAAAGATTGTTATTCATTTTATTATTAGCATTTGTATTCAAGGAGACAAAATTATTTACAGGCTTCAGTTTTTATTGTGTATATTATCCATTTATATATGTTGAGTTCCATATGTTCTTGTTAACGAAAAAGAGTGTCCAACCTTACTTTAAACAAAAATATTCACCAGGTTATGTATGCTTTAATTATGTTTTAATAGTGCAGTCCACCCCTGTTGTAAGAATAATTGTGAGATTTTGTGATAAAGAGGCAATTAATTACCCAGTCTAAAATTCTAATATAATTATAGACATGTGTTTACAGTGCGTCTCAAAAAGAACTGTACACTTTTGAAATGGCTATAAAATAAAAGATATATGATTCTTGGGGAAAAGGTTTATATGGATATAAAGCTCATATCCTCAACTATCATTATGACACAACTAAATTCCGAAAATAACGCATTCTTCAGTGAGCAATGCCCACTTTTGTGGACACAATAAACAGCCTGCGCAGGAATTCGCTATTCATTTATCACCTTTGTATAGCACGCCAGGAGGGAATCAAAGAATAATGGGATGACTCAGCTAACAGAGTAAAAGATATGCCGAAAGTCAGAAATAAACAATCAAAATTATACACAAATTTTTTTTTCACCGTTTTGTTTTCATATCATTGATTTTTGCTTTGAATTCAGTTTATTTTTGTCTTTGTTGGCTGATTTATTACATTATTGCTTGAATCCCTCTTGGCGTGCCATACAAAGGTGATAAATGAATACCGAATTCCTGCGCAGGCTATTTTTGTGTCCTACACAAAAGTGGGCATTGTTCACTGAAGAATGGGTTATTTTGGAATTTTTTTGAGTCATAATGATAGTTGAGGATATGAGCTTTTTCCCCCAAGAACCGTATATTTGTTTATTTGGTAGCCATTTCAAAAGTGTACAGTCTGTGTAAAAAAAAATGGTACAGTCAGAAAACATTTTTTTATATTATGAATATTAATTAGAACTTGGTATTGTTTGGCATTTTCATAAAGCAGGATAATCGGACTTTCTTCTGCAATTTTTTTCATCACATTTGGTGCTGTAATTTTTGAGATATGACCACTTTTTTACGGTCAAGAAAAATCCATTTTTGCACAACGTCCATGCTTTTGTGTAGGTTTTCGCATAATGGAACAATAGATGTGCGTAATTTCGATTTGTTCCTCGTCGCACAAAATTTAGCATAACTTGTTTTACGAAAGCAAATTATACAGAACAAAGTGCATCAACAAGGAAAATCTTTTGGCTTTAATTTGGTACCACATACACACATTATTTAAAAAGATTTCACACCTAAATTATTTTTCCCCCGACTGTACCATTTTTTTTGACACAGACTGTATAGTTCTTTTTGGGATGCACTGTATATGTTCAGTATAATAAAATGTTGTTATGTCAAGAGAATGGCTTGGTCTCGAGCCCTTGGTTATAATGGTAATAGACTGTATTTGTTCTGATTTTTGTTTTCATGATATAATATGTGACCAACTTGTATATAAATGTAAATATGATATTTTCAAAAGAAATATTTGCCAACTGTGTTGACAGTTTTCTTGAATACTGTAAGATGAGAAACCTGAGACTATACAACAAATCATACAGATGTTTCTGTAATTTTCTTTTTTTGTAATAAATTGAAAACACCAGATTACTTCGACTTTTGCATATGTTGTACTTTGTTTATCTCTTTTTTTTTTCTTTTTTTTTTTTGTAAATTAAAGATGATGATGGACCAAGTCCACGCTATGCGATGTAACAAACGGGACATTCAGAGACAAAAATAGGCTTTTTTGATAAATCTTAAATTGAAATCCCAATCCTTAGGTATAATTTTGAATGTACTAGAACCTTCAACAAAATCATAAACAATAATTGAAATAACTCAATTCATATTTAATTTATGATAATTTATTCGTTCGTAACACATGGGACCAGGAAAAAATGGTGTTTTTAAATTTCGAATTTGTTCACATGATACTAGTAACCATGTAATAAACTTTGTAAATACATATTTTAAAGACAGTAGGTCGGGAGCTCCCATGGGTAATTTGACACCATGGATGTTTACCCTGTAACAGCTGTTTTGCATCATCTGACCACTGCCTGTCTTATGTAATGCCTTGTTTATTCCACCCATCCCTCCATCTGGTAAAGTCGTTAAATGTCCCTTTCCCTGGCCCGATGATGTCCGAAGCTGTCTAGGGTGGGACAGATTGTTTTGCTGTGGTCAAGAAATTTAGCCTCAATACGGGTATTTCCAGTACTTTTCACAAAGTCTGGGGTCAGCAAATTATGATCCACTCCCCATGAAATCTGACGCCACTATGTCTTTAATGTCAATATGGCCTCGCGTTTTCTGGCAAGGTCAAGTTTGTTTATAAAATATGACATGTAACACATGGGACACGAAACACGTGACAATTATTCTATGAAATATTTTCCATTAAATATTTGGTGTAGTCAAGGCGTAGCAACATGTGTAAAAAAAATCCCGCTGATAAAACAAAAGAATTCTAATACAACGCATTACTGTAAAAAGTAAATATTTTGTTTCGGTACTTGAGGTGGGAGGGCGAATAATAAAACTATATTATTTTACATCAGCTCAGTAACTTTTGTGAGACTACTACTGAGACATCAATACTTTAAGAATAAAAATATGGAAAGTTATGTGCTAGGTTTGTGATATTTTCACCAGAGGAAGCCAAGATGATATTGAAACAGAAAATATGTACTTTTTGGTTGTATTCTTATAACAAACCTTGAGAAATAATGGTAGAAAAAAGCAATTTTAATGCATTTTATCATTTTTTCATAAATATTAATGAGCCTAGTGATGTCATATGACCTTGAAATGACTTTTTGACCTCAAGTTTATTTCATACACTTTGTGGTGATATATGATACATTATATGTACTTTTAAAACCTTACTGACACACTTGACACAAAAATGGTCGAAAAGTTGAAAAATCACCACCTCGGGAACAAATAGCTTGGACTTTCCCTGATACATCATGCCAATTACTACATAAGCCGTACTACGTTTGTTTTCACAAATTACCAGTTCAATATAAGGCTAATTGTAGTCAACATCACAAAAATCTTGAAATTATTCTCTTGCAACTTTCCCCAACTAGTCCAAAATAGTGAAATATTATGTACATGAAATATATGGCTTATTATAAACAGTATTCTTTGTTTATGCTTTCCAGTTCAATTCCTCCATATATCTCTCCCTCTTAAGCCCTCTATATTTGTATCTCATCATTTTTCACATTGGTATGTATTTTTTCATCTTTGTACCACTCCTCTCTCCCTCTCTCCATTCTTTTCCTTCTTACTCAATAGTATCGTTCACACGGCAAGCCTTAACTGCAAGTTAACTCCAAGTTATTCTCGAGAACAATTAACTTGGAGTTAACTTGGAGTTAAGGCCCGTGTGAATGAACTCGGTGTTTATGTTCTCGAGGACAAGTCGGGATTTATGTTCTCGACAGATCTTGGGGTTAAGGCTCGAAACTCCAAGCGGTGGGTGGTCTCCGATCGTGCGTTTGACTGTGTGGACACGATTTTAACTTGGAGTTAGTGTTCTCGAGGATAAGAGTGACCTCTTGCAACGGTTAAACTTCCGGTTCGGTCAAGCGACATAGCCGAATAGCCTACGGGGAAATAAATAGTGCACGCTACATACAACTTGTACTTCTGGTCATCGAGCCTCTCACTTATCCTCAAGGATAACTATCCCCGAGGATAAGCACACCGTGTGAACCCGACTCGAGAACAAGCCGTCGGGGTTTAAATTCTTAGGGATACAATCCTCGAGGACTAAAATCTCGATGGTCCCGTGTGAACATAGCTTATAGGACTGGATTTGTAAATCTGTTACCACAGTGGAAACTCATAAAAAGGTCCTTGGGGGACCAGACGATTTTGCTTTTTACATAAGGTATCCTGTTATATCAATAACTAATGCAAAACAAAAGAAATTGATTACATTTTGCCTAGAGAAATAGCTTGGTATTATATCAGTTATTTTGTAGTAATTAGAACTTAATATTGACTTTCCACTTATTGACAGATTATGTCCTCTAGAATATTGCGGTACACCATGCTATTCCCCTTCTCTTCTCAATGATCTCTCACTCTCTCTGAGCCCATTTATTGGTTTGGACAACCAGGTTACAACATGGTGCATTTTTTTTTCTATTTTGCTTGCCTGACAGAGCAACACAAGCCATTCTGTTACCGTCTCAAACTGGGTTGTATTCTTCACCATTGCTTTATCACTTGTCTCTGTCAACCCGTAACTTCATTTCTCATTCCCTCTACTCACAGTTTGGGAAATAATTATTAGACCACTTTCCTAAGCTCAAATACAGTTTCGTCTAATAATTACATGTTTCCCAAGCTGTAGGTCTCTATAGCATTTTCTCTTTCTCCTACATTTTCCACTTTCTTTATTTCTCAATTCATATCTCTCTCTGTCTCTCTCTCTCTCTCTCTCTCACTTATCATCTTTCCCTCTCTAGCAATCTCCATCTCCTGCATTTTTTTTTCTATCTCTGAATATCTCAAATTGTCTCTCTTCCTATCTTTCCTTCTTTCTCTCTCTTTATTTTATATTCTTACAATTTTTCTACCAAACTTTACAACATCAACAAACATTGGTTAGGATAACAAATTCATAAATTTATCAATTTCTTTGTTCTCTTTCCTCTTTACAAATTTGCAGCCATTAATATGTATACAAGCTTTGCTTGACAAATTATCTGCCATACACACAGGCAAAGACATTTTGAACAGAACTCATGATTAAGAAGGCTTTTATTTAGAGTTGGGTTTAAAATCAATATCTCTTCCCATAACCTCGCCAATTTGACAGACCCGTCATGAGAATAAAATTGACCTTTATCATATTATTTTGTTTTAAATCAATATAAGATCTTTTATCTCTACAAAGTGTTTTCAATTCGATAAATTGATGAACAATAAGGTTTGAATGATAAAATACTCATAAATTAGAATCCAAGTCATTTACTGACAGGAATCTCAAATTATTGTTTAGTCGTTTGTATCCCACAAGTTGTTACTTCTATTGAAATATGAAAAATATACATTTTTGGTCAGTTTCATTATTTGTTCCAATTTATTCTTTAATTAATGGAACATAAACATTTACAAGTCACTTTATAGATGTGGCATCTCAAATGAATACAAAATTCTAGTATGAATTATGGAAAACAGACTGTTTATTCCAAATAACATATCTTGAAGAATGTACCTTCAAAAAAGATGTTAGCACATAGAAACACTTCTGCATCATCCTTCATAAAATCATAATTTATAACAATCTTTGAAAACACATTACAACTTTGGTTTTGTGTTCATATCTCTAAGTTTGTAGATGAGCTGACAAACGTCATCAAATATCTCTGGATCTATTCTCTGTCTCACTCTCTCTATCCACGCTTTGAGCTTGGGTCTGTTGTCTATTGTTCCAAAGCCACAGGGCTCAGCCTGTATAACCTGTAAGTTTGTGTGAAATATAACATAAAAATTAAGATATCCTCAATTTCAGTGCTTTAAAACTGTAAATACTAAAACTTGACACAATTTTAATCTTAATGGTCTTGTTTGAACATTGTTGTTATTTGTCATTTATTTCACACATTGTTATTTGTTCTTGGAATTCATAAATAAGTACCAAAGTTTCATAAAATAAAACACTTTTTTTATCATAAGGAACTGTTAAAAGATTGTACCATAAGCAAAACTCGATGAAATCACATAATTTTCAAGTTTGGAAACATTGTAACACATTAATCTATATTTGAAACTGAAATATCCAGGGGCAGGGGGGGGGGGGGTAATTTGACCCCCATTGAGATTAGAAAAAAAAAATTTTTTTATTATTATTTATGCAAATTGTGTTAATTTATGAATGAAATTAGAACATTTTTATTTAAATCACTTAGAAAAGCACTTTTTTTTTTTTATTTATCTTGACATACTTAGTGGTATTTCTAACAAGTGCATGACCAAATAAATACAGTATAAAAATGAATTTGTACGATTTTCATCAACAGAAGCCATCATTATTACATATTTATGAATTTTAGGTCATAAACAATGAATATCAAAAAAATTTAATATTTACAATTCAATTAAAACATGAAATCATGTTTTAAAGCAATTTTTAAAATGTCTGATGTACAATTGCAAAATAAGTCTGGTACCCAGGCATTGCAAATTATGGTCATCTAGAAAGTTATATTCACATCAATCTAAACTTCTTTTTAAAAAATGGCTAAGATAAAATGCAGTTTTCTTTACAGAGCCTGAAATATTGCAGACAATTTTGCCACAAACATTTTAGGTTACCTCATTAACACCAAACAGGTCTGCGATGCTAATGTCCTCCCCACATAGGAATGGTTTATCCTTGAGGAAGTAGGATTCTATGTTGTCCAAGGTATCTTCCATCTTCTGGATGTCTGGTTCAAGGGCAGCAGGATCTGGTGGTGTCCCGGTCATCCTTGGAAAGATGACCTACAAGAGGAGATAATGTGAATAGGGCATTACTTAATACAAGAGACAGCGAAAGGAGAGGGGAGGGTAAAAGACGGACAGGGGAATGAAGAGGGTGAACGAGGGTGGGCGAAGTTAATAAACAGAAAAAAGGGGTGGGAGAAATAGAAAGAGAGAAAGTGGTTTCTAGATTGTCCAGGGAATCTTCCATCTTCTGGATGTCTGGTTCAAGGGCCGAAAGGATCTGCAGGAGTCCCAGTCATCCTTGGAAAGATGACCTACACAAAGAGATGATGTGAACAGGACGTAGACAGTCAGTTAAAGAAGGTGAGACGTGGGGGGGGGGTAAAGACATAATAGAAGAAGGAAGAGGAATGAAAGAGAGGGGGTTAAAGGAAGGACAAGGAAAGGAAGAGGAAGAAATAATTGCAAATTGGATGACAGAAAGAAAGAGGGAGGGTTACATAAAAAAGTTTGAGACAAAGGCAAAATTGGATGAGAGTGAGTGAGAGAGAGAGAGAGAGAGAGAGATACATATGAGGAAAGAAAGGTGGATAGAGGGTTGATGTAAAGAAGTCAAAACCCTTTACCCTAGAAGCCTAAATATTTTTAGCATTATTGGAATATAAGGGAAAATACATTGGCAGGTATTCTCAAAGTGTGTATAAAGTTAGTAGGCCTACTATATACTTATTTAGTACGACTACTAGCTTTAGTCACCCTTCGAGAATACCGGCCATTGCAAATTATAAGAACTGAGAAATCTGTATACCCAGTGCTTTACAGTAGAATATTGGAATTTGACCCTCTATTTAGTAGTTATCACAAATCAGATACTGATATCAATCTCTAATCTTTTATATAATCAGTAAAATGTCACAAGTTTAAAAGAAAAAAATAGATCAAGAACTCTGTTCATGTGACCTAACAAATATTGGTATTTAAAAGACAACATGTTTATGAAGATTATCATTTGGTTCTCTTTAAAAAAATTTTCTCATTAGAACCTGACAGACACCACCAGCTTTCGACTTAATATTTCTCATCTTCCTCAAATGGGATTTTGATGCATATTTGGATGCATGGTACATGAAATCAGTGTCAGAATAGATTATGAAATACTGTACCACCAATTTTTTAGTTGTAATTTTTTTTCCCCCAAATATATTTTAATTGTCTAAAAAAACATTCTGTATCTCCTGCAACCACAACAACAAAAAACAACATAAAAACAGTAACAACAACAAAAACTATATATGTGCCATTCACATCGAAAACTAATGATCACTAGAGTATTATGATGAACTTGATTAGTCTTAAAACTTCAATGTATCAAATACTTGTACTATGTGGATCTTCTTTATAGTTAGATCTAAATTGCAGCTTTTCTTGGGGGCAAAAATATTAGATTCAATATTTTTACATTATTATTTTATATACAAGCTATGGCAATGGAATGTCACATGAATGAAAGCAGTGCATAAACAGTCTTTAATTCCTTATTGTTCCTCAAGTTGATCGTGTATTCAACTCACTTTTTTCATGAATAGCTTCATAATATGGGGTCTTGTGTTGGCATGTTGCCAATCCAAATATTCATTGACCCTTGACCTCTGCTGAAGGCTGTTGGGATACCAGTGATCCGGGCAGTCAAACTTTTCATGGAGGTACTTTGTGATGGTTACACTTTGCGAGTTGAGGATATAAAAGAAAAGAAGAGAGCTATGAGAATGTATGCAAATACATTGCCCTATCTTGCCATGGTCAGAACCACTAGTGTATACCTCTTTGTATCTGCGTATGCATCAGACTTCATAGAAAATCTTTGCATTGGTCGCAAACGAGGTGGCGGTACCCTTCCGACAGTCAAGTCAAAATACAAGGAATTGCAAGAGCTGCCCAGCAGCTCTACTCAAGCTGCAGACAATCATGTGCAAAAATACACCCACGAATGGTTATAACCATGGCATCAAGATTGGAGCTGTACATGAAACATCTCTTTCCAATGCAGTATTGCATAATGAAGCACAAAGGAGACGACCATTTGCATACGGCTAGGATAAGCGTACATGAGAAAATGATCTACTTGTAGAGTTCTATATGACTAGCCAATATTAAAAAACCTAGTTGCAAAATGAAGTTTTGATTTTTTTTTTAATGCGCTGCGTAACTAATCAACACAAATAATTTGGAATTCATGTATGTTTCTACATGAAAAATTATTCACTACCGGTAGGCACAATAACATTTGAACATTTAATGAAAATGGTCGAGCTCTTGGACTAACCTGTTTCAAAAAGACCTTGGCAACATTAACCCTGGTATTCATGTGTTGCCAGGCCAGGTATTCATCAACACGAGCCCTGGTCTGAAGGTCAGAAGGGTACCAGTGATCAGGGCATGCATACTTGGTCTGCAGGTACTTCAATATTGCGATACTGCATTGGGCAGAGGATGACAGATGGTTCAAAAGGATTGAATCAGTCAATTTTACTATCATGATTTATTAGCATCATATAAAAATGTAAACATTGTTTTCTTGTCATCAATGAACATAAAAGTGTACATTAAAAATAGTAAATCATACATTCACAACAGCAATATCTAGCATTTTCATGCCATTTTCACAAATTTTATTGTCAATTTCACTTTGAAATTTAACATTGTAACAAAATAAATGCTCCAACAAAATACAGTACATGTTGGGAACTCCTTTGAATTTCTCTCCTTAAAAAATAGAGGGAACAAAAGGAAACAACACAAAAAGGAAACAAAGATTGTGAAAGATTTCCTTTAATATGCAATATTCAATTTTATTCCCAACCCCTGGGTATCAAGGGATGGATGGAACTGACATCCATGTTAGTCAGGGAGTTTAGCATTTTCCACTGATACCAAAATTACCAGTGTGTCAAGCGAGCACTGCAGTAAAAAAAACAACAACTGAGATTTGGTGCGAAGAGTTTGGTGAGGAGTCGAATAGGATTTTGCTAGGGATCTGGCCAGTGCCCCATAAAATACAAGTTGCCACTGATATTAGCTTTGCCATCAATTGAAACTTCCTTGGAAAAGTTGGATTTTGATTGGCTTTATGAGCAATATCACCATGGTTGGCAGAGAAGATAAGTATTATGCCAAGGGGGAAGAAAATTGCCGCAAAGGTTTAAAGGGATGCAGAACCATGAATTGATATTCAAATCACATTTATTCGATTTAGCTTATTTTGCCAACATAATTATAAACACTTAGGTCAGTCTGGTATCTCTGCAAAATTGCAAGCTAATTGCTTGCTTTACCTTCGAGATATCAATGATTTTCATACTCAAAATTTATAAACCAACACCGGATGGTTTATAAAACCATGTGCTTTTCCACACACCCATTTCCTGTTGTAAATTCCCCCTTCTCTAGCGGCCTGGTTAGCTCTCAGCATGAGGTACTGGTGTTTGGCTGTATGCTGGGCATTGTTGTTACACTGTTTTAAGGTAGTAAATGACTTCCATTTGATCTGTGAACTTTCAGTAGTTGTTTTTTACTGTTGGAGCAATATAATTCAATTAATCTTGGTATAATTGCTCTTGTTTTTGAAAGCTACTTAATCCCTTTAAAGAGGAAAGGATTTCTGGGGTTGCGAAGCCATGTCCCTCTATCATTGCTCAGGTCTTGCCAGTTGCCAGGGACTTGGCCCAGGATTTCTATGCACAAAAATAATGCCCGGAATGTTGTGGACTTGGCTAATGAGGGTAACATTGGAAACAGTCAACTTAGATGCAAGTCCCGACCAGGGGTCAGGGCTTAGAATTGATAAGAAGAGAATTAAATAAGATAATAGACCAGAAAATGGACTCAGTTCATTGATGACCTACATACCTCTCTGTGAGTTTAAAATCCCCATCTTGCATGGCAGGGATCTTCTTGAATGGATTCACAGCTGCATACTCTGCTGATTGGTGCTCCACTACAAGGTCAAAGGTTACACAGCATATTCATCATCTAATAAGTTATAATTTTCAGGGGCGGCAAAGTTTTTCTGAAAGTGGAGGCTGAGCCAAAGGGGGAGGGGGGGGGGGGGCTGAACAGGCTAAAAATCCCAAATCTATTGTGATCATTTTCGCATTTAAATTGTTAAACAGGTTACTGAAAAAATGGGGGGATGGAGCCCCTTTACCCCCCCCCCTCAAGCTTCACTACGGCAGCCCCCGATTTTGACATGATTTTGAAAAATAAATCTTTTCTGGGTAAATCCATCCTGAAGATAAGAGGGTTACAATGAAAGTGGAGATAATACCCTGACAGGCTGACAAAGATACAAATTTCACAAAGTATTATGCTCCCTCATTTAATTTCCCTGAATTTCTCTTTTCCATTTCATGGATTTAGATTATTGAAGGAATGAAGGAATAGATTTTGTCACAGAGACAATTTAATTATATAAAATAATAGGCATAATCGTGATTGAGGAAACCACCATTCACTTTGTACAGCAGCGCTTCATTCAGTCACACGCATTGGTTTCCTCTTTCCACCCCATTCACTTGTGTACAAGCATTTGAGCAAGTGGTTTCCGAAACGACGATAAGGCCAAATAATACACAGTTGAAATAAATATTCTTCTGAGAAAATAGCAATTCACAAGAGCTCATATAAATTGACATCATAATTATTTAAACTTGAAATACAAAAGTTGTTTAATAAAAAATACAAAAGCACTTCAACTAGATAAAGAATTAATCAAAAGTTTTGGTCAAATATTCAATATTCTAAAATATTACCTCAGCTTGAGCTGTCATTCTTTTACTTTTTAGCTGACCTTTGATAGATATATGTACTCATTCAATCAATTCATTTTTTAAACACGATGGAGCGCTTCACCACACCAGCTAGCCCCGGCGCCCCCAGGACGCTGACACTTCGTGTACGGGCTGCCGCAATAACACCAGCCAAACAATATAGTCCGGCATCCCAGAAGATTTATTCATGTGAAAAGCGCCGGAACAACTGACCCCATAGGGGGTTGGGATGGACCCTGGGCCTCAC
>CALNVZ010003434.1:40462611-40544871 GCA_940671915.1 Paracentrotus lividus | reverse complement strand
CACAATGTCATCATCGCACCTAAGGAATCCCTCCCACCAGGATTCCGTGAACCCTGGCCGTTCTGGCTCTGCTTGAACCGCCTGCGGACTAGAGTCGGCCGTTGCAAGGTGATAATGGCCAAATGGGGCATCGACATTGAAGGAAGGCCAGTATGCGAATGCGGAGAGGAGGGGACCATGAGTCACCTTCTACAATGCCCTCTTCTCCCCTTCCCCTGCTCCCAAGCTGACCTTACCACTCTTTCGCCTAATGAGATCGCCTTCGTCCAATACCTAATGGGTAGAGTCTAATTCAGATTCCCCTAAGAACCAATACATATATATTATATATGCAATGAATACTATGATCTTTAAAATGTAATCAAGTATAATTACAAATCAAACAGAAGAATAGGAGAAAGGATTCGAGAAGAAGAAGATGTCCACCCAAGGCATGGGACGATAATTGCCGTTGAGCTGGAATGTAAATTATTTCGAACGGCAGCTACCTTTGAGACTCGTGCCCTTGCCAGGCCTATCACTAACAATTTGACGAGTTTTCACATGTATGGCTCAGTTATATTAATGTAGAATACTGAGATGTAGATTGAATTAGATGGAAGTTGACTGGTGCTTGTCTCACGCTAGTTTCATTTACTCTCCGCGACTCGAACAGACCCTTTCACAAAAAAAATAATTAATTAATAATAATAATAAAAAAAAGCATTTGGTCATGGCTCTGTATGCAGGTTTGCTTTGAAGAAGAATAGTTACATGAACATGATGAATGATGTTATATTACCAACAATCCAACTTTCTGAAATCACGGAGAGATTTCGTGCAACACTGATCTGCTTCCTTTCTGCATTGAGTTTTCTTTTAAGAATCTCGCTAGTTGTCTTCTTCTTGTTCAGACAAATAATGTTAGAGAGTTACTACAGAGGAATCAGCATGACATGCATCAAATCCAGGGTTATTTAATTGCTCATGACACTCAGCGGATAAGGGAAGCTATTGGTCCCAGCTGAGAATCAAATAAAACGGATTTATAGTAGAACCACGGTCTGCTCAAATCCTGGATCAATTAATGAAGAGGTAAAACTGAACAACCTGCCTGCCGTGCTTACATTTTCGATGTCAATAAAGCTTTCGATTCCATCCATCTCAAAAAGATGATGAAAAAATGACTACGGTTACCATCAATGACCATTATAATCTACTAAATACCATTGAACAACGTGTACACTGTTAAACACAAGAGGCTAAAGTTGTGACACCAAATGGAGAGATGGAAGAATTTAACATTCTTGCTTGCAGGAGTTTTGCAAGGAGATACTCTTATTATATACCTACCCTTTGTCTTCACAATAGTTCTTGAGTATGCACTTGGACTAGAGAGATAGCTAGAGGACTCTAAATACCTTGGCTCAAGGCAAATTATATATACCTCTAGCTTGAAAGCACCCTTTTTACGTCAGCTTGTTCACTTATTCTGCCTCTAGGTCAAGACTGACAAGTTCAAGTAGCAGTGGGGGTACACACTTCGTTATGAGATTAGTGAAAACCATTTTCTCAAAGCACAAAGAGAATTAGTGAGAATTGATCTGCCTTATATGTCAACAGAATAGAATTAGTCGTACATCCTGCCTCAAGACATCGCGTTCTTTGGTATCCATGTCCTAGATCTCGTTGAGAAAGAGGATATTTTGCAGATTCAAACAACGAATCGGTTTCTTTAGGGGAAAACAAAGACTTATCTATTAATCAGTATTCGTGTGTGTACTGTGGATCACGATAATGTATCTGACACGTGTATACGACACAAGATTCTCTAGCTGTGCCTCCATTATTTCCGGTAAAGTCTCCTGATCGAAAAAAAAAAATCTAGTACCTCATTGGGGGATCATTCAATACAGCATTGTCAGTTAGAATTTGAAGTGTCCGTACGCTGGAGTTGTAAGAAATCAGTTGTAGAACTTGCATTTCATGACTGAGTCAAGTGATCCTTTCGAACGGACACTGGCTCGGTGAAATAGACCGAGGCTGCTCTGTCCTCATCGAGCGGCCCTGGCCGTATATCCCTCTGAATGAGGACAGATCAGCCTCGGTCTAAGAGGGGCCGCCCGATGAGGACAGAGCAGCCTCGGTCTACGGTGAGAGATGCGGCTGCTCCAGTCACGAGGGTTCCGAAGGAGTTTCGCCCAAAACAACATCTATAGTAAAAATCGCCCCCATAACTATGTTTATTCAATTAAGGGTTGGCGCTTGTAATACTTGAATGGAATATACCTTCAGATCAGGTTAGTAGATGAACATTTAATAGGCCTACCCCGTTTCTTTTTCTGCGAAAACTGTCACGGAACGTCTGACGGGGCTGAGAAATGATATCCCTGTGAGTAAATCTTGACTTTAGGCCCTGGTCTTCAATTGATTAAGGAGGCATTCCGTTACATATTTTGAGAAAAGCGCGTGTTCGAAATGAAGTTTTAAGATTGAAAAATTGAAGGAAACTTTGATTGAATTTTCAAAATATATACTCACTTATGCTAATGAAAAAGGGGAATGAGGAGGATTAGTAGTTAAAAGAGATTGTTAGAGAAGTGTAAACGGGGAGTGAAATAGAAAGATAAAGAAAGAGAGAAAGACAGATAGAGTGTAGATGGGGAGAGGAAAGATAAAAGAGAGGGAATAGGGATAGGGTGCGGAGAAATTTGTGACAAAGAGAGGGATTGAAAGTCGTGAGGACTTATAACGCAAAATTAAGTACTTTGAGACGACGTAAGAAGGAGAGAGAGAGGGTGAAAAGGAGTGTGTGTGTGCGTGTGTGTGTGTGTGTGCGTGGGTGAGGGTGTGTGTGTGTGTGGGTAAGTGGGTGGGTGGGTGTGGGGTCATATGATTGGGAGGCAATAGTGGGGACAAGGGGATAATGAGTATGTTTGTAAGATTATAATGAGTTCGGTATTAATCCCCATACAACACGTGTATTATGAATGGCTCGGAAATATTACCCTCAAAAACTCTCTTTTTTGACCGATTTTCCTTAAAACCATGTTACTTAAATGCCCTGAAAATAGGCTAAAAATACATGTAACTTATAAAACCAAGTATGTTCCAGAAAGCGGAGGACTTGCTTAAGACGTTGGCAAAGTTTCAGAGGAATTGGGTATTTTAAACACAATCTCAACAAAACTTCAAAAATTGAAACCGAAAACGAGTAAAAAAACAGACAAATTGGTCGCAAGTCGACGACGTCGCTCCGTGATGTTAACGTCGCTGTCATCGATCTCAGGGACGAAAATGCCAGGAAAACTCATTGTGGTGCATCGTATACTATCGGTTAATCAAACTCAAAAAAGAAAATAAAAAATGAAGCCCTAAAAATATGTTGGGGACACGTTTTGTGTGGTAGTGTCAAGTGCACCTCCCAGTACATTGTCTCAAAAGTGACTTCCGGTAGTGACGTCACAAAATGTGTGATTTGGGCGGGAAGGCCACAGCTCAGACCCGGCAGCAATTCATTTTTGTAAGGCCCAGGGTCCATCCCAACCCCCTATGGGGTCAGTTGTTCCGGCGCTTTTCACATGAATAAATCTTCTGGGATGCCGGACTAATACCCTTCCACCTTCACGATCGAGTGCCTGGTGCCTTAGCCAGCGGAACTCCGGAAGCAACACCCCCAGAACTCCGGCATACAAAATCAGAATACCTGTACCGGTACTTACATTTTCGCATAGCTATTGGACATGCTGTATACGGAATCTTGTTTGTCCTGACGAACATCACCAGTGTTCTTGCAGGCTGCGACATGAGGTCGTAAAATATCTTCACAGACATTTTAAATCTTATTCAGATTTCACAAAATAAAGCGAAATGAGTAGCTGTATCATCAAAGTGACAATGGGTCACACGTATCGTCCATAAACCGCATTATTAGCTGTAAATGAAAATATCGCCCTCAGCGTCTATCCCTAAAACCCCAATATTATTTTTTAAAGATATTTATTTACTTATTTATTTAAATAAAATAAAATCCAACGGTGCAGGCGCGGAGCCAGGGGGACCGACGGGCCCGGTCCCCCCCCCCCTACGCAAAAAAAAAAAAAAAAAAAAAGAAAAAGAAAAAAAAAAAGAAGAAGAAGAAAAAAAAAAAAGCGCAGTAAAAATAGGCGAGCGGACCGCATTGACCCCCAATCTTACCCCTATGTGGCTGATACATAATGACCTCATTGATGGCGCGAGACCCCCCAAAAAATTAACACCTTCCCACCCCCCCCCCCTGTAATGAAATCCTGGATCCGGCCACTGCGGTGGATTTTTGGCTACTGGGGGCGGGGGGCGCACCCGGCGCAGTCTACAATTTCCCTGGATCCGCCACTGTAAATCAAACATTTTCATTCTACATGTACTATACAATGTACATACCCTATCTAAAATAATATTTTACATATGATTGATAATAATACTTAACATGCATGAAAAAGGATTAACAGGGACTAGAGTTGGCTGACAACTTTTTGTGATAGAAATTGTATTGATGGTTACGACTTGACAGGCCTAGTTCCCTATTCTAATTTCCGTGAATAGTCTCTTGGCCTATTCCATTCTAAAAAATAGTCAGTGTGTCCAGCCTTACCATTCATTTAGGACCTCAAAATATTGTTTCAAAAACGTGATTTAAAGTTAGGCCTAAAATGCGCAAGATAAAGACACCTGTTACGTTTTGGATTGATAAAATCCAACCTTTCTGATTGGATGGGAGTATTATCGCATTTCATTGTGACATGACAATGATATGCGACGAGCGTGAATGTGCAGGCGCACACGTAAATTAAGCATCCTGATTGGCTAAAAGTTTCTGCCCTCGTATTGTGACGTCACACTCCTAGTTACCGCGATTACTAGTTGCAACCAATAGCGTTCGTTCGCCCTATAGTCTGCTCCTGAGGATGCACAAAAAAACATTTCTACATTGGGTTTTTACCAAGGACTCGGCGTTTTTACCTCCTTGGTTTTAGGTGCAATGGCGCTACAGTGCAATCAAGACTAAAATGAAATACATATTATCTAGGGTAAGTTTTTTTTTTTCAGTTTGAAATTATTGATATGTTTTATAACTTCCTCTTGCCTGCCATTAATAACAAATCACCACTGTGTGTTAATAATATAGACCTTTAGATCTAACGTTACACATGAAGAGCTCATCTACTACATCCATTTTCCACCAAAATTCTTTTTTTAAACATAAATCTACTCATTTTAGCACCTCTCTACACACTGTTACAAACAGAAACATGAATTTTCAATGGGGGAGGGTGAAAAAATTACTTTCAAAAATAATTTCCTTTCCGAAAGGTACTACATCCATTTCAGTTCTTTTCCAAAAGGTACTACATCCACTTTTATGTAGTCCCATGTATTTGTTTTTATTGCATGTAAATAATTCGTAGTTGGCTGGGTTCACCAGAGCATCAGTGAAAATTTGAAAACTTTTGTACTCAGTGCAACGTTTGATTTTTTTTTAAAACATGGCATCTATTTTAAGCTATATGAAATAGTACAAAATGTTTCTTTTTGAATAAAAAATTGCCGAGATTTATGGTAATTTACATACTCTGAGACATATCGTTCCCAAAAGGTAGAACTAGATCTACATCCATCAGAACAAAAAATTAAAAATTCATTTACAGAAAAACTTTTAGGCCTAGAGTTTTGTTAGACTGGTTTCCCTTTAGTATCAAAGAGTAGAACAATCTGCACAAGTTTAATTCCAAACAGACACTCCTATCAATGAAAAAAACAAAAAACAAACAAAAAAAAAACGTGTTTTTCTCCGAATTAACAAATATGGATGTAGTACCTTTTGGAAATGACCTCTTCATATCATATGCGCATCAATACAATTCTTGTTAATGAATTTTCCTTAAGAAATCCTCCATGAAGCTAATTAACACTATTTATTTCTTTTATTTCAATATCCAAACTATGCTTTGGCATGATTCGTGGAGGTTTACTGTAGTTTAATTTTGAGCTTTGAAAATTAACTATGCAAGAGATTAGGCCTAATCAAACAAGTTAATGAGAATATTATTTGTACGCAGTTTAGGTATCATGGCATTTTACCAGAACAGATGAAAAATGAATTGCAACTGTAATATGCTTTGAATTTAGCAGAAAATCCTTTCGTCGGACGAAGGTAAACTCACATTTAAACAACTTAAAGGTGACCAGTTATGCCAATGGCATTTTAATCTGACGACGCTGAATAATTTATTTCAGAACTTATAGATTGTCACAAACTCTTTTACAGGCAATAGGCTGATATAGAAGATGGAATCTACCATGTCATCCATGGTTATCGAAGAATATCATAAAGAGAGAGAAAGACTCAATAACGTCATCAATGACGTAACAACAGCCAGCAGAAAACTCAGTTATTCAGGTATTATCAAGTTGGATTGCTGTATTTTTTCGGGGGGGGGGGGTTGGTTTGATCCTATTAAACATTTCAAAAAAACATTTACTTTTATAACTCTCTATTATGACATTTATCATATAATTACCATTTATACTATCACTTTTGGAAGTATATTGCAAACAAAAACAATACATTCAAAACAGCAGCGAAGCTGTGTACAATTTTGAAGTGGGTGGGGGGGGGGGGTGTTATTGTTATCGTCATTGCCCTATTTTTGTGTACGAAAAAAGGTTTTGTGGATCGGGAGCTGGCAATCCCTTTTTGCAACTTTTTAGTGAACTGGGAAGCGACATAAACACTGTGTCATCTCTGGTCCAAAGAAAAGTAATGATGAATTAGGAAACAAATATCACAAGGCTCTTAATTCTTAATCATTTATATCCATGGTCTATAACGAGCGACAAAGGATATGAATGTTAATACGGCTTTATAATGGGAGAATTTCTATAGATTTTGTTTTCCTTTCTTTCTGTAGAAATCCATCCATGAAGCTTATTGATAAACCCTACGTTCTTCTGATACATTTTCCCCGTTTTTTTATTACTTGAACGTGCTTGTCATTATGAGGACAATGAACCAGGCGCGGATACAGGGGGGGGGGGCGATGGGCCCGGCCCCCCCCTCTAGCAAAACAAAAAAAAAAACAAAAAAAAAGGGGGGGGGACAGAAGAAGAAGAAAAAAAAGCGAGGCAAAAATAGACGAGCGGGCCGATTGACCCCAACCTTACCCCTATAGCTGATATACATGATGACCTCTTTGATGGCCGAAGGCCAAAAAAAAAAAATTAACACCAGTGTACTTTTTGCTCGCCCGATGTAACGGGAAAATTTTTTGGGTGTACCAAAATCTGAAATTCCGATTTCGGGCCCCCCTGTAATTAGGCATAGCACACTCAAAATTAAAGACATTAAAATAAGCAGGAAACAGAGCTTATTTTAAAGAACTCTGCAAAATGAGAACAGGGAAAAAAAAATCTTTGAATTTGGAAAAGCGGTTACTGAGATATTTGCAATTAGAGTTCTGCGAAATTGACCGAAAACCTGCCAAAAATGGCCAAAAATGGCCAAAAATGATAATTATGCAAATTTAAGACATCCTACTAATTAAACTATTCATATTGAAGGACTGTAAATGACAGAAATGCTAGGACTTATAGAGTTAAATCCATTTCCAATCAAACTGTATTTAATGATCATAACATGTTCACAATAAGATAATGAGAAAGTGCCATCCAGATCAAAAATTTCCATCTGCAAATACAAAAGCAGCCAAAAAATGACTAAGTCCAGCACATTATATATTCATAAAGCTCATTAAATATGCATAAATTGAATATATCGACTTGTATTCATCCTATAGAAATTAAATTTGGCACACAGGTAGAAAAGATATAAAAGTATTAAATCAGTCCAAAAACTCATTATAATATGCAAATTAATTAATTACTTATCATTAAAAAGACTCATTAAGAATGATAACGCCTCATTAAATATGCATAACTTGAATATCTGGAATTCTATACATGGTATAGACATACATTTTGGCACAGATGAAGAAAATATATAAAAGGATCAAATCAGTCCCAAATCTAATTAAAATATGCAAATTAATTAATTATAAGTCATAAAAACTTATAAAGCACAATGACGCCTTATTAAATATGCATAACTTGAATATCTGGAATTCTATACATGGTATATAAATAAATTTTAGCACAGATGTATAAAATATATCACAGGATGAAATCAACTCAAAATCTCATTAAAATATGCATATTAATTAATTACAAGTCATAAAAACTTATAAACCACAATAACGCCTAATTAAATATGCATAACTTGGATATCTGGCATTCTATACATGGTATAGAAATAAACTTTTAGCACAGATGAAGAAAATATATCACAGGATTAAATCAACTCAAAATCTTATTAAAATATGCAAATTAATTAACTTTATATTATAAAAACTCTCATAAAGCACAATAATGCCTAATTATATATGCATAACTTGAATATCTGGAATTCTATACACGGTATGTAGAAAATATATGAATGGATAAGACCAGACCGATAACTTGTCAAAATGTGCAAATTAATTAATCATATATATTTAAGAAACTTTCATTAAATACATGCACCTCATTAAATCTGCATAACTGAAATATCTGGAATTCTGCACATGGTAGAGCGATAAAATTTGGCACAATGATTTGTGGAAAATACTAGAATCTTGAAATGAAGACAAATCTTTTGATGGATATATAGCTCATTTATATGCATAACTCAATTACATGTATACTTTTCAATGGAAAATGAATAACAACTAAACACACCTGTACATTACAATACAAGAATAACTGCCGATGAATACAAATAGAATAAGCAAATCACCATATTTGGCTTATCAAATATGTATAATGAAAATCAACCTCGCCAAAGTCTAATCTGTCAGGACTGAAGAAATATCTTCAAATGAGAATTGCTTTTATTCTCCTATACCTGAACAGTTCAGCAATGCAATATGACATGGTTGGTAATTAATGCTTGCTCTTGAGGAAGAGTTCCATCTTTCAACTAGTGTGGTTTTATACTCTTGCCATCAAAAATTGGTCCTACAATTTCCTTTCTATGTCCAGTCAAGTTTTTCATTTCCATACATAAATGCCTCCAATCACCAGATTTCTCAGCTTTTGCTACATTAATTGTGCTTGACTATAGACAGGAGATTATGTGGAGCAATCTTTGGTTCTTTCAACCCCATGGAGATCAGTACGGGAATGAGGTCTTTTCTGTAGCTCAACGTGTAAGATGAATCAATTTCACGTATGATTGCCTCTGGTAGGGCGAATGACAGCATAGGTTGATCATGATGCCAATGATCTAAGAAAAAAAAAACACAAAAATAATTGGTTTGAAAAAAAAAAAAAAAAAAAAAAAAAAAAAAAAAAAAAAAAAAAAATCCCCCAAATTATTTCCATGAACTCAACAACATTTGACGTCTTGGTTATATGGAAATCTTACTCAAAATTTACCATTGCAGTTAAGTTTTAACAAAATTAATTTTAGATTTAATGACACCAAGTACACCAAGTCAACATCAGTAATTAACAATTTAGCAAGGTATTCAGTATATAGGTCACAACAAAATCGCAATTTAAAACTGAAGAAAAAAATACAAATAGATGCTAAGAAAAGTAATTATTAAGGAATTTTCTTAAAAGAAAACTCCAAAATGCTTGTAATTCCTTGCACATGATTGTTTACATCATAAGAGATTAATTAAACAAAGTTAGAGATCAATACCCAACTCCCAGGTAGAGCTACAACATGAATCTCATTTTTCCAGAGGGAGGAGTAACTTGATAGAACAGCGTTTACAGCGTGCAATTCACGTGAATTCTGCCATCTCTTTCTGTTAGTTCTATTGCCGTTACTCCCTGTTTACTAGCAAAGCATTTTCAATCTGAATATTTCCTTTTATAATCATGTAATTTATACATAAGAATCTTTGAATATCAGCTTTAATTATCTGGGATATGAAATATAGCAAAATTACTTACCAGGACACAATCGATTGTTCACAAGACTAGTATTTCAACGGCAGTCCAGCCAGCCAATCTCAGGATTTGGTCATCGGTATTCACGCTCTGATCCAGGGCAGGGCTTGTCTGGGGTTCAGCCATATTTATTGTTCTCTCCAATAGTCGTTTCAGCTAAAGATGCTCTCAATGAATTAAAATTTAAAGTTGACAGGTAGATTCCTTGAAATGTCTAATATCGGATGGGTTTTTCAGTTTTCAAAATCGATTAAAAAATAAGCCGTTCAGAAGCAAAATACAACAATCCACCCAAACCTAAATATCTCAGGTTCTGGATATGATTTCAAACAGCTGGTTGCAGGGTCATGACCTGCATACCTTGGACTACCATTTATGGTAAGGGCATGTTTATTGGTCCAGACCATCACTCGCTAATAACCTGTTTTAAACAGAGAAGTTTTGAGAAAATTGGCCGCTTGAGTTTACCCAGACGCTCAAGGGCAGAATGCATTGGGGTTTTCCATATCTCTTAAAACTATCAAAGTTCATTAATGTTTTAAAAATACTTCTAAGAGGGGCATATTATTCAAACTTGGCAGTATTATTATGGAAGCCTTTTAGCTACGTAAAGTTAAAAAAATATATTTGTATCTTTTTTCATTTGTTCACAAGTGCGGATTGTATTTTGGGTCAAAACTGGAAACTCTTACGAAAGGAACGTGTGCATGTGAGTGGCAGGGTTACACCACGGGCACCTTGCTATGCCTACTGTAATGAAATCCTAGATCCGCCACTGATGAACATCAGTTATATTAAAGGCAGTGATCATGATATTAATATGCTTGTCCATAATAATTATAACTGCCCCCTGTCTCAGGAATTAATAACGTTGGCGAATGAGATGAATCCAAAGAAGGACACGAACCTTCCTGATGATGCACTTCATCACATCAGATCAACCTGGAACCAGATGAATTCTCAGTGTGAACAGCTCGAAGTTTCCTGGAAAGAGAGAAACACCAAGCTCATCTGTGAATTGAACACGGCACTGACTCGGATTCAGGTGCATAGAAATACCCCCCCCCCCCTCAGGGGATCAACCATACACGTATGCCGGATTCTTAGATCAGTCAGGAGAGCCGTGTCAAAATTACCCCCTATTTCAGGCATTAATTTTGGAAGGGAATTTGCACCAAAGTTACCCCCTATTGCTTTTGGAGGGGTAACCAATAAAATTACCCCCTTTCCCAGGTTTTTGGACCATATTCGGGACTTTATTTCGGGATTTGTCTTCAAAAGAATTGAAAACTACCCCTAATTAAAGAATAGGTCGGGGGGGGGCCTAAAAGACCCCTATTTAAATGATTTTTTTCGGGGTTTTTTCCCCGACCTGAGCCCCTAAAATAAACCCCTTTTCCGGAGAAATCGGGAACACGTTACGTGTATGGTTGACCGCCTGAGTTGGGGAGGGGGAAAATAATGCAACAGGGTCGACCGGAAACTTGAGAAAAAAAAACTGGATACTATTTCACCGCAATTTTTTTTTTCGGCCTTCGGTCATAAAAAAGGTCATCATTTATCGGCCATAGGGTTCAGTCGGCCACTCGAGTCATTCATTCATTAAGAATTCCTCTTTCTCTCTCTTTTTTTTTGGGGGGGGGGGGGGGGGGCTCGTCGCCCCATGGCTATGCGCCTGACAATACGATCACCTATTATGCCTGGCATGGCCCTCCTCCACTAAGCTAACGATATTTAGTCTCCCCCCTTCTTCTCTCTCCCTCCATAAATGCCCAACATTACATCACACCACTTTCTGTTTATTTGGCAGACTATTGAGGCTGAGCTCAAGAATATTCGGGAATCTAAGACCAAGTGTTGTCCTAAGATTAAAGGAAAACGACGGTTACCATGGAGAAAAAAGAACACAGTTGACGTCATTCATACAAAGGAGGTATATTGAAATATTATTATTAAGATTCCTTGGGGATGATGGGTTCTTACCCCTCCCCCATGTAAAACTGGTGCAATTTTTAAAATGATTGTTAAGGTCTTTGCTCGGTGGTAGTCACCTAAATACTAAAATGATCCGCTAGCTTGTGGTTAAACCTTTTGGATGCTCCGCTGTATTTTAATTTTCAAAATAAGTATCCATGGGGAATTGTGCGATATTTTCACCGCCATCTCAAATATTATTGTTTCCAACTTACGAGAAAATGTCATTTTATTTGAATTCTAGCTTATTTTACCTGCTAAATACTATGAAATCAAGATATGCATTCTTACTCCAAAGGTAGTATCTCACTTCGCGGAGACGTCTCCGCGAGTCGGATTCTCTGAGACGCCTCCGACGTTTTTTTTTTTCCAGTCGCGGAGACGTCTTCGCAACTCATAAGCCGTCGAGAAAACTCATGGATCCGCAACTGACAGTAGATAGGCAATCATTATTATGGAAGTAGATAGGCAATCATAATTATGGAAGTAGATGGGCAATCATATTCCCTCATCTTTCTAGAAACACTAATTTAGTATACCCAGTTAGGACGACACGATCTTATTTTGTATTCTGATGCACGGTATTGCAGGATGAGGAAAACTGGATGACGGAACAGACGAATGGCCTAAAAATAGAGGGAGGAGCCAGAAATGAAAATGATCTCATTCAAGATTCACAAAGTTCTCAGAGGCAGATCTCACGTATGGAGTATGATTGTTATATGCTGGAGGAGAAGAATAAAAGACTCCGCGATCTGGTCGAAAAGTATGTCGATTTTTACGTTTTACTCTGATAATTGAAAGTCTAATGGCTTTATTATAATATTCCTTTAAAACTATATATTCTGAAAGAATTTTAACCGAATTTGTAATTAAATGGCCTTCATATTGTAATGTCATCGATGAATGATAATACAACATGGTGCATATCTTCTTACCAACTATTTACCAAATAGGGCAAAAATTACCCAACAAGGCAACACATATGGGCACTTAAAATCACTATGTCTAAGTCCTGTCGATAAGATATGTAGCTATAGGCCTACCCTGTACCCTGTTGAACTCTTTGGGGGGGGGGGGAAGAATGTTTCTAACCTTAATGATCCTCTCTACCATGCATACTTATGGTTGAATTAAGGAAATTATATCATTTCATATTTTAACATAAACAAAGGATATATATGTTTTAAGAAATTTAACAGTGAGAGGAATTATATGGAGGATTGAATTGAATACTGAACCTCCTTGTCTTCTTTCTAGCCTAGAAACTCATCTTCGCAAAACAGCACACGGTCCCATCCTTGACGCCAGAACCACAGCGGACTTTGCCGTCATTGCATCTCTAGGATATAGCCCACGTTCCGTGCTAAACATACATGATGTCATTACCTTCCATGCCACATCCGTCATTAATAACGATTTTAAATTCAAGGAGATTGGTCGAGGAGCCTTCGGGCGTGTAATGCTTGCCCGACATACCTCCAGCTCGGACACCATTGTCATCAAGGTCCCTATTATCCCTGCATACTCGTCTCCGGCGATGGTCAAAGCTGCAAAACGGTCAAACCTCGGTCAGTTCATGAAGGAAGCTGTGGTCTCTGAGTTCTTTTCCATGAATGCGCACTTTCCGAAACTCTACGGCACCCTGATGCTCGAAGACGACATGTGCATTGTGCAGGAATTTATTGGGGACAAGGCAACCGGAAAGGTTTTCCCTCTGCTGAACATCATGAAAAGTAACCCCAGTCCTTTTCTGTCTCCAGGCAGCTTGCTCGACATTGCTGTCGATGTCCTTGAGGGCGTTGGCTTCATCCATTCTCACGGGTTGCTACACAACGACATCAAGGCCGACAATGTCCTCCTGGAACTTCGTAACGGTCGTTGGCAAGGGTTCATCATTGACCAGGGACTTGTAAGCACTATCGCGTTCCCACCATGCGTAGCTATCAATCAGTCCATCATGGACGATCACAAGAATAAGCTGAGTGGGAACGTGTACGTCGCGCCCGAGGTTATTGACGATGGAACAGCCCTGTCGGTGGCCAGTGACATTTATTCTGTAGGAGCGGTGCTTGTGTTGATCGGGCGAGCAGCTAGACTGCAGGATCTGGTTGCCATTGGAGAGACCTGCTCCAGGAAGGAACCCATGCTTCGACCACGCTCACTAGAGGAAGTGATGCAGAAGGTTCAAGGTTTAAAGTAACGACTGGCTCTCTAACACAATTAATTAAGAAGATCAAAATCACACGACGCACCATGAATATGCACACAGTACATTGTGCGTACGTGTTCCACGGTTTCTTGCCGGAATGGAGGTGGTGGGGGGGGGGGGGGGGGGGGGGTGGGGAGGAGAGAGAAGAGATTCATTTCGACCGTTTTTGCCCATTGTTGAACCGGACCGGGCCCGTGCCGTGACCCGGACCGGACTCGGTGTGACGAGGCCTTAAGGGATATATCATTCCAAATCGTTAATTCTGTTAACCATAATACAACAACAAAGATAGTATCCTACAATGTTCCCCAGGTTTTGGCAGACTATCTGTTAGCTAATTAGTTCATTGGTTTGTCGTAGGGGATCGATGGGGACATTTGTTTGGGTGTTTTTATCATCTGATAATAGAGGAGAGCTCTAAGAAATAGTCCGTGACATAATATATTCTCCGGTCATTATATTGCTCGTCGTTCAATCGAATGACAAACTAATCTTCAGCCCAGACTTGTCTATATTTTAACACCAGCATGGCTGGGGCCGAGGGCGTTTTTGAAAGTGGGGTCTGAGCCGAAATTGGGGGGGGGGGAAGGCTAAACAGGCTAAAAATAACAAAATATGTATGGTCAATTTTGTGTTTTTGTACACGTTTGCTGGAAAAAAAAGTGGAGAAGCCACCCCCCCCACCCGCCCCCGGCTCCACGGTCCCTGCACGGAGCCTTTCCTCTCAGGTAACCCTAATATACAGGGAGTCGCATATAATGAACGATAGATAGATAAATCTGATAATATTATTCATACCAGTCAAAAGTGTAGGGAAAATTGTATTTAGATTGATCTAATTTGTATTATTCGAGCTCCTAATTAATTGAAGTCGGCAGCCCTATGTCTGATGTTACCACTGTTTTAATTTTTAGGAATAAACGTGTCAGGCTGATCTATAATGATCTGATGTTATTATTATTATTATCATTATTATTATTATTATTGTTATTATTATTATTAGCATTATTTATATAAATTTATATAAATAAAGTATATATAATTAACAAAAATAAAAAAAGGAGAGAGAACGAGAGAGAAAGGAGAGAGAGGAGATAGAAGAGGGAGAGAAGATAGAAGAGAGAGAGAGAGAGAGAGAGAGAAAGAGAGGGGGGGGGGGGGGAGGGGAGGGGGGGAGAAGAGAGATATATGGATGGGTTTGGGGCGCGGAGAATCGAGGGAGAAAGGCTGAACATACTTTTGTATAAAAAAAAAAGGAAAAAAAGTTTAAAAAAAAGGAAAAAGAGCAAGGCATACAATATTACATAAATGGGCAAGTCCAAGGTATTTTGCAACTTTGTCCCACGCGTTACTGACGAATAATTTATCATAACTTAATAATGAAATGATACATCTAAATTATTTTTCAAGTTTTTGGGAAGGGTTCTGTACCTTTACATAAAACATGAAAAATAATTGAGATGTATCATTTCATAATTAAGTTATGGTAAATTATTTGTCAGTAACGCGTGGGACAGAGTTGCAAAATAGCTTGGACTTGCCCAAATACATATGGGGGTAATTCCGTAACATATATCCAGGGATCCATACTAATTGAAAATAATGCCACATTAATTGATTACCTAAATGGGAATTTAAAATGATCATGTAGGCTTCCTCCTGTCCTGTCCTGTCCTGTTTTTTTTTTTTTTTTTTTTTCCATCAAACGGGGTGGCTTCATAACTTGTAGCTACGTTCAGGCTATATACAGCGCATGCCTTGTTAAAAATTAGTTGCTATGTTCCGCACAATTTCTTCTGGTTTCGACTCGCCGAAAATGTGTCTAGTTGATGAGCTAAACTGCAACTTTCCTGAGCCTGACTGATGCGATACTTCTCAAAAAGTAATTATTGACAAGAAAGTAACTTCATACATTAGGTTGAAATAATTTTAACGATTCTAAGATGTTCCATTTAGTGGTTTTAGGATAACTATAATTCTTGCATGTCCCACCTGTTCAAATTTACGTTTGTGTAATAAAACTAAGACAAGTCAATATTAAAATGTAAAGTTACAGACTCTTCCAGAATAGCTTTAAATCTCTTTTTCTTAGACTCTTAGAGATTCTCTATTGAAATTTTAGGATATTCTATATCGATATTGTATGATATTTTTTTTCTTGTTTAGATCTAACGTTAGGATCTATTCAATTTTTATTTGAAATAATTTGTCAAACCAAACGGGTAAAATATTTTCATTTTAAGTTCGATTTGTGAAATTGTGATGATGCTGATGAGTGATGATGACACTTAACATGCTCAAAGTGTGCCAATTTTTTCTAATAATCTACTTATAAGTGTTCTGTTTACGTATCAAATATCTTGGATTGGGCAATGAGATAAACTCTTCACCTAATCATATTATCTGTATCCTTTCTTGTGGTCGCAGTTAATGGAATTTTTTCTTGCCTCTCTCTTCTCGTCCCTCTGCTTCAATTCGGAGATCGCTGATCCGCATATAAAGTGTTGGATATGGTATATCTAGATATTTAAAATGCTAACATGAAAGCTTAAGAGTGTATGTTTGAGTTTAGGCAACGCTCAACACTAACATTTTTTTTTGGTTGCCCTGCCGGGCAACCAAATATCCAAATTTTCCAAATTTGGGAGCCCGAATCAATAATCTGGTTGCCCGAAAAAAAATATGATAATAAACAAAACAACAAAGTTTCCCCTTCTTATTAGCGAGGGAAGCGGTTGAGTTGGTGAGGGGAAAAAATGGGTTTGGGACTGGGAGCTACTTTTCTTTATTTCATCTTTTTTTTCCATTCATAATTCATACACCAATTTTGTAGTTCTATGCCGTTACTTAATGATGATGCAAGAAATCGATAAATTAAAAGCTTGACAATCATTTTCTTTAGAAATGAAAAATTGACATTAAGAAAAGACGTCAATGACTGATGTGTAAAAAAAAATAACAAAACAATGACCGGTAAAAACTGAACTTCGCTCTAAAAAAAAATTTCTATCTAACAAAAAGTTAGTCTAGGAGATCTGAACAAAAATGTAAATTAACGTTAGACTTCTGTTACAATGGAATTCAATTTTTCTGTGGTCTAGTTTAATAAAAAAAAATTCATCCACCATTTCACCAAAGTATGCCAAGATAATTGATTTCATCAGACAATCACTGCATCACTTTTAAAGATGATAAAAGTAGGCCCCTTCAAAGTTTAGAAGTTCCGAAATGCATCTGCTGTCAGAGGCTCTCACTGACAGATTCTGCCCAAAGACTTCCGGGAGGAATACAGCTCAGTTCATGCTACAAACAGTGCAGACATAGCCACCGAAAAATCGATCTTTTTTTACCAATTGTGAAAACTAAATTTCAGATGTAACTGGGGTAAGAGGTTTCAAGATCATATTTTCTAATGCTCATTCCTTGAAAACTGGACACCCAAGACCAAATTTTAACCTTAAAATCTATGAGCAAAAACTTCAAAAAATGTCAGTCTACACCAATTAGCACACATGGGACTAGACACAAACGATCAGTGTTTTAAGAAATATCAGGGTCATTTCTGCTCTGATATTTGACTTGAAATTAGTTTTAATATCACATTTAGGTGTTTGGAATAGTCCTCAAATGTTTTAATACCTACATACCTAGTGTTATATTCCAAATTTTCCCTGTGCTGGCAAAAAATTTTGAGGGTCAACTCGGGCAACTACTTTTTGATAATTCCTCTGATCTGAGGGTCCTGGTAGGTAATCTAGGCGCCCCGGGCGCCCGGGCGCCCCTTAATGTTGAGCCCTGGTTTAGGTATTTTGGATAATACAACTCTAGCTTTTTTTCAAACGTTTAGAGTTTATTTCATATGGGAGTCGTGAGTCAGGAAGTAGTATGGTAGGGGGTCCTAAAGCTACGTGCTGCAAAATATGCGCTAAAGTGAATGGGGCCAAAATATGCACTCGCATAATACAAGCGCTGTGATAGCAAAATAATGTTTCATTTCAAAGTTCAAAATTCCACCTTTTACGGCTAAAAATAGAAGCAAGGTGCAAAAAAGGTAAAAATTATTGAATTTTTGTAACAATTTAATTATATATCGTTAAAATTTGGAAGAAAACACGATATTAAAAGTGTTTTCAAACTTCAAAGCGAGTGCATAGACTTAAGACCCATTCTATTCTGACGGCAACGGAAGAGAGGGTCTCGATCTGGCGGCAATTTTCGTAATTGCTGTTAGTTTTATTCCATGTTTTTTTGCATCAAGATAATGTAGCAAAAGATGGTATGAAAATAGTCATATGAAACATTGAATTCAAAATCGTTAAAAAATAAGTGTGTAGCTTTTGGTTCCCCCTTCATACAGTGTAAATATCAGGGTTTTGTATTAGTGATCAACAAGATCGTATCAACATCTGATTTTTATGCTTTTCTTTTTTTAGATAACCCAGAAAATGGCAGGTCTCCATCATCCTAGACAGTGCGGGTGTAAAGGAATACGTAGTTGTCTTGTCTGCGAGGGCAAACATAAAATAGACAATGCTTCAGCCAGCAGTGAACATTTACAGGTAACTGGCATCATCTTTTCATGGTCTCTTAAAGAATTTAAGTTCTCCTGAACTTTAGATCATTTTAAAAACTTTTTTTTTTACATTTGATAACCCTAGTGCAATGATAGCAGATCAATGTGAAAAACTTCCTGTATTTTCCTCTAAGAAAAATTTGATTTTTTTTTTTTTTTTTCTCCAGAAATTAAAATGTAGTTCAAATTAAATAGAATATCTAGGCATTGTCAGCAGTGGCAGATCCATGATTTTAAATTTGGGTGGAGGGGGGGGGGTTGAAGTGCTGAAATTTTCTGATTTTAACATGTACAGTGATTTTCAAATTATGTGGGCGGGGGGGGGGGGAGGTGCTCTTCCCCTGCACCCCGCCTGGATCCGCCGCTGATCAGAGTATTTATTGAGCTTTTAACTATTGTAATTAATGCCTGTATCACAGTATATTTACATTAAGATATTTTGATGTGAGCATGATACATCATTAATATTTGATATTGTCATCATTATGTCTCTTTTAATTTGAGAGCAATGTTTAAATCACTCCTATATTTGTGATATATTTCATCGTTGTGTTCATTTAATTTACTCACGAATCCTCTTTTGAGATTGTTAATTTGGTTAAATGAAATTATTTTCATTGATTTGTGGAATTATTTTCATAACTGATTTGTGGTACATTATAGACACTGTGGAGGTACTGCTACTTGTGCGGAAGAATCCAGCCCCCTCCACCTGTTGAGCTAGGTCAGAACGACACCAAACAGCCGACGCCTGTCTCGACATGCCCCGATCACCATGCATCCCAGGGATTCATGTTACCGGGTATTCAGGTAATACCGGACTTCATCACGGATCAGGAGGAGATGGAGATAGTGCACACAATTGAGGGGATTCCGTGGAAAGCCTCTCAGTCAGGGAGATTTAAACAGGTATGATGTGTGCCCTATATCATAAAGAGTAAGGTCGATTTCAAAACGATACATGTAGTAGCCAATCAGGATCCTTGTTGCATGCGCTTCTTGTATAAAAGTCTCACTGTGAATCAATCAGATTGGTTGTTTGAAATTTGCAATTGATCGTAACTCTTAATGGTTCAGGGCACTGGTCATTTTGTTCTTGATCACTGGACATTACATAGCTATTACAGTCTACTCCTGATATAATGAGGTGATTGGGACAAAGGATTGTTTTACTGTTCATCCACATAGATACATTATTAGCTTTTGGGACCAGGAGAATTGCATTATTATATTAAAATCTTACATTGAATGGACTATAACACTAGTATTAGTAAATTTGGAAGTTATAAGTCTGATCATTATACATGATCAGTGACAAATTTCATTTTTAAAGTACCATGGAAACTTGATATAAACATTTCTGAAATAATAGCGAGATAGTGATATCTGATATAACAAGCAAAATTATGAGTTTTCACTGTATCAGTTTATTCTAGCTCATAATATAAAAAAAAATTCTCAACTTAAAGTGATCCAGTTAAAAAATCTTTATTTTGAATTTTTACCAAAAAAAAAAAAATAAAAAAAAATAAAAATCACAATTTTGTAATTAATGATGAAATGACAAGAATAATCAATTTTGTTTGTAGAAGAGTCAGATTCAATCCCTAATATGTTTGCATATATTCATCCTTTACAGGATTATGGCCCCAAACCCAACTTTAAGCGTAGGAAAGTCAAGCAAGGTGGTTTCACCGGTCTCCCTGCCTTCAGCAAACCTCTGGTGTCCCGTATGACACAGCTCCCTACTCTTCAAGACTTCCTACCTGTAGAGCAGTGCCATCTGGAGTACACACCCGACAGAGGATCAGCTATTGACCTTCACTTTGACGATTTCTGGCTTTGGGGGAACCGACTCGTAACCATCAATCTACTCTCCGACACTTTCCTATTTCTAAAATTTGATAGTAATGCTGGTCGCGGAACACCAAAGAACTCCGCAACAAACTCGTACCGCGGAAGTTGCGATGACCACGACATCGGAGATCTGCAAGAGGAATGGATGGTGCATGAACTGTTGATACCAATGCCGAGGAAGAGTTTGATTGTATTAAGTGATGATGCAAGGTACAAGTGGCAGCACGCCATTCCGCGAGAGGCCATCACATCTCGACGGATCGCTGTGACCCTCCGTGAGCTGTCAACAGATTTCTTGCCTGGAGGGAGTGGGGAGACTGTTGGTCAAGAACTCTTGGACATTGCATTGACCTACAAAGGCACAGTAGTAGTCTGATAGATGCTATGTTGCTGTAATCTTCTTACCAGTATGCTAAAGTGACTGGCCTTGGAAAGTTAGCAAGATATATTTTTTGTGCAATCTAGACACAAGATGTCTTGATCCATGGATATGTGCTTTAATACTTCGTAGATCAAAAGGTAGTAAAAAAAAATCAAATTGCTATGTGAGATGGCAGGTGGTGATCTTATATGAACATTATATTTACAATGGGATTTTCAGCCAGTGATTAATAAATAAAATTTGAAATAATAAATTCAGGGATAATAGTTTGAGAAAAATTATGAAATTTAAGATAATGATATTTAGACACCAGAGATTTTCAGGCTTTCCATTTTGTATGAATTTCACACTACTGCTCATTTATATGTGTGAGGCTGTGATGTTTTGTATTGGAGAGTCGCCTTATATTCACTAATTATTGGAAAAGTATATTTGTTCATGTGGCAGATATTCCTTTTCAATATTTCTTTCAAAGCTGAGAGATCAATGTTTCAGGCTATAGATATTCTCAGATTGCAAGGTTTGATCTAAACAAAAATGTTAATAAATGAAAGAATACAAACATTTTATTGTGATATACATATTGGATTTATTCATCACTGCTGTATATTTACATCAATAAATAGAAGTATTTGAATATTCAATATAAAAAAAGTATATTGCATAGTGCTTATTTACACATAAATATAACGGTGGTTGATTCATAGTACCTTTTGAAAGAAAGAAATTACGATTATAAACACACATGAACATTTGCATAGAATGATTAAAACAAAAGTTATTATACAGTCCATCCCTGTTAAATGAGGTAATCAGGACCAAGCCAGTTACCTCATGAAATTTTGCTAAACCGAACACAGGTCTGCACACAGTCACATCTGTACATTTAAAATCGGGACTCGGAGAAGTGCCTCATCATGATAAAATCTTGTATCAGTATTTGTTATAATGGGAGTAGACTGTAAAACCTCTACATAATATGTTGAGGTCTGTTTTTACGATATCTCAACTATAAATCTGTACCTTTTCATTTCACGACAATCCCTTTTGCTATTTTAGGAAACAGATAGTAGCGCGCTGGCACCATGTACACAGAGATTAATACTTAAAAAGAACTTGGCACTCTTCAAAAATAAAGATATAAAGCACACACTTGCAACAAAGTTTCAAACTTTCGATGACAATATCTAGGTGTAGAACTACAATATGTGACAGCAAAATACATGGTATAGATAAAAACTACATATGGCACTATAAGTGTGTTAGTATGGATGCAAATATTTACAACTGAACGTCACATGACATATTATAAACTTAACAATGTGTGGTGCTTTATAGAGGCAAGTTTTGACTAAAAGTAAATAATTCACATCGTCACTTAAGGCCACCACACACCTTACGATCCAACTGGTTCACAACTGGTCTACGACTGAGTGAGGGTTATGTCACAGCTATTGCTAGGTGTGAGTCATAAATCAGTCGGCGGCTAGCCGGAAAGACATTCGCAAGGATTTAACATGCTTTTCCAGAGTCGCGGAAAAGATTGTTTGATCAGAAGGTGCATGTTGTCAAGTCCTACGACTGCCTTACAACTGACCTCCCAGTTATTCCTAGACCAGTCATAAGCTACAATGTAGTTGGATCTTAAGGTGTGCGGTTTACTCGCAACAAATAGTTTTTTTTTCTCACCTACAAGGATTATTTACTATACTACTAAATTACAAACTCTATTATTGATACAAATATATACCTGAAAAAAAAGAAAAAAAGAATGATGCTGCGACTATTTGGTAAGACGTTATCTGATAAGGACTAATGTATGACATTGATTTTTCAAAACATCTCAACCTCTTTGTCTTGGAAAACAACATTTTGATCACAAGGTCAGTTGATCAACAAATGACAGTATAAAAATATAATGTTGTTGCATCTTTAGATTATTGTAACATACCTGAATATAATTTGAAAGTTTTGATCATTGTCACACACAAGAGAACGTTTGATAAGACACTGATTTGCATAATTTTGATCAGTCATCTTGGCCAATTATGGCTGCAAGTGTGTATACTCAAGTTTAAAAAAAAATATTGCTTTCTAACTAGTACATATTGGATTGTATAAAAATATGTCTGAAAACAAAATAATGCAAAAGCACTACCAAGATATTGAATAAGAGACAAATTATCACAAGTTGTGAACAAACTTTCTGTACTGAAAGAAAACAAGAAATTAATTATAAAAAAAAAAAAAAAGTATAACATTGGTGTTACTTTACTGAACTTTTGATCTTAATGTCCAAAGATAAAAATAATAATACCAGCTTAATAATTATACTTAATCATAGTCATAATCATAATTTGAACATTAAAAAGGAATGTGTATGTGCAACAAAATGTGCAACAAACTTGCTAAACTGCAAATAACTCTAATATTTAAGTTGTTGAGAACTGAATACTCCCATTCCCATACTTATAGTAGGTTTAATACAAGAAGTACCCGGTTTCTGTAGTCAAAGAGTTAAAAATTGTATCTTATTTCCAGAGAAGCTGATGATACACTGCCAAATAATTAAATGAATTATGAATTCATGATTTTGAAAGTATGTTAATCGCTTGTCCAAGTAAGCATTTCATTTGCATAAATTATTGTTTTATGGCAGTACTGAACTAATTGATTTGTTCTATTTTTTTTCGAACTGAAAAAGAATCAAGACACCTTGAATCATACAAGATCAAGCTTTGTTCTTTATTCTTGGTACATATTGCATAGTTTCAGATTGTATTGGATTAGCTGCCTGAGTACAAAGACACACAGAGTGAGAGTATATCACCATCAATAGTACGGGTCTGATATGTCTGTCTGCACGCCATCTTCAAATATCCCCTCCTCCCATTTAGAAAGCTGGCAGACAAAGTCTCTGTGTGGCCTGATATTGCTCTTGCAGGTCTGAAGATGTTTGTAGGCTTTCTGTTGAGGGTGAATGAAAGTGTTGTATTAGGGTTAATCTCAAATTAAAGGCATTGTATAGTATTGGGAATGAAAAAAGGGGTAAACAATAGAGTAGCCTTCCTTAAAGGGGAAGTTCACCCTGGAATTTTATTGGTTTTAAAAAGTGCAGAAAAATAAAAGAAAATCGACCAAAAAATAGCGAAGTTAGGAATATTTAAAATTTTGATTGTGTGACGTCACGTGGGAGTAGCTCTCCCATGTGTTGTATATGTAAATTCCATAAATTTGTCTTTTTTTCATGATTCTTGATGAAGGAATGGGTCAATTTGATAGAGGCATGTATATTAACATATGTTTGATGATGTATCGACCACAAAGGTGAAATAATTAATTTTCTTCTGAAAAATGACACTTTATTGAATTTACACTACATAATACAGAGGAGAACTGCTCGCATGTGACGTCACAAAACCTGAACTTTAAATATTCATAATTTCGTTATTTCTTGGTCGATTTTCTCTAAACCTTCACTCATATTTTTCTTTTAGTTTTCTGCATTTTTTAAAACCAATTTAAACCCAGGGTGAACTTTCCCTTTAATTTTAGATATATAGTCAACTCCTGTCATATAATGGATATAATGAGATTTCATTACAACGAGGTGATTCTCCGGTTACCATGTTCAAACATGTGCACATGGGTCTATGTGGCTTCATGTTTAGTAATATACACATTTTCATTATAACTAGGTGATTGACTTCATCCCGAGCACCTCGTTACTATGGGAGTCGACTGTATACATGTTTAACCCTTTTTCCAAAAAAATGGATTCTCTCACTTCTTTTAAAATTTTCAAAAAGATAACTCTAGCAATACCCCTAGTGTTTGCATCGACACAAAAACTACCGTTTCCAGCTTTCCAACGACCAAACTCAACTAGAGAGGGCGCTTTCTTGCAAAATGGCAGTAAAATCAGTTTCCCTTGTCAACAGTGTTCTATGGTGCCAAAAGGCGAACATGGTAATGGGAGGGTTAAGAGATTATAAATGCAAATTTAAAAAAAGAGAAAAAAAAAAAGAAGAAAGTTTGTAATGCTGTGGATGCCTGCTTGTTTTAAAGCCAGTACGAACCAGGAGCCACCTCTAGTCCTCAACTACTCAATTCTGCCCTGATTCCTAACCCATAATGCAACATCCTGAACAGTGTAGTCTTATAAAACAGGCCCAATTGAATAATAACACACTCTTTCACTGCTCAATTAATTCACACAGTGATGATCATTTTACGAAATAGCAAAACAAATACTTTTCCCCTCAAAACAGTTTAGTTTCCCAATACAAATTAAATTATAGATTAATTTATACACTGTATTATCAATATTTATCCCAAAAGGTATATTTTAAGACTATTTATTTATATCACACAGTCAATGAGAGGGTTGGTCAGTTCGCTCTCGCTTTAAAAGAAATGACAGTATGAAAGTTCATTTGGGGAATTTTATACACTCATAATTTGCTTGATGAAAACAGTCCATTCCCATTATAACGAGCATGTGTACAACAATATTTCATTATAATATTCCAGGTCTAAATTTCAAACAGTACCTGTAATAGATATACCTATGTGGTTTGTCTTCAATATACAGATATTTCATTATAACTACAGTCTGTGTAAAAAAAAATGGTACAGTCGGAAAAAAAAAATTTAGGTGTGAAATATTTTCAAATAATGTGTGTATGTGGAACCAAAATAAAGCCAAATAATATTCCTTGCTGATGCGCTTTGCTCTGTATAATTTGCTTTCGTAAAACAAAAGTTATGCTAAATTTTGTGCGCCAGAGGAACAAATAGAAATTGAGCACTTCATGGCCATTATGCGAAACCTATACACAAAGGCATGGGACGGCGTGCGAAAAATGGATTTTCTTGATTGTAGAAAACTAGTCATATTTCAAAAATTACAACACCAAATGTGATAAAAAAAATGCAGGTGAAAGCCTGATCTTCCTGCTTTTTGAAAATACCAAACAATAGCAGGCTGTGATTAATCTTCATACTATGTAAAAATGTTTTCCACTTGTACCATTTAATTTGACACAGACTGTAGGTAGCGGCTTGGTCCTGAGCATGTTAATACAAAGTACCTTAGAAATCAAAGTGCTTCAGAACTTGTAATTCACAAGCAAGGTTCTTCTGCATTTCGGAGTAGCTGGGAAAAATTTATGAAAGGCTAACTTTTCAAGTTTTGTGAAGTTTTCATAATAGCCTAATAACGAAATGGGATTTTTTGTTGTTGCAAGGACTGACTCAAAAAATACAAACCTCACAAAAAATCACAGATTATACAGTACTCCATGTACGTACCTGTAGAGTCCATTTGTAATGGTGCATGAGATAGGCTAAGATCACTGCAGCACTCCGGCTGATACCATGTTCACTACTCACTAGAACAGCACTCTTCTGTGTCGCATGACTACCTGGATAATCAAACGAGAACAAAATTGATACAAACTTTTCTTTCTTTCTATTAAAGTAACCTGGATCACAATATATGTAGGAAATTTAGGAAACTCAGCAGCACATCTTTGTTTAGCAAGTTTTAATAATATCTTGAAACACTTTCTATTCTCATGGGCACTGTTGTGTCCTGAATTCATTACTGATTTAGTCTATTCCTGTTGTGACAAGCACATAGATCTGTTACACAATCTACTATCGCTAAAACAAGCACAGATGATTGATTTGATCCTAAGTACTTCATGACATTGAGACTGGACTGTAACAAGGCAAATTTCCTGGTCCCAATCAATACAAAGTTGTATTAAGAATTGCAACATTTTGTAATTAATAGAAAATGGGCTAAGTCCTCATGGGACTAGGCTGTACAGACAGTATATCACAGCCCAAACTTTAAAGAAAGAGAAAATGGAGTTAAATATTATAAATAAAGTTAAAAACTTTGCTCACCTATGAACTGACAAGCTTGTGATAACTGTGAGAGCATATCTGCATCGTTTCCATCAGAGAGAGGACAATGCATCAAGTCAACACCGACTAGACCTTCTTGCCTGAAATCAACAATGATAATGCCATAGTTACATACTAGTATATATACTAGTTGGTAAACAAATTGAATAGATATATGGCATATGGCATATGTTCAAAATACTTAGAAACATAATGCTGAGTTACATACTAACAACATTTGCTACACAAAATGTTGTAATTCGAAATGTTTTTAAAATGTGACGAACTATCGTCACTGGGATGACTTGGTAGGCCTATCACTTTTTAATGTTACACTCTTTGTAAAGAACCATGAGCATCATGCCTGACGAACCTGAGCGCTATATAGGAAGCAACAATTATTATTATTAGGGATGTCCACTAAAATTTTAAATTATTTTAAAGTTGTTTTTGCTAGGCTTATTGGATAGAGCATTTTAAAAGAAAGATTTTGGTAGTTGAATTATCACAATTGGATGTTCCATTTCAAAGATATGACCCAAAGAGTGTCTCAGATTACCAATGAGCTGCTAGAACACTTTTACAAGTTTCAGACAAAGCCAGAAAATGCAATAAAAGCTCAAGTTTATGGTCCTTTTGTCTTTGATTTATTCAACCAAATCATACCAAACATTTTCTATGCGTGTATCAACATGAAATGAGATTATAGTAACATAATTGAGGCGTATGAGTAGATTATACAAAAAGTTATGGCAGTACAAAACTGATGGTTTGACAGGTATGTTACCGTATGTGATCCAATATGACCACCGTAGAAAAATACTCCATAGGGCATGTTTCAATAGGAACACCCTAGACACTAGGCTATTTCATGGTGGTGTGGCTCAGAGCTGAGGGTTGGAGAGGGTAGAGTAATTTTAAAACTTAAATGGCCAGTGGTAAACGTTGTTCTTTGTTTTTCACCCCAATACATTTTTTGTTAAAAAATAGTTACATTTTATAGATATCCACTTTTCCTTATCTGAATCTATTCCAATCATGAGAAATTCCAATCATAACACACATCACACACAAGCATCACTTTGAACACGCTGTAGTTGTTTTCATATCAATTTTTTCAACAGGAAAAGTTGATCACCTGCTGAGGAGTTTTCTAAGGAAGAAACTGACCAATTAGGAATAAAAAAGATTGATATTTACCACTGGCCAAATGACAATTTCGAAAGCTGTTTTTTATTGAAAATTTTGCTATTCCTCTGTCTGTGTATTATTGAGTAGGCAGTGCATGGGTTATTGTTTGCATTGTAAATGCATGGGTGACTACATCCATACAGTGAATTGAAAACCGTTCTAGTGGCTTTTTGCTGTTGTGTGGACATCCCTATTATTATTATTATTTATCTCTTAATACCCTTTTTAGAGGGAACCAACAAAGGCTCGGCGACAATTTTGTCTAACTTGTGTGGTTAGGGTTTTGATTGCGATAAAGTTTTATGTTAGCTTTAGGGTTAAAGCTAGGTACAGTGTTTAGTCCAAAACTGAATTTAGCTATTCAATGAGTGTTAGGGGTTGTCCATACAGCAAATGTCATATCCTTGAAACAATCTTTATATCAATGGTTTCACATAGACTTACAGTTCTTCAGCATCTTGTGATATGTGTAGCACTCCTTTGATCTTGAGATCTTTCTTCACACCAGGACTGCATGCTTGCTGGTAGTTGCCTAGGTACAGGTGACCTGGAAGTACTTCTACAGGATAGGGTCGAAGTTCATCCAACTCTTCTGGCATGTATAATATCTATTAGAAAAACAAAACAATAATAACTTAAATTTATAGCGCCTTTTCATAATAGATACAAAGCAAAAAAAAATGCACTTCAGCTGTTAGTTTCCCTTTACAATGAACTTTCCTGAACAATTTAAAAGAAAAATTGCGCTCCTTAAATTGAATTTATCCCTTTTTTTAACTTCAGAGTAAAAGTATGATCATTTTCAAGTTGAATATAACTTTAAAAAGAACAAATATTCATTGTTGAATATAGCTTTAGAACAAATATTCATACAGTCCATATGAACCTCAAACGAAGCAAGAAGAATATGCTAACATAAAGGGAATAATATAACTATGTAACAACAGAAAAAGAGAACAGGCAATACAAACAGAGAGATATTGAGCACTGATGTACATGTAGACAGAAAAGTAAAAGAGGTGTCACAGAGAAACGACAGATTTATAGAAATACAAAAAGAGAGATGATAAAAAATACAAAAAGAGAGACGATGAAAAATACAAAGTAGGAAATAGACAGACAGAGAAAGGGGGGAACATGACAAGGGCAAGTTGAGATTTTTAAAATACTAATTCAGATGTTTGCTTTAGGAAGAGAGAAAATCTGATGAATACACAGAGGGATACAAAGGTATAAATGAAAGACAAACCCCAAAATATTCATTTATTTATTTATTTGCTTACCCAGGGTAGCCTGTTCACTGATTGGTCGAAAACTCTGTTCTCAACAAGGACCATATGTGTTCAATACTGGACAAATATAGTGTGAAGGACTGAGCGAGAGAGGAAAGGGGTGGGTGGGGATGCTGAATATATTTATTTTGGGTTACCTTCTGTGTCCTGAGGAAGGGATATAGCGCAGAGAACTCCTCATAGCCTCCTCTGAGAATGCGAACAGGGTTTCTGCTTCCAGCCTCCGCCATTACCTTGGCACACTTAAATGCAGCACCTGTAAAAGAAGGGGGACAAATTAATTACAGAATATCCATTGATCCCATTTTCACTTATTCTTAAGAGGGGGAATTTCCATTAGAATTTTTAATTGATTTGTCAATTCAGTTGTTCGATCAGGCATACTGGCTTTATCTAGCATATTCAAGGCCAACGAGACATTGTCAAGGGGTCCGTACAGAGTAATATAATAGGATTGCAGAAAAAGATGTATGAAATCTATTACAGAGAGATAGGCAGAGAAAAAGAGGTTCATATATGATAATATTAGAGAAGGTTATAATATGTAGAAGAAGAAGAATATTGATTGTGTACCTTGAATATATAAACACAACATCAAAAGTAAGTTCCCCCCTAAAGAACCCTATCAAATCTTCCAGTATAACAAATTATTCAAGTTAAAATCACGCATGGGATAAAGATAGGGTTAAAAAGCGATTTCTCAAAAATTAGCGACATCCGTGTGTTAACGGCTGAATGAGCACAACATTAACAAAAAATAACACTTTTTCAAAAACAGTGAATCTGTGCACGCATTAATGCCAACACTAACCTTGCTGACCTGGCCCAGCTGTTGGAATAACAATGGAATGCCATCCCCTCAGCAAAGATTTAGCAATTTTTGAAAAAGTGCATTTTTTGTGTTGATGTTGTGCTCATTCAGCTGCTAAGTCACGAATGTCACTAATTTTTGAGAATCTGCTTCATAACACCATAACTATATTCTATGCTTGGTTTCAACTCCAATAATTTATTTTACTGGAAAATTTGATGGGGTTCTTTAGGGGGAACTTACTTTTGATGTTGTGTTTATTTTATAAAGAGCAAATGTAACAAGAGATATTGGGACAGTAATTTGCCTTTGATAATCAGAGTATGTAAGAATCATGCTATTTCCATATTGAATAGTGTTTCATCAAAAATGTGTATTCTGGTAATTCTCTGTGAAATAATTAATTACTGTAAACTGTTAATACTTACTATCCCTCTTTGAAAGACCAGTAGTATTATTGTCCAGGACAACAACATGCATCTTGCATTCAATTTCTGCACCATAGGGCACCAGAAACTTGCCATCTTCAGTCTAAAGAGATAATAATATAACAGGATAAGATATCACATTATCTCCTATAATATCAGTGCATTCATGTAATTCAGGACACAATGGTAAAATTGTGCCATTTTTAGTTTTATCTTGACAGTAAAATAGTTAATTTTTCTTCAAATATATACTGGAAACAGGCAAAGATATTTACTTTTTGCAGGTCAACAAAAACAATCTACTGCTTCAAAGGTTTAAAAGATTGACTGGCAAGACAAAACTTTTGACACTACTTTCTGCCATAAATATCTGACCAGTGGATTACAAAAAGAAAAATGCAAATTATTTAAGCAATGTTTGGAGAAGAATTGAAACTTACCCTTGGTGCTCTTTTAGAGGTTAGAATGTGACTCTCGTTGTATTCATTTGTCTGCCTGGCATCTGAAACGGAGGGATTATAAGAAAGATTCATGAATCATCCAGTAGCATTTAGTGGCACAGCTTGTTATTAACTTTCAAGGTCGAGGAAAATAGTTTGCAGGAATATTAACCTTTTAAATTAGACCACATCACCCGGAGCACCAACAGCACCTGACACAGCACAACCCTCTCCAGGACAGCGTCTACGCTTTTTGGGAGAGTACTTCTTCAAGGTTCAAGATACTAGGTTTATTTCCAATTTGAAAAGGGTTGTTTTAGAAATACATTATCTACCATCTGCTAAAAACTAGAGGAACGAATGGCTCTTTCAAAGCGATTCCTATCTGCATAGCTATTATGGAACTATCAAGAAGGTGCATTAAAATGGTTCATGTAATTAATGATAATCTCCTTGTAAATTCTTTATCATGAAATATCTGCTATACTGCCCCAAATAACACTACATAGTAGTATAATCAGATCAAATAATACAGAATTTTCCTGAATCTAGATTAACCAAGAGTTTTGAAATGAACCTCACCTAATAATAGGAGGTAGTTAGGATCACTGAGAGCTGGGTAGATGGTAGCCTGTTGAAGAATGTTATAGAGCTCTGTAGGTTCACATGTTACAATTCTTGTTCCAACTTTACTAATCAGTGGGGTAGATACCTGAATAGATAAAACATGGAAATTCCAATTAGTTGTCATAAAAATGGAGAATTTTATGAAAGTATGAAAGAGAAACTCATAACATAACCCTTTTACATAATCAAAAGCTTATTTAATATTTGATTACAATACATAATGAACTGCTATTCTGCATTCTTCCAGAAGTTGCAGTAAAGGTAAAGGTAAACGTATGATGAAAGGGAACACCTGGGGTAAGAATTTTTTTAGCGGGTCTTCATTAAAGAAAACAAATAAAAGATGTTTCCCACAGTGGAATTATAGATTTTAAAGAAAAAAAAAATAAAGAAAAAAATAAAGAAAACTAGACCTAGAATTTAGATCTACATTCTAATTGAAATACAAATAAAATTTTTGTAGCTATATGTAGACTAGAAGTCTAGTCTAGATTCTAGATATAGTTTCATCACTTAGGCCTACAAGTTACGCAAGATATAATATGATTATCATGATTATGCTGTATAGGCCTGGGCCTAGTTTAATCAAACATGAAACAGATCTAAGATTTTGCAATATTACCTTGATACCTAATGCATGCCTAGGGCACTCATGATACGTGGACCAAACTGCCATATTTTGGGGGAAATTTTGCAACCTTGTCAATGTTGTTTTATCTACGGTTTTTCTCCTTTTTGCAATCACTTTCTGCTCCAAAATTAGTAGTAGTATATGTCTATGTCAATATAAGACACAGTGAATAAGTTTTGGAAAAATTTCAAATCAAAATCATGAAAAAAAAATTAAAACATTACTAAATTTTTTCCCTCTCCCGCCCAAAAACGTGCGGGGAAATTTTCAGAAAGTGGACTTTAAAATATAATTTTTCATCCAAGAAGAAAAAAAGAAAACTTAAAAACATCAGGGATAGTAAAAGGAACATCCAAACACTCAGTTATTGAAGAAAGATAAGTGAAAATGTGATTTTAAAAAGTGAAAAATTAAGTTTGTTTTCTGAAAGTTTTCTTACTGAGTCTTGCCATTAGTCCCAGATGGTTCAGTTGCTTGTGTGGCCTAGGGTTAGTTAACATGGAGTTAAAAATCTCTCTTCAGTACTTCAGTCAAAATGATGAACCTTTGTGAATGCAACACCTCTCTCTCTCTCTCTTGGCTGATCCCTCCACTATTTTGGAGATTTGGAGATACCATTAATCAGTCATGACTTTAAAAAATATAAAAAAATGAAAGTCTTCAAATGAAAAAAAAAAAAAAAAAAAAAAAAAAAAAAAAAAAAAATCCTTCAGCATAGATCTAGGCCTTACATTTGAATTGATGTAAAAAGGCTTAGACCTATACTGTATACAGCGTCATTATCTTTTCGTTTTCCAGGTTGTCTCGGCCATTGACATTCAACTACCTTAGTAAATATTTAACTGCCCATGCACATCCATCGGCCATCATACTCAGAGTCATAGCACAGCGCCAAAATCTAATGTTAGATTCTAAGACTAAGTTAACATTCTTTACTGGACAGTGGATACCGAGAGGCAAATAAGTTTTGTATAAACTTTACGCCTACTTCCAAGGTATGAAACCAGAGACAAGTCAAACAAGAACTGAAGAAGACCAAATGTGACCAGCTAGGCACTCATGCACTACACTCGTTTGATATATCAAACTCGTGCCTCCGACTCTACGACACTCTGGCGTGGTTACAAAAAATAATTTCTAACCTAAATTTACACTTTCAATCCATTATAACGTTAAAATTTGTGACTTAATGTGCACTTCAATCTTTTATTTTAAACCATAACTAATCTGTGACAATGCTTAGCTGAACTAAAAAGGTGAAATGAGAGCAAAAACTCACCGATTTTCAGCAGTCTTCCGATTTTTCTGCCACTCGATTTCGTATGGTCGCTTTGAGAAAAAAATGAAATGGAAATACAGAGATAGAGTGCCTGCGATCGCGATCACGATTATGCGAGAGGTGTGTTATGTAAACATCGCGTAAAATAAACAAATGTTAACCTACCTTCCACACTTGTATAAAAAAAAAAAAAAAAAAAAAAAAAAAAAAAATGGAAAGATGTTTTTTTTTCTTCAAGGTCATCGTGTATCGGCCATAGGGTAGGGTTGAGTGCCTAAATCGGGCCTGCCGTCAATCCCCCCCCCTTTTTTGGGGGGGAGGGGGGCTGGACGAGATATTTTTGTCATGGGGCCGGAAAGAGCTTAGCCTTTTTTTTTTTTTCTTTCTTTTTTTTTTTTTTCTTTTTTTTTCTTTCTTTAGGGGTGGAGAGGGGGGGGGGGCTGGACGAGATATTTTTGTCATGGGGCCCGGAGGAGCTTAGCCTTTTTTTTTTTTTCTTTCTTTTTCTTCTTTTCTTTTACTTTTTTTTTTCTTTAGGGGTGGAAAGGGGGGGGGGGCTGGACGAAATATTTTTGTCATGGGGCCCGCAAGCTTAGCCTTTTTTTTCTTTTTTTCTTTTTTTTTAGGGGTGGATGGAGGGGATGGGGGTTGGGGGTGGACGAGATATTTTGGTAATGGGGGCCCGGAGGAGCTTAGTCTTGTTTACTTTGTCTTTACTTTAAATTCCTTATAATCTGTATTTCTTCATGTGTTTGTAAATAAAATTAAACTTGAATTGAAATACATCTAACTGTCTTTGTCTCTGTTTTATTTATTTATTTTCTTTTTAACAATGTACATACATCTAAGCCATTCATTGGGGAGGGGGAAATGGGGCAGGAAATTTAGGCCTACAATTGCCCTAGTAAATCTTGGATAGAATTTGGACTTATTCCCCCCCAAAAAAAAACAAAACAAAAACAAAACAAAAACAAAACAAAAACAAAACAAATAACAAACATGAAAATGAAAAAAACTAAAAGCAAAAAAAAAAGAAAGAAAAAAAAAAACTGCATCAATACAACAAAAAAAAAGAAGGAAAGAAAGATCATTATAGTATTTATAATGAGGGGGCGGGGAGGGGGTTCAGCCAACTTTTCTCAGCAAACATGTACAAAACACAAAAGTTACTATACATTCGTGATTTTTAGCTTGTTCAGCCCCCCATCCCCCCACTTATGACCCAGCCCCTTCACTTTAAAAAAATTAGAAATCACCAGGCCTCTCTACCTCATAGCTTTAAAAACAATAAACAAAACTTTTGTTAATATTATATTATTATTTTATTCTTATTAAGCCATACTAGTTTTTATTTAGTTATTTATTTTTTCATTCTATTTGCGAGTGAATCAAAAGCTAGTCATCCTAACAACAAGTTAAACAAACAAGATAACTACTGTTGCCATGTCACATTCGACTCGCTCGTGACAGAGACATCGTCGAAAATGCAAGCTTGCAAAAGAGGGCGGCACAATTTATCCCGCCATTAAATTACTTGCTTCATTTGTGCAGTGGAATCAGTGGCAAAGATGTACGTATATAGCGGTTGAATACTAAAATCTACTACTTTGAGGACATTAGGGAGCAGTGCTCAAGGAAAGGAATATAAGGTTAAGACGATTGCCAACAATTCGGTAAGTGAATTTTCCATGTTTTTGTCATATTGCCTTTTTGGTGAGTCTTTTGAGTACGACTGTGTTGATGTTTCGTACGTAGTCCCGTCTATGCTAGTCTCGGTAAGTTCATTACGGCACCACTCCACGCGTGCAGCTAGGTTAGAAGTTGGACGAAGACCGACGAGCGCATCATCATTGACCATCACATCGGGGCCGCTACCCCGCCTCTTCTCGTCAAACTTGCAATAAACTCGACCTCGCATTGCGATTGATTTTGAAGTAGAATTAGCAATTTAACATCTAGTTCTAACGTTAATTCCATCAGAATTAGAACAACACAATGACAATGTACATACCTTGGAAGACATCTTTTACTTCTTAAATTGATATAAATAATCTCAGGCAGCTGATTTGAGATTGATGAAATAACATCTGCACCTGTTTCCTGCTACATCAATTATCCCATCTGACTGACTGACTGTTTCTGTCCCTCCGCTGCTCTCGGAGATCATCCCAAATAGGGCTGCTGTATTGATCCAATATATGACGTATCCAGGGGCAGGGCAGAAAGGAAAGTAATTATTCAGTGTTCGGTAGTAAATCAAAGAAATTTATACGGGTCACGTGGATCTTTGAATAAAGAACAGGGTTTTTAAGTAGAAGGCTATTTCTGACAGATGTTGGGATCCCAGGATAACGGGAATAAGCGTTGCACAGGTAAACACAGAAGGTTGGGATGGGTCATAGCGAGGTAAGAACGTCAGGATAATCTTCAAGGGTTTAGTGACAAGGGATACATAATCAGATCTAATGGAGTGGAAGAAAGAGCAGGTGGCAACGAAGTGATTAACAGTTTCTTCTTCACCGTTACACATGGCATACTGGATCACAGGCCTTGGCTATTTTGATGAGCCTGGTTTGTAGCACGCGTGGAGTGGTGCCGTTATGAACTTACCGAGACTAGCATAGACGGGACTACGTACGAAACATCAACACAGTCGTACTCAAAGATTGAGCAAATGAACGATATGATAAAACTGGAAAATTCACTTACCGAATTGTTTCCAATCTTCTTCTCCTTATTCCTTTCCTTGAGCACTGCTCCCTTATGTCCTCAAAGGTAATATTTAGTATTCAACCGCTATATCGTACATCTTTGCCACGATTCCACTGACCAAGAGAAGCAAGTAATTCAATGGCGGGATAAATTGTGCCGCCCTCTTTTGTCGAGGTGTGCATTTCGCGATCGACGATGTCTCCGTCACGAGTCGAATGTGACATGGCAACAGTAGTACCTTGTTTGTTTAATTCGTTGTTATATTAGCTTTTGATTCACTCGCGAATAGAATGAAAAAAATAAATAACTAAATAAAACTAGTAGGCCTAGTAATAATAAAATAATAATATATATTAACAAAAAGTTTTGTTATTTGTTTTTAAAGCTATGAGGTAGAGAGGCCTCACCTGCGTGATTTCTAATTTTTTAAAGTGAAGGGGCTGGGTCACAAGTGGGGGGGGGGGGCTGAACAAGCTAAAAATCGTGAATGTATAGTAACTTTTGTGTTTTGTACATGTTTGCTGAGAAAAGTTGGCTAACCCCCTCCCCGCCCCCTCATTATAATACTCTAATGATTCTTCTTTTTTTTTTTTTTTTGCTTTTAGTTTTTTCATTTTCATGTTTGTTGTTTATTTGTTTTTTTTTGTTTTTTTTATTTATTTATTTTTTTATTATTTTATTTTATTTTTTTTATTTATTTTTTTTTTTATTTATTTATTTATTTATTTATTTATTTATTTATTTATTTTTTTTTTGGGGGGGGGGAATAAGTCCAAATTCTATCCAAGATTACTAGGGCAATTGTAGGCCTAAATTTCCTGCCTCCATTTCCCCCCTCCCCAATGAATGGCTTAGATGTACGTACTTTGTTAAAAGAAAAATAAATAAATAAAACAAGACATAGACAGTTAGATGTATTTCAATTCAAGTTTAATTTTATTTACAAACACATGAAGAAATACAGATTATAAGGAATTTAAAAGTAAAGACAAAGTAAACAGACTAAGCTCCTCCGGGCCCCCATTACCAAAATATCTCGTTCACCCCCAACCCCCATTCCCTCCATCCACCCCTAAAAAAAAGTCTAAGCAAAAAAAAAAAAAAAAAAAAAAAAAAAAAAAAGGCTAAGCTGCGCGCCCCATGACAAAAATATCTCGTCCCGCCCCCCCCCCCCTCTCCACCCCTAAAGAAAAAAAAAAAGGAAAAAAAAAAAAAAAAGACCGAGCTCCTCCGGGCCCCATGACAAAAAATATCTTGTCCAGCCCCCCCCCCCCCTCTCCACCCCTAAAGAAAAAAAAAAGAAAAAAAAAAAAAAAAAAGGCAAGCTCCTTCCGGCCCCATGACAAATATTCTCGTCCAGCCCCCCCCCCCAAAAAAAAGTCTAGGAAAAAAAGGGGGGGATTGACGGCAGGCCCGATTTAGGCAACCTCAATCCTACCCCTATGGCCGATACACGATGACCTTTATGATGTGCGAGGGGCGGGAAAAAAAAAACATCTCTCCATTTTTTTTTTTTTTTTTTTTTTTTTTTTTTTTAATACTCAAGTGTGGAAGGTAGGTTAACATTTGCTTATTTTACGCGATGTTTACATAACACACCTCTCGCATAATCGTGATCGCGATCGCAGGCACTCTATCTCTATATTTCCATTTCATTTTTTTTCTCAAAGCGACCATACGAAATCGAGTGGCAGAAAAATCGGGAAGACTGCTGAAAATCGGTGAGTTTTTGCCTTCATTTCACCTTTTATTCAGTTAAGCATTGTCAAAGATTAGTTAAGATTTAAAAATAAATATTTAAGTGCACATTGACTCCCAAATTTAAAACGTTATAACGGGATTGAAAGTGTAAATTTAGGGTGACAAAATTATTTTGTAACCACGCCAGAGTGTCGTAGATCAGAGGCACGAGTTTGATATATCAAACGAGTGTAGTGCATGAGTGTTTGTAGCAGGTATGTGGAAGAAAGGAGCTTGCTCTAACTGTCAGAGCCTTTCTTATCAGGGTGATGGCGGGTCTTTGGATATAGAGCACCGGAGTCCACGGGCAGTTGGTCTTTCCACAGAACCAGGGTCGATTTGGACTGGACTGCTATGTCGATCTCCTTGTTGAGGACCTTCTGACTGCAATCTTGATGGTGCGCTCCATTGCCTATATGATGGTGGCGAGGTTATCAGATCCTCAAGTTCTGGCAGTTATACTTGTTCAGAGTATGCGCAAAGACTTGGATGGTCGGTGTGCGTTTCTCCGAGGCTAAGGCGAACATGTGTGTTGAGATCCAATGTTTACACCCAAAAGACTGAGTATTAAACCATTTAACTATGTACATTATGCAGTAAGAGCTTGATACGCTTTGGTGGTATGTATAGTAAGAACGTACATCAGTCTCTTGTTGCACCTGCCCGAAAGACAGGAAGAAAACCCAGTCGTTCTTGCGATAAAATCTATATTATTTCCAGTTTTTTGAGAGACAATAAAAAAATTATATTCTGGTATGATTTTTTAGTAATTAAAAAAGGTTTTAAAATAGTCATAAATTTATTTGAAATGAAAAATGTATTATTTTAGTTGATTGTATTTCATTTGTCACCTGTATTTGAGACAAAGCTAAGTTGACCTTTGCTCTTTTCACACGAAGAACACCGGCGAAATCTATATCAGGCTCCAAAATTTCTTCAAATAAAATTGTCAAAACTAGCTGCCAACATGTTCAAAAGTGGAATTTTGAGATGTCTTGTGAGAGGCCAGGCAATGAAGAATTTCTCAACTTCGTGTCAGGTAAATATGAGTTCAATTGATCTGCAAATAGTGTGAAACATGTCCCTGATTTTATGCCGGTATTATCTGGTCATGATTCTGCTGCGTGCAGGTCAAGCCGGCCACGGAGGGGAGGCAGCCCAGGCAAAGGCGATCGCGAAGAAGGTCTGGAAGATGTGCTTGCCTGGCCCTGGCTGGGGGTGATCCTTCGCCACTGCCCTGGCTCAACTCAAGCTCTTCCAATCGCCTTTTAATTTGAATTTGTAACACTTCACCACCACATTGATTCAACTTTTCAAGCCTTGAAGTTGAACATAACTTTGGTATGAAAAAAAAAAGAAGGAAAAGAAGGGTGGGGAGAAAGAAAAAAAAAAAAAAAAAAAAAGAAAGAAAAAAGAAGATTGAAAGTGAAACAAGAAATAAAAAAAAAACAAACAAACAAAAGCGAGGAAAAAAAGTAGGAGGAAAAGAGAGAGAGAGAGGAGAGAAAAGAGAGGGAAGAAGGCAAATTAATCTTGCAAGTTAAATTGAAAAATAAAATAAAAAAAAATAAAAAAAAAGTCTAACGTTGTGTGAGAGGAAAGAAAACAGAGAATCTCAATGAAAAGACAAAAAATAATTTTTAGAAATTGTGGACTGGAGAGGGGGGGGGGGGGGGTTGGAGGGGCAGTGCAAAATCTACTGCAAAATTTTTTCTTGCCAAAATTTCGCACAAAATTGATCTTGAACAGTGGTGCAATTTGGTTTCTTTTTAGATTGCAAAATAAATTTTCAAGCTCGCTAGCAGCAAAGCTCTGTCGGCACTGTGGCAAAAATTTTGTGTGGAGACTGAATGCATTCCAAACCAGTTTTGCCAGAGTCGGCGAAAAATCGGGAGTCTTTTTTTATTTTTTATTTTCATGATAGTGAAATCAAATTTATTGAAAACCTATTAGTATTCTATGATAAACATAAATACATAGAAATATAGGAAGGCTTCAATTTAGAGTCAATAATATCTTTTGCAAAAAGAAGAAAATTCATGGGGAAAAACCAATGGACCAAGATGCAAAACCTGGCACCCTTAGTCAAACTTTCACTACTAGGTCAATACTTTGTATTGATTTAGTAAACCTATGAGTGCTTTCAAGGGGATGCAAAATTAGGGGCAAGGTTGTAATATTGATAAAAAATTGGGAGGGGTGGGGGCACAAAATTGATCTTAAAGTAAGGGGTGGGTATGCAATTTAGATTTTGTTTTTATTTATGGTGCAAAATCTTTAAAGATTTGAAACCTTACGGCTGCAAAAATGATCTATAATTTGTGGGAGCGAGTGGAAAATTGACTCAAACCTGTTGAGGGATGGACAAACTTTCAATGCTGCAAAAAAAAATTGTAATGAGCGGTTCTAAATTAATATCTTAAAGAACTGAGAGGCCGCAAGATTGATCTTCAATCATGCCACATTAAAAAAAAAAATGGTGCTATTTTTAAGTCTGCTTTTTTATGATGTAGGATATATATGGGCCATTCATTTAATCTTAGACTTAACTGAGAGGCCATAATAATTGGTCTTAATCTGGGGGAGGATGTGCAAAATTGATCTGAAAATGAGAATTCCCAAATTGATTTGTCATTAAAAATGCACATTATGAGACATTTTCTAAATATGTCTGAGAGTGTGTCAATAGAGGTTATCCTGATGAATCCAAGTTTGTGAAAATCAGACTTTGCTTTAGACGGTTACATGACCGTTCATGACTTTACAAACGAGTTATGGTTAACCTTGAATTTGAAATGTAACTCATTTTTGACCCATCTATAGCCCAACTCTAATTAAATTCTTGAGAGTTTCTCAAGGGAACAAAAGTTAAGTATATGACAAATTAATCTTTACATGTATGTCTATTTAATTTTAATGCCAGGCTGACTCTAAAGTAGCTGTTCTCGGTGCATCTGGTGGAATCGGGCAGCCACTCTCCCTGCTACTCAAGGAGAGTCCCATGATCAGTCAGCTGGCCTTGTATGATATTGCACACACACCAGGCGTTGCCGCCGATCTTAGCCACATCGAGACAAGGGCCAATGTGACAGGTCACATGGGACCAGACCAATTGGGAGATGCTCTCCAGGGAAGTGATGTAGTGCTCATTCCAGCTGGAGTTCCCAGGAAACCAGGTAAGCATGTTCTTTATATATCTAGTCCTGGCTTACTAGACCTCACCAAAAAAGCAAGGCCTGTTTATCAGGAAGGTTTTAATTAATCACAATATTTGAATTTTTGTTACATTTTGACTTATAACACATTGACCTAACCCTAAATCCTAACTATTACCTTTCTCTCCTACATGGCTTCATTCCTCTTAGAGTTTAGGGAAAGGCAATTTTTTTCCAGAATGCAATTTTTCCTGTTACAGTATCAACTGTTCGAAAGTCCTCCCATAAACTCCATAGGGCCAAACAGGTACTTATGGAAGGGGGCCCATGGACCAGTCGATCTGCTTCAATTAATTCAAGCCTCGTCCCTATTCCTAATCCATTCCCTAAATATAATCCAAGTAAACCTGAAACCCATCCTCAACACTTAACTCTAAAGTGAACAATCACCATAACAGACAATTAATTTATTCATTTGTCTCCAATGGTAGAAACCATGCAAATTGGTAGAAACACACGCAACTGCTGTGTTCCAATATTTATCACACAGCAGTTGCGTGTGTTTCTACCGTTGGAGACAAATGAATAAATTAATTGTCTAATTAACATCCCAACGGCGTATAAAAAATCCTTTACGTTTGATGTTCATGTATAAGGGATAGTATGAACCTTGATCGCTACGGGCACTCCGGTGGTCGAGCGGTTATGACGGTGGTCTAGCAATCCACAGGTCGTGGGTTCGAATCCCACCCAGGCAGCCTATGATTTTTTCATAGCTGTCTGGTTCCAATATTTATCACACAGCAGTTGCCTGTGTTTCTACCAATTTGCATGGTTTCTACCGTTGGAGACAAATGAATAAATTAATTGTCTATTAAACATCCCAACGGCGTATAAAAAATCCTTTACGTTTAAAGGGATTAAGTAACTTCCAAAAACAAGTGCAAAAGAGATCGAAATGAAAAGAATTCTATCGCTCTGACCGTAAAAACAAACTACTGCAAGTTTCAGATCAAATACAAGTCATTTACTATCTTAAAACAGTGAAATTTTAAACGCGGCCGAGGATACGGCTGCGCATGATTAATTTATACCGCTCCGTTGAAAGCTTAGCCGCCCGGTACACACGGGGACTTGACAACAGGAAATGCGGTGAAAACCACGTGCGTTGAAACGCACGCGGTTTTGTAAAGCGTCTCGAGGCGGGTTAGAAAATTTGAGTATAAAATCTTAGATATCTCAGAAGTAGAGCAAGCAAGTAGACTGCAATTTTTAAGGAATACCAGACTGACCTATGTGTTCATAATCATGATGGCAAAATTAGCTAAATCCAAAGTTTGCAATTTGAATATCATTCAATGATACTGCATCACTTTAATCACCATAACCTTTAAACCTTATTGTTTATTTCGGCATGAGGTTGAATAGTATTGTCTTGTTGATTTTTTCTGTCATATAATAGGCATGACTCGTGATGATCTTTTCAATACCAATGCATCTATCGTCAGGGACTTGTGTAAGGCAGCTGCAGAGACTTGTCCAAATGCCCTCCTTGGAATCATCACAAATCCAGTAAGTTGAATTAAAAAAGGAAAGAAAAGAACAAAATCCAGAACTTTCTGCTCACTTAGTTTTTTTTTTTTTTTTATGCTCCAAATTTTTTTGTCTGAAACAAACTCTTGAAAGGTGAAACAGAAATTTATTTTGCCCAATTAATTGTGGGCCCGGCAGCCACTGAGCAGCACCGGATCGACCGTTGCTCTATTACCAGTGAAAAAGGAAATTGTACAAATTGTACAAGTGTACATGTACTGTACACAAAAAGAGATATAAAAAAGAAGGGAAATAACAAAAGCCTCTGACAAAAATTTTGTCACACAATCAAAACTGATGTTTTACCAGTAATGTCACTCATAATGATGCAAGTAGTATCTATTATAAATTTTGTCAAAACTAAAAATTCTAAAAAAAAAAAAGAAGGAAAAGAAAATTGAGCTTTTGCTATTTTGGGGAAACAAATGGACGATTTAGGCTTCTGGTGTGGTCTGTAAATCAACTTTCAGTAAACATTGTGTTATGAGTCCTAAAACAATTCTTTGAAATAAGAATAAGAATGCATACAAATTTCACAAAACGATGAAATACATTTATACAATTTAAACAAGTGTTGACAGTTTCCCTTTGTGATATCTTCCAATAAGCTTTTGAGAAACTTACCTTCCTTTTGCGTCTTACCCCATAGGTCAATTCAACAGTTCCCATTGCCTCAGAGGTTTACAAGGCAGCAGGTTGCTACAATCCCAGTAAGATCTTTGGTGTAACCACCCTGGATGTGGTGCGTTCCAACACATTTGTCTCCCAAGCCAAGAACCTTGATGTATCAGCCACCTCAGTCCCTGTCATTGGCGGCCATGCTGGAATCACAATCATACCTCTTCTTTCACAGGTAGGGCGTATGTATGGCAAACGGACAAAACTGTGTGTATTACTTGTGACTCCTGTTGTTAATTGAGCACGGATACAATAATATGTTGTTATAAGGAAAGTCTCCCTGTCTCAATTTCAAGCAGGGGCAAAGCTATGTGTTCAGTTTGCAACAAGATAATTCGAATTAATTGAAATGGTCCTGAAATGGTCCTGCACACCTCATAACAAAAGTGGCCTATAATATCACTGCACATGCAATGTTCCTTCATTACATTTTGAGGAGGAAAAGATAAGTGTAATTTAAAAAAAAATAATACAACTTCCAATAAGATACTGGATTCATGCTCATGAAGCTTATGCAATCATCGTCAATTTATCCACATAAGTGAATTCTTTTTGATGTATTAGAAAGTGTTATTCTTCTCAAAATGAGCATGAAGGACATTACTGCCATGGGTAATGTCTTGGGTCATTGAGGTGTTGCTTGATGTTTGGTGGTTTTGTCCACTCAGTGATGTTTATTGTCCATCTTTATCATTGCCTTCTTTACTTTTCATGAAGAGTTCTTTGTCAAATAGTCTGCACGACCACTACATGATATTTGTATTTTGCTGCTTTGCAGGCTACTCCAGCCGTTTCCTTCCCACAAGACGAACTTGAAAAACTCACCGTCCGCATCCAAAATGCTGGAACAGAAGTCGTAGAAGCTAAGGCAGGAGCGGTATGTACTACTAAAACATAAAACTGGATTTATGATTATTATAGCAATAATATCTCAAATGATAATGCAATCATTGAATTAATTTCTATTCCATGTTAGCAAGTTTTTCTTGATTTGTAATTCTAATTTCATAGCTCAAGATTGGATTCAGCAAAAAGAAATTTCTTTCATTTTGTGCGTTTGGAATATTTTATTTCTATGTTTCATGCCTTCAGTCATAATTTTGCATTCAGAGGTATAGTATTTTGTTTGCAAACTAGTATTTCCTAATTTAGCCTCTCCTGTCTGAACACCTTTATAGCAATAAGTATACGTTTATATTATTCAGAAGTCTAGTTGTAAAATTTATTTTCACTAATAAATTCCAATTTTATCTTGGCACAAAGGGCTCCGCAACACTCTCTATGGCCTATGCTGCAGCAAGGTTCTGCTTCTCGGTAAGAAAAATATTTCTTTTTTATATCATGAAAATAGGCCTACCGATAGTTTGTTATAATTGTAGTAAATAAATTAGTCATAGTTTGTTATTGTTGTGGTAAATTAATTAGTCTTTAAAGCTATATATGGGTATGTGTTAGCATTGTGCACAATCAGTAATTTTTTTAAATTAAAATAATAGATTGAGTAAATTGAATTAAGAACATTCGTTCTCTTACAGGTAGAACAATACAAAGTGAGATTGCAAGATACTGTGTCCTTGCTTTTAAACCAATCCCTGTTACATTGCTATCTAAAATATAATACAGTTTATCGGAAAAAATTCATTCTATGTCCCTTTTTTCCTCCTACCAACTATCTCTAACCAAGTAGTTGAAAAAATGATTGCTGTAGAGAAAGCGACTACAATTATTTACTATTTTTGTGAATTAAATTGTACATTTTGTTATTGTGTCTAGCTCCTGGCAGCCATCGAAGGTAGGGAAGGAGTCATTGAATGTGCTTACGTCAAATCTGAACTGACAGAATCATCCTACTTCGCCAACCCCATCCTCCTGGGGGTAAGTTGAAAACTCTGATAGATTAAACCTGGTGTATAGTTTTGGTAGCAAAAAAGGAATTGGCACAAAACCGATCAAATGTAGTTACATGTTGTCCACATTGCACTAAAAGATATGTGTGAGAGATCTTGTGACATTCCTTTCAATATTTCCGATGAATTTCATTTATAAAGTTTGAATATAGCGCAATCCAACTGCCGTTTAGACCTCTGCTGACAGGTTCGCACGCCCAAGGTTACGGCGTGAATTAGTGCGAACGATCTGTGTGTAACACCCACACAAGAGAATACCCATTGGTTTACTACGTGAGCGCTAACCTGAGACGGGTCCCCGACTTATCTTTTTTATCCTTCCTTATATTATGAAATAAAGATACTAAAACGAGATTTCAAGTACTATAATTTGCTTTATTATAGTTATTGGATTCAATCTATCATAATTTATCTTAAAGTGAATCAAAATAAATTTTTCTTTCTCCCGAAACTATACACCAGCTTTAACCCCATACTGGAAAGGTTTTCAAATAAACTATATATATTGCAATCTACTCACTTTATAATGAGCACAGATGTAATGAAATTTTTCCTTATAATGAGGCAATTTCCCCATTCTCTGTTTCTAATAATGCATGTGCCAGTCTCTGTGCTCAGTAATCTGCATAACAAAATAATTAGCAAGGTACTGAGCACCTCATTATAAAGGGAGTGAACTGTGCTATTAGCTGCAAGTATTATACTATTTGGTTTGCTTGCCAATTTTTGTCCCCGCCGAACGTGTTCGAGCAGGGGACTATGAAACGGGCTCCGTACGTGTGTGTGTGTGTCCGTCCATCCGTCCGTCCATCCGTCCGTTGACTACCGTTCCGTCACGTCCGTCATCGTCGGTGCCCATGCAAAATCTTCAATTGGCTACTCTTCACCATTTTCATACCGATTTGATTCCGTTAGCTTTATATGATAGCACTAGGTGAATGGCTTCTAAACTTCCCTCACAGAATTTGACCTTTGACCTTTGACCCTGATTTTGACCTTATTGTACATTGGTTACAAAATGCTACTCCTTTCGCCATTTTTCACATCCGATTTCGATTTTGTTTGCTTTATGATATAGCCTAGGTGAGGACTACAAAACTCCTCACGGAATTTTGACTTTTGACCCCTTTGACCTTTGACCTTGATTTTGGACCTATATTGTTCATTGGTACAAAATGCTACTCCTTCGCCATTTTTCATCCGATTTCGATTTTTGTTGCTTTATGATATCGCACTACGTGAGGACTACAAAACTTCCTCACGGAATTTCGACTTTTGACACCCTTTGACCTTGACCTTGATTTGTACCTATATTGTACATTGGGTTACAAAATGCTACTCCTTCGCCATTTTCATCCGATTATCGATTTGTTTGCTTTTATGATATAGCACTAGGTGAGGACTACAAAACTTCCTCACGGAATTTTGACTTTTGACCCCTTTGACCCTTTGACCTTGATTTTTGAACCTATATTGTACATTGGTTACAAATGCTACTCCTTCGCCATTTTCATCCGATTTCGATTTTGTTTGCTTTATGATATTACACTAGGTGTGGACTACAAAAACTTCCTCACGGAATTTTGAACTTTGACCCCTTGACTTGATTTTTGACCTATATTGTACATTGGTTACAAAATGCTACTCCTTCGCCATTTTCATCCGATTTTCGATTTTGTTTGCTTTATGATATAGCACTAGGTGAGGACTACAAAAACTTCCTCACGGATTTTGACTTTTGACCCCTTGATTTTGACATTGATTTTGACCTATATTGTACATGTTACAAAATGCACTCCTTCGCCAATTTTCATCCGATTTCGATTTGTTTGCTTTAATGATATTAGCACTATAATCACATGATATCATTGGCTACAAATGCTACTTCTTCGCCATTTTTTACCCGATTCCGATTCTGTTTGCCTTAATGTGATAGCACTGATGCGTGATATAATGGAAATTAACATTATACGGCGTGGGACATATAATTTACAATTGCGTAATTTACTAATACACTTGTTATTTTTTTTTCTTGTCTAATCCAATTGTAATAATACATCTACTTCACATTTATATCCTAATGATTCTTAATTATTATTTTTAATTTTAATTTTTTTTTTTTGTAATTTATTTTTTTTTTAATTATTTTTTTGGGGGGGATCTATTAATCGCTTGAAACGATTCTTTGTTTTGTCTTGTCTAAAGACCATTTTAATAATGAATGACTAAAGTGATCTCCTAGATGAAATGGAGTATTGCATTAAAATAGCCATTAGACCAAAACAATATTTTATATACAATATGGAAGACACAAACAAGCTTGTGCGATCGATCAAGTAAGTAATCACCGCAGTTTGGGGTATTAATAGTGAATGTCAATGACGTTAGAGTCTCCTGGGGGGCGTTTCACGAAACCGTCATAAGTCTAACTTCTCGACTAAATCAGAGATAGTGAACAACTTGTCCTCAAGCGGGTTCCACGAAGCCCTCTCTGACAAGATCGAGGACAACAAGCTGACAACAAGCTGATTAAGGCTATTAACTCGATGACATCATCTTCGATAATATCGATATTTACAAGTTGTCTAGCTGGAAGAGCTTCGTTGTAACCGACTTAGTAATGACGGACTAGCTCCGTGGTTTGGCGGATAAAGATATGACTAACTTGTCCATGGTTTTGTGAAACGACCCCCCTGTGGCCTAAAAATAGGACCAAGAGAATTGGTCTTGTTAATAACAAAATCTCTTTGAATCCATGCTCATTATAACAGGGGGGCATTTCATCAAAGGACTTGTCGACATTTACCTACAAATTTGCTTTCAGCCAATCAGGTGCAAGCATTCAGGAGCTTATAACAATTTGTGGAGATGAAACGTCAGACAAGTCCTTTCATGAAATGCCCCCCAGGAATGCACTGTACAAAGATTGATTGTATTTTCTCAACTTTTAGAACATGTCTCTTGCTCACTCTCTTCACACAGAAAATATGGTATGGAGAAGAACCTTGGGTTCGGGACCTTGTCTGACTACGAGCAGCAACTCGTCAAGGATGCTATGGCCGACTTAAAGAAGCATCAAGAAGGGCGAAGACTTTGTCGCATAAAAATCAATCTATTAATTAATGCAGAGTTAATATATCCGCATATAACGCTGTACATTTCCATACCCACATGCATCAAGTTAACAGTTACACTCTAAAGAAAATAGCAGAAACCTGTGAGGTCAACCATATCTTGATTTTCAGAAAATTTGGTCACACAATAATATTGCTACATTATGTTGTTTCTAAGTAACTCTCAATTCATTTTGAAGTGAATTAGCGAATTAAACATTATTTTTTGTGGTTGGATTTTGTTGTTTTTGCATGTGTTGCTACTACAGCCATAAGATGGCAGAACTATTATACAAATTATAGTATAATGTAGCAAGTACTTGTCATATTGGGTATTATTAGAATTGGTTTTGCTTGTATAACTTGAAAAGTAATTGTATACAATGACAGTTATTCAAAATTCTCAATTTTGAAATCTGACTAAATTGGTGAAGTTCGTGGAGCAGAATGTGAACCTTTACTTATGCAATGGAAGAAGAGAGAAAAGAAGTATACGTATCAGAATTGACAAATATATATAAACTTGATCTTGTCAAATTAAATAAAAGTAAATCATCACCTATATATAATATTAAAATCTTACAAGACTATTTTTCAAGTTGAGGGTATTTATGGTGCTTGGTTTTATGCTATTTATGATAGTCTACAGTCTGATTTACGTATGTTTATATTTCACCCGATCTTGTAAATGTAAACATGCTTCCTTAACTCCAAAACGTAAGTTGAATAATAAAAATAACGAACAAAGTAACAACCTAGAAAATGTCCTCCTAAATGAGTACTTTCACAAGATTAGAAGATGTGCTTTTAGTCTTGGATAATTTGCAATATAAAAAGGTAATTAAAAAAACAAAAATGTCATAATGAATTACTTAAATGTCACCCTAAATTAACTCGTCATTGCCAACATGTGTATTTGTCATAATGTATCTTGCTGTAAGACATTGATCTCCAAATTGGCAACACATTAAAGAAAAGAATATAAACTGAACTATATATATGGTTATCTTTATTGTGTGTGTTTGGCAGTCTTGTGAGATGTGTGGGGTTGGTTGGGGCATGGTCATAGAGTGCTGATTTGTACAGTCTAATTTTAAGAGGCAATTTTGGTACCAATGTCAAACATGTGCATATACGTCTATGTGCGTATATTTTCAGTATAACAGGACTACTTTGTAATAAGGGAATCGGCTTGATCATGATTACCTCATTATAATGGGTGTGGACTGTAATTTGATGTAGTTGGGAACAATGAAATGCTATTTAACAATCATTTAGCTTTATACATGGGGCGTTAAGATGTGTGTGATTGTGTATGCAATGAATCCATTGGTGGGCACAATAGACCAGCCTATTAAGTTATTATAATGTATCCATATTTCTTTCTTAGCGACATAGTATCAAGGTATTCAAACAACCTGTACTAAAAGAATGAACTACAATACATGTAGTCCACTTTGCATACATTAGTTGTTGTTATATCAGGCAAGCTTTCAGGTTGTCAAGAACAACCTTTGTTTAAAAAGAATGCATAAAATTATATTAACTTAGTAAACTGGTCTATTGAAATATAATAATAATATATCCTGTGGTTATGACGTTTTAATGTTTGAGGATGGGAGTGTATTAGGGTTTGTGTGTGGCAGGCTGGGGGCTGGGTAGTTTGTCAAGATTTCAAACACACAGTTTGATGTAAAGGGCGGGGGACATACATTACAAAAATATTTACAGAAGACAACCATAAAGGGTAAATATAGATAAACATGAAAAAGTCGATACTACTAGTATACTTGATTTCTTTGTATATATATGTGCATTTATTTTCATCAAGTGAAGTAGGGGAAAATGGCTATCTGTGAATAATTCTTTACATGACATTTTGTCAGTCCATACACTTTTGCCAAATCTTCTTATTGACCTCGTTTTACAGAATCTAATTTCGCCATTTTTATTTAATCCTGACATAATTTTTAAAGTATTTTTTAATGAAAGCCACGGTCTTTACTGATCTAAATAATCTCACTTTGACAGCTGATGATAGTTCGAGGGAATAATTGTTTAGCTGAGGATGTTGACAAGATCAGTGAAAGTGGTGGTGTCTGTAATAGATCCAACAATGATGCTGAATTTGATGTTATTGAATATGAGCATGATTTGTTTGTCTCCAAACAAAAAACAAAACAAAACAAAAAAGTATAAGTAACGAGATAACATCTGCATCATACATCTCATAGTCTGAGTTGGGTAATAGGCGGACGCTCCAGAGGAGAACGCTCCCTTATTTTTAATATGGGCAACACATATTAGACATACTTGGAACAGATTTCATAAATTTACCATCAGTACTCCCCCCCCCCTCGTCACCAAATTATGGATCTGCCTTCGATAATTATGTGGAAATATTAAAACATAATTATAAATTGCGTTTGTAGACCTAAGTACTATTTGATGATGACAAATATACACTGTTCGTCATAAAGGTGGAATATTTTTTTTTTTCACTCCAGCAACATCATTTCGCTCCGGGCTTTTTATTTCAATATCTTTGTCTCAGCTTTCACTTTTCGAGACCCTGACTATAACTTGGACGTTCTCTCAACCTTTCCTGGAGATTGTTTTTAAATGAAAAGTTTGTCAACCCCCACAACGCCCAATTTTTGTCATTTCCCCATGTTTTGGGGGCCCTTTTTGTTTACCCGGTCGACCAAGGCCCCCTTAATAGGCCTACCTCAGGAAACGCGTCTGAGATGCAAAGCTGGTTTTGTTATTTAAGTTAAATCTAGGTTTATGGTTACAGGCTTAGATCTCTTGTCTAGGGGAGGGGGTGAAGTAAAAAGTGTGATTGGTGAAAATTGTCAATAATATATTCTACCATTATGATAAATAAAAAAGAAATAAATACAACTCTCGAATCCATGATTATTATCATTTTCCCCTAAATTTTGTTTCAGCCTTCATGACAAGGTTGTAAATGTTAAATGTAGTTCATTTTCCATTGTAATTTATGTTTGACTGATATGCTACATTGCATTTTTCATAAGATACAAATTTCCATGCTGTAAAAATGAATAAAATCAATTTTGAACAACAATCAAAGTAATGTTTGACCCTAATTTCCCTAGACAATAGACCTAATTCTGCGACCATGAACTTAAAATTACCTGATAGAACAAAATCAACCCTACCCCCGAGAGGCATCTCATGGGAGAAGGATTAAGGGGGCCTTGGTTGGCCGGGTAAACAAAAGGGTGCCCCAAAATGTGAAAAATTGCCTAAAATGGGCACTGTGGGGGTTGACAAACTTTTTGTCTTAAAAAATCTCAAGGAAGGGTTTTGGAAACGTCCAAGAAATAGTAAGGGTCAATAAAAATTAATCTTAAAAAATCTCAAGGAAGGGTTTTGGAAACGTCCAAGAAATAGTAAGGGTCAATAAAAATTAAAGCGGGGACAAATACATTTAAGAAATTAAAGCCGGAGCGAGATGATGCTGCTAGAGCGGAAATAATTATTCCACCTTTATGACGAACAGTGTATTTGGAGTAATTCGTATAAATGCTATATTGTTTGTTTGTTTTTTTGTTGTTTACGTTTCGACAAAATAAAAAGCCATATACTTGGGGAATACTTGAATATAGTTTTGGACATATTGAGCAAATAAGCAAATCGTCCTCGTTTTGAACCTGTAACCTAATTGGTAACTAGAGACACCAACACCCGACCACTGGTCCAGACGGCCGACTTCTCCACTGTCTAAATATAAATACATGGTGATTGTCTGATACATTCGAATATGGTTCAAGTTCGTTAAGCATGTTAAGTATCCAAATTCTATGCATACGTTTGATAAAAGAGTTTGTATTGACCTTTTTACTTTGGATTGTGAGGGGTCGTCTGACCTAGCAGCACTTATGCGTGCGAAATAACAATTAAACAAAGAACTAACAATCGTATTCTAACAGCTGAACGAAATATCTCGCGATTGTACGTTAATAGAAAAGAACTCGACGTGATTAATTAGAATACATTGCGAGAATGGTCTAGTAGTTGCAGCTGAAAGCTAGTAATGGATTTTCAAGGCCTTGTCTAAGATCTTGGACCACGATTAGTTGATTTATAAAGATAGCCGAGACTGGCCTGTCGTTTCTGTACATTAAACATATTTTTGCTTCTATATTTTGGACGATTGTAACATGATGCCAGTGTCAACGTTCTTCATATTTTATAGACGTCAAATTTTGGTCTTAGTTTTCGGCATTGCAATTATTTTACAAGCAGACTGCACCAGATTGAAAAACGGTAAGCTTTACATTATCGAAAGTAAATTCGCAAATGTTGCATTGATATACACTGTCTGTAATGTTATTCGTTATAAGGTAATGTTGAGTTGTTAATTGATTTCCTCTGTTGATTACGTAAAAAATTGAATGCAAGATATGTATATATTTCTTTAAAATATGCAATGAAGAAACTGATGGTAATGATTTTAGTGAGGAAGAAAAAAGGACAAAAATAGACTTCATCAATAATAATCTTCATCGTTAAAATCATTATACGAAGAAGATAAGAGAAAATGTAAAAAGGATGAAAGGGAGATGGAGAGAAGAAGAAGAAGAGGAAGAAGAAGAAGAAGACAACGAAGAAAGAAAATGAAGGAATGGGGAATGGAGAATGAAGACCAAGAAGAAGTAGAAAGAGACGAAGAAATGAAGAAGAAGAATCATTATTATGAAAGATAAGTAGAAAAAAAAAGAAAGGGGGGAAAAGTTGTCAAGTGGAAGTGAACATTACCCAAGTCGTGAAGAAAGATGATCCAAAGAATGGGGTAACTTGATCCTATACTAAATGCGTGTAATAAATGGAAATATGATGAATAAATGAAATAACTGAAAATATATTATAATCAATAAGCTTCTCTTTTCTCCTTTGTTAAAACTTGTATTTAAGAACTAAAACCCACGAAGCATCAAATAAACCTTCCCAAAAAGACAATTAAAAAAAAAAAAGAGAGAAAAAGATTTCAAAGTTAGAATTTATGGACATGGCTCAACTTACCCCAAGAAAAAATAATGTCATCTTACCCCATGCACGCCATTAAAAAAAAAAAAAACTATATATAAACCCCTCCCAAAAAGTTTCGCAAGTGGACTTTGGGCCATGATAACTTTTCAGGTACGCTTTAGTTATTCCTGATATTCATACCATTGGAAAGATAATTTATACCCCTTTTTATTGATATCCTATTTGTAATGATTTTGTCATGCTTCAATGCACATAATATCAAAATATGGAGAAAAGTAAAAAGTCAAATGTTGTAAAATGCACTTTTATTGATCACATTGAATTTCCGCAACTTGACTTTAAGTCCTGATAACTTTGGGGATATTTTCTCATTTTTATTGAATTCTATACCATTGTCAAGTTAATTTATTCCTCTCTTGATTCATACCTTATTTGTCATGGTGATGTCATGCTTGGGTCCACAGGAACCCTGAACACCACCTGAATACATGGCAAAGCGAAAGATAATTTTCAGTTTAAATTTCTGTAACACTACTTTGAAGCTTGATACATTTTAAAGTGGGCTTTCAAGCATTATCAATTTTCATAGCATCAAAAAGTTCATTTATTCTTCTTTTTATTGATGCCCTATTTGCAATAGTAACATCATGTTTCAATGCACATAACTCATGAATATAATGCAAAGTAAAAAGTGAAAAATAGCGAAATGCTTTGTATTGCTGGCAACAGACAGTAATACTGACAATAAGCATTCAATTTGGAACATTTAACTTCTGACTTATCCTAACATTCAGGTGTTCTGTGCGTGCAAGAACAACACTCTCGTTACAATTAGGGTGTCATTAAAAAGAGGAATAAATTTACTTGACAATGGTATAAAATTCAATAAAAATTAGAAAATACCCCAAAAAGCTATCAGGGCCTAAAGTCGAGTGGCGGAACTTCACTTTGATGAATGCATTTTGCAACATTTGACTTTTTGCATTTCTCCATATTCTGATATTCTGTGCATTGAAGCATGACAAAATCATTACAAATAGGATATCAATAAAAAGGGGAATAAATTATCTTTCCAATGGTATGAATATCAGGAATAACTAAGGCGTACCTGAAAAGTTATCATGGCCCAAAGTCCACTTGCGAAACTTTTTGGGAGGGGTTTATATATATTTTTTTAATGTTCAATAAGGCTCAAATCTATAAGCTAGATTATATTATATTATCAAGGTTATAATAATCTTAATAATAAGAATTTGGAAAGACGATGTTTACAATGTTTTGTTCATCAGGTCGAGATGATCTTCGACCATCATTGCGTCAATCGACATCATGCAACCAGGACGAGTTCCAGTGCGATGACGGGTCATGTATAGCTGGTAATCGAGTCTGTGATTGGTATCTAGACTGTGATGATAGATCAGATGAAGGGAGTAACTGCCAATACGAAGGTACGTGTAGTAGAATAATGTTTCGGATTTAGTGCAGATTCGAGATCTCATCGGGAAATGATCTGACATCAATTTAGCCATGCATCTCAATGCAGTTAATATTTGTATAATTTGTCATGATGGTCTCGATGCGCTCTCAAATTTAGGTTAAAATTTTCCCAATATAAGTTGTTGAATCAATCATGCCAGTAGTTGCTAAATCAACATTATTAATTTATTCGCACACAAGTAAAAATAAAAGAAGACGTTTACGTAAAGTGATATTAATATATATATATATATATATATATTTATAATTGCTCTCAAATTTAGGTTGATATTTTTGTTCACTGACAGGTATCTAAATGAAAAGTGGTTTAATAATCATCAATTCACTTTTCATCAAAACTGTTTTACACATTTGGGGATTACGCTCGTCTTATATAATAATACTCTCATAACTTGTTCAAGGACAAGATATAAGAGACATTCATCATTTTAAGTATTGTTTTAACCTTTGACCTGACAGGTTTTAAGTGTAAATCTGGTAATGGTATGGTATCTCTTGAATGGATGTGTGATGGTGTACACGATTGTGATGACGGAAGCGACGAAGAAGATCAACATTGTCATAATCATGGTAAGATGCAGAGGATTTTTATTTGGTCAGATAAATTCGATATATACATCCAAGCAATATTTATTAACACAAAAATATCATATACATGTACCTACTAATGCAAAATTGCGCCTAAAATACAGTTTGTATCTAATATCAACATTATTTTATTCTAAATGAACGTATGATAATTTATGACTTCAAAAATCTACAGGGAAAACTTCAAAGAAATATGGTCATTATTTCCAAATGAATAAAAGTTGTGTGTGTGTGTGTGTGTGTGTGTGTGTGTGTGTGTGTGTATTTGGGGGATTTAAAATAACATTCTAAAGTTTACTATTCGTTTACACACTTCTTTAATCTACCAAAATACTTAATCATTCGAGTGTACATCATGAAAATACAATAAAGTGTCCTAAAAACGGGCAAAAATTAAAAAAAAACCTAAAATATGAGAACTGATGACTAAATGTCAATTACTTATTATGATAGCAGGGTGTTTTAAATAATTGACAAGTGCCTTTCTTTCGAATCCTTCTGACAAATACACCCCTAAAAATGAATCGCGAACAATACAAACATTACATGTATGATAAGAATCATTCATACTTTGTATAAAACACATGTATTTATTATCATTTAAGGTTTACTTTACTTTTTCTCAGCTTCAATTTCCAAGATATGTCCCCGCATATCCTGTGATGATAGCACACGTTGTATCCTGGAGAAAGAGATATGTAATGGAATCATGGATTGTTCTGACGGGCTAGATGAAAGCGAACAGCTATGCAACGCGGGAAATGGTAAGAATGGTTGCAGATATTTATTCCGAAGGTTCGTTCTTTCTAGGGTCCGTTATCCCGGAGGTTAGGTTCTCCTAATAATTTAAAAAGTTTTGTTAATTCGAAACTGAAGTAAGGTTTATTGATCTGATATGAAACAGGACTTGTTAATTCGAAAATGAAATAACCTTAAACTCTAACCCCAACCTATTTCATTTCCAGATTAAGGAACCTTATCTTCTTTTTGGATAAATAAAACTTCATTATTTCGAACCCTATTTTATTTTTGATAAATGAGCATTAGGACTATTGTAAAAAAAATGTTCAGATAAACGAATCCTATTTTATTTTTAATTTAAAGAACCCCTTGGTATAGTTTGTTTGTTCGGATTAACAAGCAATACCCAGTAAAGATTATTCTTCATCATCGAAATGCATGGGTGATATAGTATTTTTACTTAAATGTATCCGCTATATTTCATTAATATGCCTGCTGAAAAGTTATGACAACTAATTAATTTGATGGAAAATATTAAACTATAATATTTCGACGACGAATATATGGTAAAGATTATGAAGACGACGACGATGATGATGATGATTGTTGTCATGATGATGGTGATGATGATGATGATGAAAATCATGATGATGGTGATTATGATGATGATGATGATGATGATGATGATGATGATAATGATCATGAACATGATGGTGATGATGATGATGATGATCCTAATATTACAATCACAATGATTTTGCTATATAGCTGTGGTGTCATGTTGATTATGACGATGGTGAAAATGTTAAACCAAATGGGCATATTATGTCCTTATGATAATAAAATCCTATACTTTTATTGTATGATTACTATTTGAATTGCGCAGGGTGTGTAATAAGACCAAGTGTGATTTGTGATAAATCTTTAGAATAATCATTCATTAGCCTTGTTTTGTCTTTTATAGGAAAGTGTTTTTCCTGCGATGGAGGATCTCATTGCCTAGAGTGGGAGTGGGTATGTGATGAGATTGCTGACTGTAAAGACATGACTGACGAGCTCAGTGGATGGTGTGGAACAGGTATAAACAAGCTTCAAGCTCCCCAGTTGATGGGAGAGTGGGGTGGGTATGTGATGAGATAGCTGACTGTAAAGACATGACTGACGAGCTCAGTGGATGGTGTGGAACAGGTACGGGGCATATTTTTAGGACCAAAGCCTAGGGTTTGAATTTTGTAAGAATAAAGGGCCTGTCCCACAGGCGGCGATCGTTGTGGCGACAACCTAATAATTTCATAAGTATAAGCAGTTCGTCTTTAAAAAGGCGATTATAAACCTACCTACGACCCTATCTAAGCTAGGCTACAACAACAACTTGCTACCACACTCGCAACAGCAAGATCGCCAGTTGTCGCAACAACGATCGCCTCTATGATCTAGTGGGACAGCCCCTTAAGGGTGCTATCTCACTTCGCGGAGACGTCTCCTCGACAGAATATAAATTTCGTCTCCGTGACGGATAAATAGTATTAGAGACGTCTCCTGAAGTTCGGAGACGGTTTTTTTTTCCCCATAAATTGTCGCGGGGACGTCTCGGAGACGTCTCTAATACTATTTATCCGTCGCGGAGACGAAATTTCTATTCTGTCGCGGAGACGTCTACGCGAAGTGAGATAGCACCCTAAATCTGAAAATACCAGAATCTCTTCATGGGTCTACCTCATCCTTCGCAATTCGCCAAATAATCCTGTATTCTGGAGGGCATTTCATCAAAGGACTTGTCGGACATTTTATCCGACAAATTTACTCTCAGCCAATCAGATGCAAGCATTTCAGTAGCTTATAACAGTTTGTCGGATAAAACGTCCGACAAGTCCTTTGATGAAATGCCCCCCCCCCCTGATCTCTACTGTACTGCCACCATCTGAAAGATATGACTCAGATCCGAACCTGGGTCCGATCACAGCCGGTGAGCGCGACTGCTCGACCAACTACTGGGGGGCATTTCATCAAAGGAGTTGTCGGACGTTTTATCTTTTGAGTCTTTACTAATTAATATACATTATCAATTTAAAAAAAGAAAAAAGAAAAAAAAAAGAAGAGTGTCTCTAACCGACCTAACTTGAAGAAAAAAAATCGAATAGAAATAACACTGATATACATGTACTTCATGTGATTATAATTTCTTTTTAATACGCCAACCCCCTTTTTTCGAATCTGTCAGTGTATCAGCGGTGCTGGAAAGGCTCCTACCTTTGTGGTCACACCCATTTCTGTGTGCCTCAACGATGGCGATGCGATAATCATGATGACTGCGGTGATGATACGGACGAGGAACATTGCGGTGAGCATCGTAGAAATAAAGATATATTATCCATGGGGATATATAACCATAAAGATATGCAACCATGAAGATATATAACCATGAAGATATATATCCAATAAAGATATATCATCACGAATAAGATTCAAGAGATAATTGGAATATCATTTACGGTCTTATTTACAATTCTTAACTCTTTGAGATAATGCTTTACTACTTGAACTATATAAATTAATTAACTTTTGCGTCCTTGCCTCCTCTTTCTTGCGCATTCATCATGGAGCCCTAACGCTCCGACACCCTCACATTATTCATGTTGATAGAACAAACAAGTTTTTTCAAATATTTTAATCAACCTCTCAAGGTGTCATTGCATATATAGTTGATATCATTATTATATTTGGTAACTACCATGGCAATGTTACTCAACAGCCAATCAAAATCCAGCATTTCAGTAATAGTTACCCTAAAAGTTACAATAGCAATAATATAATTTTTTCCCAAATATGCCCTGGAGTATATCGTTTCAAAATACTATTTCACATCAACATTTAACATTTCAATTTCTCCCCTTAGAATCTGACATCGCATGGACGGGATCGTTTGGGTGGTCGTCGTGGGGAGAGTGGAGCGACTGCCATCCCTCATGTGGACATGGCACTCAATCACGTAGTCGTATATGTGAATCGCCCGGTGAACTCTGTGATGGTGAAAGCTTGGAGGAGATAGTATGTGACCAACATCCGTGCATTGAAGACACTGGTATAGCATTTCCTTGTGGTTTAAAAAACCCAAATAAACAAACAAAGAGAGAGAGGGGAAAAAACATATAAACAAAATAAAAAAATTGGGGAAAAAATCAAAATGTTCTTGATACGTAACATAATTGTGAATACGAATACAATTTGATTATGGAATAGTTTTATACTAGCACTCTTTTACATCATTTTTTCCAAAGACATCTGTTTTAAATCTGGTAAACAAAACAAATACTCGCAAGTTACAAAAACTAATTTAATACCTTTTGGTTTCAAAATCTTGAGTTATTATTTCAAATTGGGAGACATTGAAATGAGCAATCATATCAGTGATCAGTGATATTCAGATATTATATCATATGATCACGAAAATGTATTTGGTATAATGAAGAAGATGAACATCTACGGAATACATTTATCTTGAATAATCAATTATTAGCTATATCAGATTAATTGAGCGGACATATTTTTCATTAAAGTTGGCATCAATATGCTCATCAGGGATTTTAAATATGGGAATAATTACGAAGCGGGTTATATTGTTTAATTTTTGAGAGGCTCAGTGGATAGAGCGTCCGCCTCATAACCGGGAGGTCATGGGTTCGAGCCCCGGCCGCGTCATACCAAAAGACGTTAAAAATGGTAGTTGCTGCTTCCCTGTTTGGCGTTCAACAATAGGATAGAGCAATGTCCTTCTGGCGCTGCTCAGCGGCTGCCGGGCCCACGAGAAAAGGGGCAAAATAAATATCCTTCCCGGACAATAAAATTTGGAGCATTTTCATCATAAATTCATTTTTTATAACTTATCTTTCTGGAAGATTTCCATTAAATTATGTGTGCGTTTTTATAATTATTTTATAATGACTCATTGTAGACCTAGATGTAATATTCAAAAAGTATAACTAGTAATTTTGTCTCCTTTTCCTATGGAAGCTTCAAAGTGCCACCGAGATGTTGAGATAATTATCTTGGGAAGTCGACATCATGATAGCAAAAGATCAGATGACGAGATCCCGGATCTCATCATGTCGACATCTTGTAGAAGAGATGATCAGATGACAAGATCCCGGATCTCGTCATGTTGACATCTTGTAGAAGAGATGATCAGATGACAAGATCCCGGATCTCGTCATGTCGACATCTTGTAGAAGAGATGATCAGATGACAAGATCTTCGATTCATGATCATGTCATCTGATCATCTCTTCTAAAAGATGTAGACATGATGAGTTACGAGATCATGACATCTAATCATCTCTTCCACTGGATGTAGACATGACGAGATAAAAGATCTTGTCATCTGATCATCTCTTCTACAAGATGTCGACGTGACGAGATCCGAGATCTTGTCATCTGATCATCTCTTCTGAAAGATGTGGACATGATGAGATCCAGGATCTCGTCATCTGATCTTTTGCTATCATGATGTCGACTTCCCAAGATAATTATCTCAACATCTGGGTGGCACTTTTAAGCTTCCATATTTTCCTATTGTCCCTGTCACCAGTGGTCGGCTGCGGGATCAAGAATCACATCCACCTCCGCGACGACGGGTTAGCTCTGGCTGAACGCATCGTAGGCGGTTACGAGAGCGAAGCTGGAAATTGGCCTTGGCAAGCCCAGCTTTTCTATCGGACACGGGGGTCATGGCGCCCCGTGTGCGGCGGCACGCTGATCAATCCACAGATGGTACTTACGGCTGCACACTGCTTCATGGGAGCCATGTAAGTTTATGTATAATCAAATTTACCAAAAAACTCAAAAAATAAATTGAGGCGAGAGGATGGGAGTACGAGATGATCTTCGTGCATCTTATTATCTTGTCATCCCGTCATATTTTCATCTTATCATCTCGTCATCCCGTCACCTTGTCATCCCATCATCATAATTATCATCTTATCTTGTCGTCTCGTCATCACGTCATCTTGTCTTCTCGTCATCTCGTCATCTTATCATCTCGTCATCTCGTCACCTCGTCATCTCGTCATCTTATCTCGTCATCTCATCATCATCTCGTCATCTCGTCACCTTGTATGGAAGCTTAAAAGTGCCACCGAGATGTTGAGATAATTATCTTGGGAAGTCGACATCATGATAGCAAAAGATCAGATGACGAGATCCTGGATCTCATCATGTCCACATCTTTCAGAAGAGATGATCAAATGACAAGATCTCGGATCTCGTCACGTCGACATCTTGTAGAAGAGATCATCAGATGACAAGATCCCGGAATTCGCCATGTCAACATCTTGTAGAAGAGATGATCAGATGACAAGATCTTTTATCTCGTCATGTCTACATCCAGTGGAAGAGATGATTAGATTGTCATGATCTCGTAACTCATCATGTCTACATCTTTTAGAAGAGATGATCAGATGACATGATCATGAATCGAAGATCTTGTCATCTGATCATCTCTTCTACAAGATGTCAACATGACGAGATCCGGGATCTTGTCATCTGATCATCTCTTCTACAAGATGTCGACATGACGAGATCGGGGATCTTGTCATCTGATCATCTCTTCTACAAGATGTCGACATGACGAGATCCGGGATCTTGTCATCTGATCATTTCTTCTACAAGATGTCGATATGACGAGATCCGGGATCTTGTCATCTGATCATCTCTTCTAAAAGATGTCGACATGATGAGATCCGGGATCTCGTCATCTGATCTTTTGCTATCATGATGTCGACTTCCCAAGATAATTATCTCAACATCTCGGTGGCACTTTGAAGCTTCCATAACCTTGTCATCCCATCATCATATCATCTTATCTTCTCGTCGTCTCGTAATCTCGTCATCACGTCATCTTGTCTTCTCGTCATCTCGTCATATTATCATCTCGTCACCTCGTCATCCCGTCTTCTCGTCACCTCGTCATCTCGTCACCTCGCCATCTCGTCACATCGTCATCTCATCACTTCGTCATCTCATCATCTCGTCTTCTTGTCATATCATAATCTTGTCATCCCGTCATCTTGTCACCTCGTCATCTTATCATCTCGTCTTCATGTCATATCATCATCGTGTCATCTCGTCAGCTCGTTATCTCATCATCTCGTCTACTTGTCATCTCGTCATCTCGTATTCTTGTTATCTCGTCTTCTTGTCATCTCATCATCTCGTCTTCTTGTCATCTCGTCTTCTTGTCATCTCGTCATCTTATCATCTCGTCTTCTTGTCATCTCGTCTTCTTGTTATCTCGTCTTCTTGTCATCTCGTCTTCTTGTCATCTCGTCATCTCGTCATCTCGTCTTCTTGTCAATCTCGTCTTCTTGTCATCTCGTCATCTCGTCTTCTTCATCTCGTCATCGTCTTCTGTCATCATCGTCATCTTATCATCTCGTCTTCTTGTCATCTCGTCTTCATCTCGTCATCTCGTCTTCTTGTCATCTCGTCTTCTTGTCATCTCGTCATCTCGTCTCTGATCATCTCGTCTTCTTGTCATCTCGTCATCTCGTCTTCTTGCTCATATTCGTCATCTCGTCATTTCGTCATCTTGTCATCTCGTCTTCTGTCATCTCGTTCTTGTCATCCTCGTCATATTGTCATCTCGTCATCTCGTCATCTCGTCTTCTTGTTATCTTGTAATTTTGTTATCTCGTCTTCTTGTCATCTCATCATCTGTCTTCTTGTCATCTCGTCATCTCGTCTTCTTGTCATCTCGTCATCTCGTCTTCTTGTCATCTCGTCTTCTTGTCACTCGTCTTCTTGTCATCTCGTCTTCTTGTCATCTCGTCATATTGTCATCTCGTCATCTCGTCATCTCGTCTTCTTGTTATTCTGTAATTTTGTTATCTCGTCTTCTTGTCATCTCATCATCTCGTCTTCTTGTCATCTCGTCATCTCGTCTTCTTGTCATCCTCGTCATCTCGTCTTCTTGTCATCTCGTCTTCTTGTCATCTCGTCTTCTTGTCATCTCGTCTTCTGTCACTCGTCTTCTGTCATCTCGTCATCTCGTCATCTCGTCTTCTGTCATCTCGTCTTCTTGTCATCTCGTCTTCTTGTCATCTCGTCTTCTTGTCATCTCGTCTTCTTGTCATCTCGTCTTCTGTCATCTCGTCATCTCGTCTTCTTGTCATCTCGTCTCTTGTCATCTCGTCTTCTTTCATCTCGTCATATTGTCATCTCGTCATCTCGTCATCTCGTCTTCTTGTTATCTTGTAATTTTGTTATCTCGCTTCTTGTATCTCATCATCTCGTCTTCTTTCATCTCGTCATCTGTCTTCTTGTCATCTCGTCATCTCGTCTTCTTGTTATCTCGTCTTCTTGTCATCTCGTCATCTCGTCATCTCGTCTTCTTGTCATCTCGTCTTCTTGTCATCTCGTCTCTCGTCCTTCTGTCATCTGCGTCTTCTGTATTCGTCTTCTTGTCATCTCGTCTTCTTGTCATCTCGTCTTTCTTGTCATCTCGTCTCTTGTCACTGTCATCTGTCTTCTTGTTATCTCGTCTCTTGTCATCTCGTCATCTTGTCATCTCGTCTTCTTGTCATCTCGTCTTCTTGTCAAATCTCGTCATCTCGTCTTCTTGTCATCTCGTCTCTCTTCTGTCTCATCTCGTCATCTTCGTCATCTCGTCTTCTTGTTGTCATCTCCGTCTTCTTGTTATCTCGTCTTCTTGTCATCTCATCATCTCGTCTCTTGTCATCTCATCAATCTCGTCTTCTGTCATCTGTCTTCTTGTCATCCTCGTTCATCTTTTCGTCACTCTCCTGTTATTCGTATTCTTGTTATCTCGTCTCTTGTCATTCTCATCATCTCGTCTTCTTGTCATCTTCATCATCTCGTCTTCTTTGTCATCTCATTCATCTGTCTTTAATCCGTCTTCTTGTCTTCGTCTTCTTGTCATCTCGTCTTCTTGTCATCTCATCATCTCGTCTTCTTGTCATCTCGTCATCTCGTCTTCTTGTCATCTCGTCTTCTTGTCATCTCGTCATCTCGTCTTCTTGTTATCTTGTAATTTTGTCATCTCGTCTTCTTGTCATCTCATTTTATTGTCATATTATCAACCCGTCATCTTATCATGTTGTCATCTCATACTCCTGTAATCCCGTCATCCTGTCATCTCGTCATGTTGTCATCTTGTCATGTTTTCATAGATCTCGTCTTTTCGCTGTATTGTCATCTTGTCATCTCGTCATTTCATAATCTCGTCATCTCGTCATGTTGTCATCACATCATATCATCGTCGTGTCATCTCATTATATCATCTTCTTGTCATCTTGTCATTTCCTCATCTCGTCTTCTTGTCATCTTGTCTGTCATTTCGTATTCTCGTTTTCTTATCCTTTTTATCTTTATTGTTCTCTCGTTTTTTTGTTGTCTTCTTTTATCATCTCGTCTTATTGTCAACTCATCGTCCGTCTTCTCATCTTTTATTTACTTCTTTATCTTATTTTCTCGTCTTGTTGAACATGCCTGATTCTTGAATCATCGAAAGTAGTTATCCAATATGATAATCGATCTAAATATTTTTAAAGTCTCCCATAAAATCCTATATCATATGATTATAGCATTAAGCGTTCTTGCAGATATTTACAAGCACCCATGGTAGCATAAATAGTAACTGCAACTATTCCATTTATCCGTTAGCACAAAGCTCTCAATTTTCAATATTTTTATTTCAGAGTAAAAAAAAAAAAAAAAAAAAAAAAAAAAAAAAAAAAAAAAAAAAAATCAGAAATCAGGTAGTACTCTCAATCTTTGCATTAACATCACCATTAAACTTGAACAAATTAAAATATCTCTCCTTCCCAGAATCTTTTAAAGTTCTCTTTTTTAAATTGGAAGTAAGTAATCCCCTTCTAAACCCTTCTCATTGCGTTTTAGATTTAGGTAATGGAGAGTAGCTTGAAAGCTATGAGCGTCACACAGGAAGAAGTCACCATTATTATGATAATTATTTATCAAACATTTTCTGTTCTTTACAATGTTACCTTGTTGGCGCACGTCGACTCGTTTAAAAAATTAGACAGCGTGTAGGTTACCTATGTCAGTATTAAGCAGAATATACACAATCAATTACCCGAGAATATCAAAGAATGTAGTACTGTTGATTCATTTAAGTCTATGTTCAAGTCTCATCTCTTCAAAATATAATATTGTAATTCAAAGGTTTTATCAAGTATTCTTAAGGTACAGGTGAATTTTCCTTGTGACTTTAGATTTCTATACAGTATTTTTTTTTTTTTTTTTTATTTTTTTTTTACAAGTAACAGGTTGTATATTTCCTTATCATTTCTTCTTATCTTCTATTCCAAAGCGCTTAGAGACTTCATTGTAATTTGCGCTATATAAAAATTGAGTATTGTTATTATTATTAGTATTAATTATGATTCATTCTTCCACTGTAGGATGGCGACTTCCCGATGGCAAGTTCACCTCGGAAAGCATTCGGTTGCTTTCGTTCCGGAGACGGGCAGTCAACATCGACTCGTTCGGGAAATCATCGTCCATAAAAACTTCGGCAAGGGCGGTGGCGTTGGCGGTGACATCGCCCTGTTACTCCTGGATGAGTCGGTACCACAGGAGACGGGTCAGATCAATTGGGCGTGTCTGGATGAAGGAATGAAACTCAATGCGAATACAAAGTGCTTCATCTCAGGCTGGGGTGTCACAGAGAGTAAGCATGAATTGCAGTTCTGTGTTTATCTTTTTAATCTTTGCGTTTTCCTCCTAAATCTCTACTGAGGTTATCTCTATTTTGATCTCTCAACTCCTCTCTTTCTCTATGCTTTTCATATTTTATATCTATCTCGGTCCCTCTCCCACCATTCGCATTTCATTTCACTACATGTACGTCTTCAATCACAGAACTTGATAGCGCTTTATCTGTTTAATGCTGTTTTTCTTTATGTTCTTTTAATCATATATCAGAGAGCTGTCTGTTATGTAACATTAACTTGATAAAGTAATGTATTTTGCGTTTAATTAACCGATAACAACAATTTCTGACATCCATTATTTCAATAGTGGGAGGAAAAAATCCCCATGTTCTTCACGAAGCCCAAATGCCCTTAATTCCTCGCCGAGTCTGCAATAAAAGACGATCTTACAACGGCGTTGTTGAGAAGAGTATGCTGTGTGCTGGCCACATGGAAGGCGGTATAGATGCATGCCAAGTAAGAATATCCGATGTATTCAAGGGATGGAATTATTGTTTGGTTGGGTACCAATCAGATATGATTATTTACGACTGAAACCAACCTTTAATTTAAATATCCGAAAGACTTGACTGGGAATTGAACCTGGTTCTAATCACAGTCAGTTTGTAGGATGATGGAAAGAGCCAACAATGAGGGTACACACGAGTAAATGATATGCATGCAAGGTGTTTTGGGAAGGCGTAGTAAAGATGAGGTAATTTTTATTGATGGAAAATGGTCATATAAAATCATTTAATGGTTTAGTCCTACTCTTTCATAATTTACCATTTAGTTGAAGATTAGACACTTCGGCGTATTTTTTAGGAATCCTTTTCGTAATTTTGTACATCTACTAAATTACTCCTACAAAAGTCGTCTTTTTTGTCATAGTCTCGCTCAAGGATTCATGATTTTTGTTTGAGCAGACAAAATTTCCAGTAAGTCCCTTAACTAAGAGTCCTTTTAACTGTAACTCTGCTATGATAATTAAAACGATTTCCATCGACAGAATTTTGGAATGTCTGTTTTTGAAGAGCGTTAATTTAACACGTGAGCCTATGGGTGTCTATTTACTCGTGTGCCCCCATGAGCGTCGCCGCTCGACCAACTCCTGACCAATGAGATTAGAATTTGGGTTATGATCGTGGCGTAGAAGATGCTTCCCCTAACACTTCGCAAAGGCAGTGGGATCACCGAATTTTTCTAGCCTACAAGTTACATTCACGTAAGTGCGGAGAGAATGGAGCCAACATTTGTTCTCCATGTGGAAATTTGCTTCTACAGCCTATGCATATGTTCTTAATAGTTTGCTTTTGGGAAGTCATGTTCAAAGAATGCCAATTGGTTATGCGGCGCAGGAGGCAATTTGAGAAAGAGTGGTGCAAAACTGTCATTTCGTTAATATAGCTCTTTACCTTCACTCGAGATTTTGGAAAATGCTGTGGTAAAACTGCTCAAAAGCCAATAAAAAAAAAGAGGATTCTTTGGAAGTTAGCATTGATGGCAAAGTTACCATAAATAGGAAGTTTTATGTGCCATTGTCCAGGTCGGTTCTCTTGTTCATCCTAATTAAACATGATTTTTATGTAACCATTTGCATGCCTCTATCATCCCATTTGACAGGGTGATTCTGGAGGTCCACTATCCTGCCGAGGCCTCGATGATCGTTGGTACCTGGTCGGTGTTACCAGCTGGGGTCACGGGTGTGCTATAGCTTACAAACCAGGCGTGTATACCAGGGTATCATCTTATATAGACTGGATCCATGAAATGATACATCATCATCTACTTCACGATTGAACAAATTGTCTCAACTCAATTATGAAAATCGATCCGTTAAGTCGGAGCCCAAACGGACAATAAATGGACCCAAAATTTAAATTTAAAATTACTGCTAACGCTGCTTTCAAACATGGCCAGGTCGCACAACGTACAAAAATCACTCCTTATATTGAGGGTGTTAACAATGCCTTCGTCACAAAGAACAACAAATGCAATCTTACAATAACTTAATTAGATAAAATATTGGACATTCCAAATGTTAAGATTTTGACAGCAACTCAAAAAGGCCAATGTCGGTAATATTAGTATTTGTGTTTCTGGATTCATTTTGGGAGAATCAAATTTTCCGCCAGTAAGATCATATCTTCTTTTCTTATCAATATTTTGTATTCATTGTTTTTTATTCATTTATTTGTATGTTACTGCCGAGGTGCAATCGAGATATACAGTTCATATCAAAATAAAGGTAATCCAATTGGAAAGGGATCGTATTCCCAGTAATTTATATGCATATATAATCAAAAGAGCAACTCTTTACCTTTGTAGTGATGCCTTTCTTGTATTAGAGATATCACACATATTCAAGTAAATTACAAATGGATGTGACGGGTACAAAATCCATTTTTTTCCCCAAGTCTTGATCAGAGGGTGAAAGACCGAGAGAAGGGTTTCATGGCACCCACATGTATGGCAGCATTGAAAGCATTCATTCAGTTCCATTTTCTCAAAACTTCTCAAAACTCTACTTGGTATCTCTCTTTAATTTCCTCGATTATGCATGACATCTGTGATGTAAGAAGGTATAATTTCGAAGGTTTTTTTTTTATTTCCCAAAATAATGAGCTTGGAATATGGCTCTTTTCAAATAGGATTATTTGATATGCACTGTATATTTGCGTTAAAACTTCTTGTTTTGAATGTAATTCATCAATGGTTTTGATTTCTACATATGATTTTAATTATACATACATGAACATCCTTTTTTTCTTTTTTTTTTTAAATAAGTGATCAAGTACAAATAGATTTGTCTTCCTCTGTCTCATCACACCCTTTTTTAAAGGTCGTTTTCAAAATGTAATCAATACAATGAAATGAATATATGGTATACATGTCCATGTATATTGAATTGATTAAAATTGATTTGATATCAGACATGCATGTTTCTCGATCAATTTTTGAATTAAAATGGAATAATTTACAGCTTCATTTTACTCCTGATTCTTTTTCCCTCATATTTTACAAGCATGGACTTTGTCTACCACTTTACAAACACGACAGGCATTATCTTGCTTTCTGTACGATGTATATCTGTTATTCATGTTTATTGATTAATATGTAATTAGAAGTTTCTTCACAATGTTATTCATGGTTTTTCTTTCTTCTTTCCTTTATTATAGTTTTATTACCATTTTCCGTATGTTTTGCCTTCACTGATATCTGAAAATTCATGTATGACGTTTCTCTATCAATTTCTGAATTTGAATACGAAAGAATAATTCACAGTTCTACACAATTGTAATCCTGGCTCCTCTCTCTATTTTGTATGAAAATCCACTCCCTTCATCATGAACATTACATTTTGCAATAATTCTCCCGATCCCAATTTCAAACAATTCCACGACATTTAATTTCAATCTTAATTTCATTTTTATCATCACCTACCTTAAACCTGAAATAAACCCTTTTCAAACTCTGCATCTTTCACAAAATTAAGTAGGGGCGATTGTTGCCGAAGCAAGTGTGTTACCTTTCAAATATGGAGTCTAAACCATTCGTGTTCAATATAACAAAAAAACTTCCATTTTTAGTAAGATGTGGCTTGGTCATGAGCACCTTATTATAATGGCAGTAGACTAGAATTACCATACTCTCTCTTATCTCAAGACCATCTTCACTACCAGTCACTCAACCTCTTTCATAAAACTTTGATTTTAACATTTTTATACCGAATTGGACCTTTCAAATACAATCATAATTTTACTGTAAAAAATCACACATGACATTATGTATTATTTGCGATCCCAATCTGCATAGCCACAAATTAAGAATTTAATCATTACAACTGACAATTCACAGCACTCGGATTATATGGTACTGGTAAAAAAAAAAAAATCACTTTCATCATCACATAAATACAGCATTATTGCAAGTTCTTTGCAATGTAAGAGTACTATCATACTGTTTTTTTTTTTTTAGTTCAGAGAACATTCTACTTAAAATTGTGAGTACTATCTTACTTTGAAGGGTGGGGTGAGACTTGTATTTTAAATCTTGACCAATGGTCTGTGAACCAAGCGTCCAGTGATTGATATTAATACTACGACTTCAGAATTCTCCCACTACTTTATGCTCAATCACAAAGCTGCCTACGACCTGGAAGCAATTGGTTATTAGAATGGTAGTATGGGAGTGCAATTATCATTTTTCTAGAATACTAATGAATGCCCCACATGGATATTCCATTAGATACAGCCTGTAAATTATTAGAATGTTTTTGAACATGAGGAATGATCTCACCAATGCACAAAAATTAACCATTACATGAGACTATACCAAAACATCCATGCAAGTTTAACTTTTAAACTTAACAACAATGTTTAGTCATATTATCTATTCAATAATATTAAAATATTTTCGTGTTTGGTGACCTGCTTACATAATTCAGCATAACTGAAAGTGATGGTTTCTCAACATTGATATAGAAAAAGAATATTACAAATATTTGTAACAAAAACTTAAGACAGAGCACAATTTCGCTGCACCGTCGCACACTCAATATATCATAAAATGCTCATTCATTCACATACATGTCCTACAAACTGCATAAACATAATCATAATTGTGCGGAAATTTTGAAGTCCGTAACTAAAAACTTGTTGACTACTATTACAAACTCTTGTTTCAGAGAAATTGGAGGTAGGTAGGTTATTTAATTGGGTGGGTTTTGACATTTACATCTGAGACTGATCTTTAACACGCCACCCACCAAAAGATGTGACTGAGAATCAAACCTAAGCTCAACCTGCATCAGTTTGCAGACTAATGCAGAGTAATGACTCGCATATCCATAAAGGTAATTCGGTGGTCACAACTAGTTGTACACGCATTGCGAACCTCTCTATAACGGATGTCAAAGTAAACTTCTACGTCGCACCTATCATGTAGCTTATAATCAGTTGTGACATTGTATAAGATATGGTTTTAATGGTGGAATATCAACAAATACGTTGGTGCCTATCTAAAACAACTGTGGTCATCTCCACATAAGATACCACATTGGGATCACGAGAGACGAGGCATAATTTGTGGCCAACGTTCACAACAGAAATCTCAAGTACAATATCATCTGCACGACATATTGTCCTCATCAATGCCTTTTGTAACATTGGAATATAAAGTGAAAGAATGAGCATTTTAGGAGTACAAACAAAAAAACATCTATTCGTGACAAGATACAATATTATAACTACTTATTCAAGCTGGTTAGACGTGTTCAGACTAGGAAGCGTCATCAACCCGCTGTATTCTTGAGTGATGATAAACCAGCTCTCATGATCTCATCGACCAGGAGGAGGTTGCTTGCGATGACGGTACTGAGGAAGGGAAGAAAAGAAAATATGACAGAAATATAAGTCACTTCTTTTCTTAAAATGTGTACATGTAGTCTCATACACTACGAACGATAATGGGAAAAATAAAATGTTGCTATTATGAGGCACTTCTCCTCGTCCACATTTCAAAGATGCATATTTTGGTATAACAATTTGTTATAGCCCTTAATGAGGAAATACAGAAAAAAAAAAAAAGACATACATGTAAGTACAATTCGCCGTTTCCCCCAAAAATGTTTAAGCATGGAGAACCCAACTAACCATTTATGCTACATCTCAGGATAAGGCAAAACTAGATTTTGCTATAATGAGGGGATTCTCTCAATTCCCATTTGACACATGTACAATTACTCATTTCAAACAATGTAGAAAGAAAGATCCCCCAGCAACTAAAATGATATTCATGGTATTGTCTTATTGTAATACTATGCACTAGAGTGTCTCCTTTGTAGAACTCTAAATGCATGAATTGACATCGGTGTCATGCTTACCAGGAGTGGAGGATCTGTTTCTTGACACAGTAGTTATCCCATATTCCAGCCGTTGATGCAACTATAGCTTCCCCTGTAGAATATCACATGGTTTATACTTTATGTTAATCATTTTGTTGAGGAAGCAAGTTAAAGGAGAATGAAATCCTAGGATTCAGTTGAATTGTATGAAACAAAAAAATCAAAGAAACGGATTAAAGAAAGTTTGAAAACAATTGAATAAATAATAAGAAAGTTATGTGCATTTGAATGTTGTGATCACTAACGCTATGGAGATCCTCACACTGGCAACAGGCCCAAGATGTGTAATGTCACACGTGAACAACTCTCCCATATGACATACAAAAAATACCAAAAATTCTTCCTTTTCCTCATTCTAAACGTAGTACAGACTCTTCACACATGACTATATTTTGTGAACTTGTATTACATGTCCTCCCATGAAAAGAATCTCAGATCTTTTAACGGAATTAATAAAAAAAGACAATTTTAGTGAAATATGTACAAAAGTAATGGGGAAGTTGTTCATGTATGACATCACACATCTTGGACCCGTTGCCAATGTGAGGATCCCCACAGCAGTAGTGATCACAACATTCAAGTGCTCATAACTTTCTTATTATTCATTCATTTTTTCTCAAATTTTCATTGATCAGCTTCTTTGATTTTCCTGTTTTTGTACAATTTAATGAATTCCTAGGGTTTACTTCCCCTTTAATGAGGTAAGAGAAAAAAAAGTATTTTTACAACTGCGGAAAAAACATTCCTCTCCAACACATATGTATTTCCACAGGAGTTAACAAAATTATTTATGGAATAGCTAAAGGATTACGATGCATATGTGCTCCAGCTAATATATTCAGAGACCTCAACATATTATTTCCTACAGATAAGGTTCAAAATTCTATCATACTCATAGAACAAGGAAAATGGCTGACTGGTTCAATAAATATATATTTTTAATAACAACACAATGAAGATATATTCACATGAGGTTACATTTAGGCCTGGGGAAGGCCCCTGCACCCCTATTTCTCAATACTTGAAGTTTACTTAAGTGCAAGGTTTTATCACGATAAATGAAGAGCTATCAATGATATTCTATGCAGAAAAATATGCTTCTGCTGCCATTTGCTCTGTTGTTCTATTTACAACTTATTGTTATTTTGAAAAATACATCACTCGAACATTTTGTTCAGATGAGCCGAAACTGATGCCACTAACCTGTTGATATGTCCACCCCGACAGGTTGACCCGACTCTGCATACTCCTCCAGGAGTTTGACCATGGTCTCCTGAGCGTCCAGACCAGAGTTTTGTGCAAGGACCTTGGGGATGACCAGCAGGGCCTCGGCGTAGGCCTGGACTCCAAGCCTAGCACGTCCCTTGACCGTCTCCTTGAACTTCTGTAGAGCGGCGTAGATGGCTACCTCCAGAGCACCCGCTCCAGGTACAACAGCACCTGCAAGAGTTTACATTGGAGTTTTGATGATATTAAAGGGAATCTGTAACTTTTTGGAGACTTGCAAAATTTTGAGCTATGGGCCCTACATTCTCTCAAAGCATGTCATATATGTGGAAAGAAGAAACCCTGAAAATTTCATTTCCACCCCTTTCTATATGTGACTTGGAATCTCAAAACAAACAAAAACTTGAAAATCTCATATTTTCTGATTTCACCAAAATCTGAAAGAGTAAAATCTGAGCTTTAAAATGATATATCACTTCCCAAAATTGAAGCTTTTAAACCCATTTCATTTAGTAAATGAAAAGAGTGGGTAAGTATGTCCTGTTTTAATGAATAAGGAGAAAATGAGGTGTAAAGGTTGGGGTTATCCAAGCATGCGAGTGAAGTAAACTTCAGAAAAACTGTTTAAATCGTATCATCTACTGTTGTTTATACTCTCAAATTTTGATATACGGTAGAGTAAAAATCACTCTTTCAGAAACTACAAAAATCTAAAAATTGATTTTTCAAAAAAAAAATTAGAGTTTCAACTTTGGAGACTCCCTACAGAGAATCATACTCTGCGACTTTTTGTTGGTTTTGAGATTCCAAGTCACATATGCTTTACAATAAGTAAAAAAGTTGAAGTGATCGGAAATACAAGACTTTTTCATCCATAGACTGCACTATTTTGAGTGTCCCTTGTTACGCTCATGGAATGATGATATTCAATTATCAATAGCTCATCAATTAAATGAACGATTGGCTTAAAAATATCGGGCAATTCATGTTAATTACATTCCATTCCTGTTATGACAAGGTGCTTAGGACCCAGCCAAATACATGTTATACCCAACATGCAGGCACCTAGACACGTGTGAATTTGTTTGAAATTAGGCCCAGAAGGATCGGCTCTTTATAACGTAACCCTGTATCTGTGATCTTTATAACACGGAGTAGACTTTATAACTCCCATCATAATAAGGTGTTTGGGACCAAACCAAGTTTTTGTACTTTATGGATGTATCTTTCCAGGGGACAAAGTAACAAGGTATTCCCACAACCTGTAATTAAAGGATTACTTAAAATATTTGTAATCAAGTTTGCATACATCATTTGTTGCTATGTCGGGCAAGCTTTGAGGTTGTCATAAACATTTTTTTAAACAGGGGCTTTCACACAGAAACGCTATGAAGACTGACCTCCTTCCCTGAGACCATCCTTGCTTGAGCATTTTTTGTCTGTTTGGTCCCTTGATAGGGGAAAAAATATCACCATGCCACATCTCCAACAACAAACCATCCAGGGCCATCTTGCATAATAGTTGCGATTAAACACAACTTAGAAAAATCAAACACAAGTCCCAAATACGCGATCCGGATTGGTTGAATATCAAGTTGCATTTGATTTTTTGTCGTTGCGTAGAATCCTAACTTTTTATGCAAGAGGGCCCAGGTGTTTTTAAGTAGTAGTGGTAGTACTTACCGTCATCGATAGCATTCTTGACAGCCCTGAGACCATCGTGTGTAGCATCCTTGATCTGACTGAGAGTGTGTCTGTTAGGTCCCTTGATCATGATGGTCACTGACTGAGGGTTCTTGCACTCCTCAATGAAAGTGTACTTGTCCTCGCCCTAAAATGAAATGATAATAATAACGCATTTAACACCATTTGTCTAGTTTAACTATTCCGAGGCGCATTGTAAAACAAGATGAATGTGTTGAACTACAAATGTAATTGAGGAATCCAGTGGTCTATCATCTGATGGGGAACATGAAGGTCATAGATTCAAGGCCCAGCCCCGTAACAATCCCTGGTTTCATACATGGTAAAAATACTGGAAAGCTTTAATACTTGGCTTTGAACTATTCAGCCTTCCATATGACATTCAAACATAAATCAACAGCCTTCTACACTTATTTTACGTACACAAAAGTTTTTCAGATTAACTAATATCATTAGGTGGGGTAAGGGTCATTTCTCATTAGGGCTTATTATCAGGCAGGTTGGAGCAGCCCAGCCCGGGGGATTGATAACCAGCAGATTAGTATGGTCTTAGGATCGTAGCTTCAAAGGATTTGATTTACATCTCTTGCTCAAACACAATATTTAGAAAGCTTAGGCTTTCTAGTTTAATAACCCCCTCCTCTTCCCCCACGGGAGAGAGAGAGAGAGAGAGAGAGAGAAAATATTAAAAAATCAAATCAAATCTAGTCATTTCGTAGTGTCAAAACGTCAGGGCTCATCTGGAAGATACAAACAATAATGATTGCCTCGGAGGGATCAAGAAATAATAACTATACGTTTGTAAAATTCCAATATCCCCTTTATTTCCTTACCAAGACGTGTTCATAGACCAGTCCAGCTTCTCCTAGAACATCAGGGGTCAGGTCATCAAAGGAGTTCACTGCTACTCCACCGCAAGCCAGGGGAAGCCTATCAACAAAATATAACAAACAAGTATAAACATTATATCACAATTAGCTGTAAAAAAATAAATAATAATAATAATAATAATATTAACTCTGTTGGCAGATACACAATTGTTAGCAATACAGAAAATGAGAAGTGAATTGAAATTTTCAAAGTGGCACAGCACTTCAGTTGTTCACTACAACTCCCCCGCAAGCCAGTGACATTATGAATATATGAAGTATGTTTACCACATGAAGCAGTGAAAGGGAATTTCTGTCAGACCATTTGTGTACTATTGTATGACACTATAAAAAGAACTCATGTTAAATCTTTCAATTGGCATAAAACACTTTAAGTTATCTTTCATGTTAACATACCTTTCCATGTTCCTTCTCTTAGCCCTACGAAGAGCCATAATACCCTCCTTGGCAAGCATGTCCAATGATAGAGGATCAATTCCCTGGCAAGAAAAGAAATTATATCAAAGAGAATATTAATACAGTATAAACAAAGATGGCTGTAATGATAATTATCGATGTTTCCAGACAGCAAGGTATTAAATACTAAGTACCCAAAACAATAAATTTCAGCCATTTACTTTTACAGGTGTGTCCATTTTGGACGCTTAAAATGTTTAATAAGGTGATAGGTGGTCTTGGATTTGTATGGTTAAATTTTTAAAATGTTCCTGGGGTGTCTTACAAAGAGTTAAGTAGACTTAAAAATCACACTTAAAGGCTAAGTTTGTGTGCGGTATATTATGCATCACCTCACTGGTCAGATCATGTCCAGGGGATTTGCACCATTGAGAAGTCTATCAATTAGATTGCGCGTTATGATACTGGATGCGCATAGAAGTTAAGAGCGACTTTAAGTCTACTTAACTCTATGTGAAACACACCCTGATCATGTAAACTTTATATTTTTTTTATCATTATCTCTTTTTCGTTCCCACAAAAAAACGAATTCTTCTAGTGATCATCTTACCTTTTGGTTGATGACAACGAAACCATTATCGTTGCCCTCACAGACCTTCCTCTTCAGGTCAATGACCTTTTGGACCTTCTCATCAGTGAAAGCCCTTTCAGCTGCAACAAGCTTCTCCCTCTCTGCAGCAGACTTGTAGAAGAATCCAGCGTTGACCTCACTGGAAGGGAAATATTGAGATAGCAATCATTATAATAGCTGACCAAAGTAGTTACAAGGGCCCTGTTGCATAAAACTGTTGCTATTAATGACTCTCCCATTGTTGGTAACTGCCATGGTAACAATGCTCAAAAACCAATCATATTCAAGATTTCCTTGGAAGTAACCATTGATGGCAGTGTTATCATCAATGGTAAGTTTTCTTTACAGCAGGGACATTAACCCAATCTTTGCAATCATTTAAGGGGACCAATACCCAAGGAAATGATCACTTTAATCATAATCATAATCATGGAAAAATGTATTTCACACAACATATGTAGAGCTCAGAAGGAGGTAAGACATATTTTGAAAGAAAATGGGGAAAATCTGTAAATTTGCGTACAAAACCAATGGAGAGTTGTCCATAAGATCGGCCAATTTGAAGCTGATGCTGCCAATTTGAGGATCACCATAGAAGGTAAAACAAGACTTTTCAAACTTCCATAACTCTCTTACTTTATAACCAATTTTGATGAAACTTTTTTTGAATTGCTCCTCTCACTATGCTCTTTCCTATGAATGTGATTATTTCCTTGGGTATCGGTTTTCTTTAAGATTCTGCAATGAAAGCAAACATTTTCCAGTATTCCAGCTAGTTGCCTTTATCTTTACATTATGCTTTTAAGCCCCAACAATTTCAAATCTTACTGGTAACCAATTCAACACCTGGGTGGGGAGAAGTAATTTAAATAAAATGCCCTGTACGACTTATTTACAGTATCAAAACCAAACCATTGCATGCCCAGTTGGTTGATAAGACCACTTGATACCTCTGGTGTATCAGCAAAGAAACCATTGTAAAACAAAAAGCTTTATCAGCTTTTATGCCCTTTCCTGTGTAGCTTTCGATCATTCACTTCTTTCTTTTGTATATTATACCTGACAAATTCAATAAAATTAAATTGAATAATTAATTCACATACCTCTTCTCGTATTCCATTGACACATTGCAGGTGAGGATGAAGGATTTCTCCACACGCTTCTTCATGTTAGGATGCCTGGCTCCATGGTCCATCACCAAACCTCGCACCAAGGAGGTATCAGTGTCACTGCGATGCTGCATCTGCATGATCTCCACCATGTGAAGGTCAATAGGCTCATTCTTCTTCTTGATGGCCAGTACGGCATCTACGACAACCTGTGTGAACAAATCAGGACATGGAAATGATTGCATGGGACAGAGTAGCCCTTACTAACTTAAGTATTGTATTGTGGAAATTACATGATCTCCACCATGTGAAGGTCAATGAGGTCATCCTTCTTCTTGATGGCCAGTGCAGCATCTACAACAACCTGTGTGAACAAATCAGGACATGGAAATGAACACATGGGACTGAGTAGCCCAAACTGATCTTCAGTAATATGCATTGTATTATCTCCATCATGTGAAGGTCAATAGGCTCATTCTTCTTCTTGATGGCTAGTACGGCATCTACGACAACCTGTGTAAACAATTCAGGACATGGAAATGATTGCCTGGGACTGAGTAGCTCTAACTGAACTTCAGTTGTGTATTGTATTACTGCAATTACATGATCTCCACCATGTGAAGGTAAATGGGTTCATTTTTCTTCTTGATGGCTAGTACGGCATCTGTGACCACCTGTGTGAACAAATCAAGACATGGAAATGATTGCCTGGGACTGAGTAGCTTTAACTAAACTTCAGTAGTGTGTATTGTAGTACTGCATCTGACTGACCTCCACCATGTGCAGGTCAATAGGCTCATCCTTCTTCTTGATGGCTAGCACAGCATCTACGACCACCTGTGTGAACAAATCAAGACATGGAAATGAATGGATGGGACTGAGTAGCTTTAACTAAACTTCAGTAGTGTGTATTGTATTACTGCATCTGACTGACCTCAACCATGTGCAGGTCAATAGCCCCATCCTTCTTCTTGATGGCCAGTACGGCATCTACGACAACCTGTGTGAACAAATCAGGACCTGGAAATGAATGCCTTGGACTTTTCCACAAAATGTGCACATTTCTTTATGCCAAAATCTTTGGTATTACATGCATTGACCAAGGATGAGAGTGACATTAGTATGTTCGCATTTTTACAGACGGTCCAAGTAAGGTGTGGACCTTTGTCTAGAAAAATTACATGCCACACTGCCATGCAAGCGTCTCAAAGGCCTTGACCATCTCAAAAACCTTTGGCACAAGCAGTTATTGCCTCTTGACCACTCTGTATAACTTATAGAGTAACAGTTATTCAGTGTTTGAAAACCTCTAATCACAAATGGTAATCCCCTTTGACACCTCTTTATATATTTATAAAGGAACTGTTCATTTATGATTTCAAAATCAATGCTCTTACTTCGGTGAGAAGGTCAGCAAGCTGAGGATGGACCTTTGTGCGGAGTGAGGTACGTGCCACATTGATGAGAACATCCCTGTTGATCTCCTGAGATACCTTGATGCCCTCGAGGGTCTCCAAGGCCTTGTCCTTGGCTAACTCAAAGCCCTCAGTCACAATGCGAGGATGAAGTCCCTGCAAATATGCAAGGTAAAGAAAACAAGATTGATAATCGATGCAAGTCATATATTGGTAAAACAAAGTAGACGAGTTCAACACCAAACAGGGTTCTTACACCTTTTTATTGTCAAAAGTTCCATGACTTTCCCGAGCAAAAAATTGTAAATTTCCATGACCTGCTGTTTGAAGTGCATTGAAAAAAAGAAGAAGAAGAGAGAGAGAGAAAAAAAAAATATCATTGAAATCTGCATAAATATTGTTTCTTAATTCCCCCTGCCTTTATGGGAAACATTACAAAATTCCATGACTTTTTGCTTACAAAAGGAAAATGATTTTTAAATTCCCTGATCCATATGCATCCTTGATTATGTATACAGGAAATGTGACTTAAGTGGACTTTCAATTTTAGTGAGACCTGGGGGGCGTTTCATCAAAGGACAAGTCCTTTGATGAAACGCCCCCTCGTACGTTTTATCTGACAAATTGTTATAAGCTACTGAAATGCTTGCATCTGATTGGCAGAGAGCAAATTTGTTGGATAAAATGTCCGTCAAGTCCTTTGATGAAATGCCCCCCCATGGCTCTGTTACACACAGCTTTAAAATCAAACGCAAAATGACAACGGCCAATCACGGCCACTGTTGCATGCACCTTTCCCCAAAAGATTGTCCAATAACCAATTAGAATGGTTCTTTTAAATGTTACAGGGCCCTGTTCTCTCTCACCTCTGAGATGAAGAGGTCAGCTTGCTTGAGAAGCTCTCCAATGATGAGAACATTAGAGGTTGTACCATCACCAGTAATATCATCCTGGGCGGTCGCTACCTTGGCGATCATTGATGCAGTGGGATGCTGTATTTGCTGTAAGAATAATGAAGGGAAAACTGAGTGTTACAATTTTTTTTGTTTTTTGAAAAATACAAAAATAAACGGCCAATAAACATCTAAAATCTAATCTATTTCACAGGTATATGGTTGCAGGGGAAAGCTAAAATTTGGAGATAAAGAGAATATAAACAAGTGGATTAGTAAATTACGCGATGCGTAATATATGTCCCCGCCGATAATGTAAAATTCCCAATATATCACGATCAGTGCTATCACATAGGCAAACAGAATCGAAAATCGGGTAAAAAGGGCGAAGAAGTAGGCAGTTGTAGGCCAATGTACAATATAGGTCAAGTCAAGGTCAAAGGTCAAAGGGGTCAAAGGTCAAAATTCCGTGAAGAAAGTTTGTAGCTCTCACCTAGTGGCTATCATATAAAGCAAACGGATTCGAAATCGGATGAAAAATGGTGAAGGAGGTAGCATTTTGTAGCCAATTAAGCAATATAGGTCAAAATCAGGGTCAAAGGTCAAGAGGTCAAAATTCTGTGAAGACGTTTGGTAGCCATCACCTAGTGCTATCATATAAAGGCAAACGGAATCGAAATCGGATGAAAAATGGCGAGAGAGTAGCAAATTGAAGATTTTGGTCACATACGGACGGACGGACGGACGGACACACATACATACACACACACATACACACGTACGGAGCCCGTTTCATAGTCCCCTGCTCGAACTCGTTCGGCGGGGACAACAAATGTTTAAAATGTAATTCATTTCACTGAATGTATCTCTATTATATATGGTCATATTCAAACGTGAGTGACACGACATTTGGACTGATAGAAGGGCGCATATCTTTGCACTTGTAGGTTATGAATGGATCATGACTACCTGGGGTGGCATGTGTCATTACCAGTTGGATTTGAATTTTATAATTGGTCCTGGAAATTATGATTAAAAAACAGTGCGTGAGAAAAAAGACATGGGTTTCTGACCATCATTGGTTATGGTTGGATTTGCGCCCAAGTAGATCTCTAAGGGTACCATAAGTGCTGGTATATGTATATGAATAGTGTACCTCTCTGACAATTATTGTGTTTATCAATCATTCCCTCTCTGTTGAAAATGGTCCACCTCTATGTGTCGTGAGTGACACGACATCCAAAATGTGAGTGACACGACCAGTGCCTTAAATTCAACATTTCAAGTAAATAACTAAATCCAAATTACCTGTATTTATATCCCATGTTAGACTAGTCCATGAAAATTACTTTAAGCAAAAAAATCTGACAAAAGTGATTGGTATTAAGAATAAGAGGCATTTAAAGCACCACAGTCCCATACGTGCAAATTCCTGTTTGCTCAATTATTCAGCGTAAGAAGACTGGATCACATAATGTTGGAAATTAAATAATTGTTTGTATTGCAAAGAAGACTTTGTGTTGATTTCAGATCCTTATTTGCATTTTCAAAGGCACAGCACCACATTAAAATTTCAGGCAAATGTCCCACTTAGTCTGAATATGACCATACATGTATGTCATTGTGAATGCTATGGGATGCTGACTATACTGTAGGATAACAACGATTGATTATTTAAACAAAATATGCACAGAAATCCAATCAATTTCACTGAATGTATATTTGCAATATGAATGAGGGGGAGATGCTGAATGGGTTGTGTACGGCAATAACCTCACGGTCAAAATACTTGAATTATAAAAACACGCTGGTAAGTTTGCTACGAAGAGAAAAGAAAAAATATTTTGAACAACAATTTATAAAGATGCTAAGCCACTTGGAAAATTATTAGATAGAGTGGTTTGGAATAGGCAAAAAAAGAATGTCTCCGTCTCCAAATCACAGTTAATGAAAAATCATCGATAATGTCCGCAAAATATTTGCAGATTCTTTT
>CALNVZ010003434.1:40412775-40460286 GCA_940671915.1 Paracentrotus lividus | reverse complement strand
AGTTTTTGTCCGTGTTGGGATGGGGCAAGAATTATGAATTATTCAATTAAGATTTATTCAATTATGAATTATTCCATTATGAATATGTTTAAGTTAAAAAAAAAAAAAATGCTTACTTTTATATTCTATTTAAAGGGACCAGCGCCTTACAAGCTTTGCTTCTTGCTGGTTCCTGAATTTTCTTTATAATTGTTTTCTCTGTTACTTTTGAACAAAATGTTTTATGTTACATACTGATGTTGTTAATTTGATTATTGTTTTGTTAACTTTTGAAAACATGAAAGAAAAATCAATAAAGTAATCTTGAATCTTGAATCTTGAATCTTGAATGTGCTCATATGAACTTTTACTTGATGTTTGTACAAGTATAGACATAATGAGAGGTGATTTTCATGATAATAGAAATTAAATGAAGGACATGGCATAAAGGAATTTTGGTGTAAGGATTAAAACAACAGAATAGAAAGAGGAGACGATTTAAAAAGCCCTCAGACTTACAAGTTCTTATTAGGCAAGTTTGAAGTTTTTGTTTTTATGACACTGTTATTCATAATATGAACATTTATGATATTGTAAAAGATGTAAACATTTTTGACATTTTTGACATTTCATCAAATAAAACATGTGAAAAGGTAAAAATGAGTTATTCCACTTTTTGACGAACCAGAGTCATAAATTTATGTGTTTGTCAGCATTTCCTCTTGAACCTGCCTGTGTTTAATTTATTTATTTATCTATTTATTTATTTATTTATTTATTCTGGAATATTTATACAGAGTAGCCTGATCAGCATAAAAACAAAACAAATCAAACATACAAATGCAAAACAAATACAAGAAAATATAGCATGATAAGATGGCATATTGAAATCAAATTTATGTGTGTGTCAGGTGATTTTGATTAATTTTGATTTAATCAAAGCTCCCACAGCAAATTACCTATTCCTGTGTGTTCTGATTTGTACTCGAACCCATTGTAGCCCAATACATTTCATGTACTTACCGTATTTGCCGGCGTAAAGGCCGCAGTATTTTTGGATAAAATAATGTCGCAAAGTCGGGGTGCGGCTTATACACGACAACAACAAAATCGGGTATTTTCAACCCCTTGAAAACACATGTTTTTGCACACATGGGACTGGTAAAACATTGCAATAGGAACCACAGGAATAGAAGATCTTACCAACATGTTTGAGCTACATTGTGGAGATGAAAAATTGTTTTTCTCATGAATTAAACCTCAGCACTCTGGTTTTTTTTTAATTGCTGCCGATAATGAGTCATTTCTGAGCAAAATACATGTCCAAAAAAAATAAAAATAAAAATAGAATCGCGCAGCTGCTGCCAGTTGCAAAATATGATTTTTGGTGATCTGCTGCCCTCTGTAGTTCATGTTATGAACAGCTACAAAACAGCTGAAAATTTTAGGCGATCATTATTCATACTTTTGAGTTATCGTAGATTTTCAGGTTTAATTTTAGTAATATATTCAAAGAATATAAAATGGTAGATATAGAGCCTATGTAAATATTTCATATGGCGGCTATTAACTACACATGTTGGATACGTAGTTCCAAAGAATGTGATTTAGGAGCAAATATTGCAGGATATTTTGTTCGCTTATCAGCTAAATGCACACACATGCTGCTGCTGTGGGCTGAGTGTGTGTGTTTGTTGTGATTTGTGGCTGTGTTGCATAATGTGGATGAAAGCCCCGCCTGCAGAAAGGGTTGAATGTTGGTTAAAGGAAAATCTGAGTGAATTATATAATGACGTGCGAAGTCTAAGATTCTGAACTTGTTGCATAAATGTCCTGTTTGAAGTACCTTATAAAAATAATATCAATAAGTGGCTAGCTATTTTCAAGGGGCTCTATTCTTAACTTTTCTACGTGATAAACCATTGTTTGTTGGTGATATTTTTTTTTCAGATATATGGATTTTTTTTTTCCTATATTTCTTTTTTTTTTTTTTTATTATTTTTCAAAAAGAAAAAATTAGTTGTTCAATTAAAGGGCGTGCGGCCTATAACGGCGCTACGCGGCTTAATCGGGGCCGGCAATAACGGTAGTTTGTTGAGTCTAGCGGAATCTTACCATTATCAATGCAAGCAAAACATTGGCGGTTCGCTTCGTGAGCTTGATGTGCTCGCGCTTCGAATGAAACCAATCCTGGTTGCGAAGATGATAATAAAGAACGAGAATCGTAATACTTCTAGTATCGGCGTAAGTTCCTTAAGGTGAACGTATAATGGCTATCAGAATTTTATAAAGGATTGGATTATGGCCTTGATACAGGGGGGTGTCGATTTGAACTATCTTGAAATATGTGTTGCTGGCACTAGCTGCAATATTATAAAGGTGTGGCATTTGTTCGGTGCTGTAGCTTAACAGTTCACTTTTTGGACACCGTGCAATATTAAATTTACTGCATATATAAATATAAACTTAACGTAGCTTATTCACGGTTGTATGGTGGCAAGTCGTCGACCAATGGGATGGCTTACATTTTTAAACTTAGTGCCATTGGTTTTGCCATATGCGGCCAAGTCTTTCTAAGATTTGCATAGATATTGGACTCTTAATATTATTTATTAACTAGCTTATCCATGAAATAGCCACACAACCAAGACTGAAGCGCAAATCTTGGGACTAATGACATAGAACTCAGTAAAAAATACTATTCAGAAAAACAAACTTAATTTTTACTTTTTAAATAACATTTTCACTTATCTTTCTTCAATTAACTGAGTGGTTGGAATGTTCCTGTTCACTATCCCTGATGTTTTGAGTTTCTTTCTTTCTTCTTGATGAAATATATTTTTTTAAATCCGCTTTCTGAAAATTTCCCGCACGTTTTCGGGCAGGAAAGGACAAAAATAAGTGATGTTTATTTTTTTTCTTCATGTATTTTGATTTGAAATTTATCCAAAAACGCTACTCACTGTGTCTATATGACATAGAGACATATGCTACTACCTATTTTGGAGCTGAATAGTTTTGCAAAAAAGAGAAGAAAAACCTCAGATAAAACAACATTGACAAGGTTGCAAATTTCAAAAAGTGCCAAAAATATGGCAGTTTGGTCCATCGAGGTGTCAATACTAAAGTATTGACATCGTATCTTGAGTGGAGAATACTAGGTTTTCATGAACTGATTTCAATATAATCATGGAAAAAGTAAATAAAAAAAAAAACAAACAAAAAAAAACAGAAAATATATAACTATCTCCCATGTAGGAATTACGCCACAAGCTATGAAGAGAATATCATGTAATAGTAATTTAACTTTTAAGGACATTATCCAGTAAGGATACAGTATATAATGAGTATGGATAGAAAGCTTTTAATTTTTAATTGACAACACAAATATGTTTTGTCAATGTTGAATGTTTCATGCAAAGAGTGTGAACCCTCAGATCCATGCATACAATAAACCTACTGCTGGTGCTCAGTTCCCCACAACAGGAACTGGTTGGTTCACATACAAGTAAGCTGACCCAATGGCCAATTGCTGACTAGAATAATCATCATAAATGGGAATTAAAAAAATTAATTTCAGTGATGAAAATTCACTTTCAAAAGAGAAACAACTAATTGAATGTGATTTATTGTGTTGGATTGTAATGTTAGTTAAAGGGAGGAGTCCGGGCTGAAATGAAAAAGTTTTGATAAAATATAAGATAAAATTCATCAAGACAACACAGAAAAAAATTTCATCAAAATCGGATGATAAAATAACAAAGTTAATGCATTTTTTTAGGTCAGGTATGAATTTTTTTTGTAAACAGTTCTTGCCATTGTCTCATTGTCTCATTGTATTTGAATATTCAAATGAGGCTAAACTGAAATGAAGAAATTTATGGTCACAGTCCCCTACTATCTTGTGTATTTTATTTATATGAAATCCTAATTTATCTCATTTTTTTCATATATTGGCGTATAACAGAAAGTCTGTGCCCTCATACTGAAATAAGTAAAACACTTGTGACCTTGAACATTCCACAAAGGATTTAATCCGTGTTTTTATGTCTTGGGGCAGAAAATCTTGATAATTGGTATTTCAATAAACAATAAAAACAAAGAAAGTAGGGGACTGAGACATCATCAGTATTGCCAATTTGAAGAACTCGTTTCCTAAAAATTCAAAACATAAGAAAATTGCATAACTTTGCTATTTCTTATCCGATTTTGATGAATAATTTTCAGTGTTGTGCTTTTTCGATTTTAAGCTTTATTTTTCTTATAGTGCAAACTCCAGCCCGGATGAGTCCTTTAAGTAAACAATAAGTGCATGAAAAACGGCGAATTGCGTGTCCGTTCTGAAAAATCCGACCAGTCTATATTGCAAAAAAAGCAATGAGACCAGGCCTAGGCTATAGAGATTATCTTAATTTATTTTGAGGTAGGTTTAAGCTGGTTTCGGTAATTATTATTGAGAAGTTTCCTAAGCAACCAAGAGGGCGACAGACAGCCATTTTACAGTACTGACTGATGTTGGTGTGCAGCTGTATGTGGCACTGCGCACGTAGAAAAATCTACAAGTTCGTTCTTACAGAGCTAGAGAACAATGCATTTTGATTGTTGGGCGCTCTGATTAGCTATCGCGCGGAGCTCCGCCTCCTGGTTGCGATGACTGAAGTGCGTTGACCGTAACTGAACAACGCAATTCAGCTGTTCCCGATAAAGACCGCGTTTGTCGTGCGGGCTGTCAATCATAACCAAAGTGGACCCATTTCGCAAGAAAAACTGCTAGACTCGACTTCACAAAAAAAAAAAGGCCAAGCGGAGACCCACTCTTTCAATAATAAAGAAGAGAAATATCTAAATAGGAACTGCAGCGAATCCACTGTCTGAGCTCGCTCAAAAGTTGAAAACGTATGAAGAAATGGGAACTTACCAAAAAAATAAATGACGAATCTAAATTTTATTGTGACTATTGACAATTGGAAGGCACAATGGTAACGTTAGTGTATTTCATATGCTAACGTGATCATTCGAGCGTCGTGCATAAATTATTAAATTATGGAGTTAAAATTCCTACGTGCTGCGTAGACTTGGGTAGGATGGGGGGTCCGTTGTCCGGACACTTAAGCAGATAAAAACATCATCTTTTGCTCTCGATTTTCTCAAAATTTGTGCAGTAAATAGCAAAATACTTGTGAATATTTGTGCTCTGTTATATTGTCTGATATAATTTTCAATCAATTAATGAAATATTCATCACAAAGCTCCTAAAATTGCCGTCTTGTCCGGACAAACAACCCGTCCGGACATACAACCAAGTATAGAGTCTACTCTTACTTATACTAGCTTACCATAGATGCACAGAGGGACACTGTCAGTGTCACCACTCCCTGCCGTATTATGCAGCTGTCATTTGTAAGACCCACGTCTTGACCCCCGGGAGTAGTCCGTCAAAGTTGCGTCAAAGTCCCCATAATCAGTGACGCACAGTACCGTCATGGACGTCAAAAGTCTGTCATAATACTGACTCATATGTGCGTCTCAGTAAGTCACTTTACCAATTTGCGTCACTTGGTGTGTCAAATGAGACCGTCATTTGGTTTGCAACCGAAGCACCGCGATTTGTAATTTCCACATATTCACAAACGCGTGCGCCGAGTCTGTGTGAGCGTGGAACCGAGTACTGAAGCTCAGAAACACTGAAAATTCAGCGCGCACGCAAAATAAAAACGCAGCAATAAGTCAGTTAGAACCACAGAGTTAATTTGGGGTATGTAACGCTATGGTTAGAACTGGGTCACGCGCTGTGTTCAAATGTCTTGAGAATATTGAAAATTTTGAAAAGGAAATTATTGGATAACTTACGAAATTCTCGGGATATTGATCATAGCAAGATGGATTTGATAATCGAAGAGGGAAGAACGTGTTTCCTATAACCAAATCCATGCTATAACCAAAGCAAGACGACAGAATTATGCGTATCGTAGCAAGATGGATTTAATAATCGAAGCGGGAAGAACGTGCGACTATTTCCAAAAACCAAAGCAAGACCAGATGATTAACATGTGTCCTTTCCCCTAAAACTTTACTTGGCAAGGTGAAAAAAAAGGTCGATTCCTGGCCGCTTGTTATCTTTGCCAGACCGAGTGCGTTCTCTCCATATATTTCTTTTTCTCTTCATTCTCCTATTATCTTTTATCTTCTCTCACGGACGTAAAAAGAACTTCCATGAGATGAGAAAGAGTGCTACAGAGAGAGAGAGAGAGAAGGGGGTGCGGGAGAAAGGGAGGAGTTCAATTTCAAGCTCAATTTATTTATAAAACAGAAAAACTAGTACAAACGTAAATCAATAATGAGATACATAAAAAACATGATAGAAGAAGTAAAGCTTGTGAGTGGGCCTTCACTATTAAAGTGGGATATAAATATTGAAAGAAAATCCATTGTCACCATCATCGTCGTCGTCGTCATTACCAATATCAAGATTTATCGTCTTATACCACGCATCATTATCATATGTTAACATCAATAATCAACAATCGTCATTATCATGATTATATTTAGTTTTTTTATCACTTCATCATCATAATCATTATCAAAGTCTTCATTTATTTAGCAATATCAATTTTATTGTAGGCTTAATATCATGCACACTTCGATACAAATGTAACAGATTATTATCATCAAACAACAACATCATCATAATCGTTTTATTCATTTGTTAATTTTATCAACATAAAATGCCACTTACAAACATTGTCCATCATTAATTAAAACAAATTAATATTTAAAGAAACTACATGTATAACCCCAGAAGATAAAGTGAATACAACGTACCATCCAGCCTTGGACAAGTCTGCCTTGTAAGATTACAAGCCTACCAAGACGATCGGGTAGACGATCGAGCATAACCAGGTAGGTTATTTTCATTATCCTGTAAGTATACCATTGGCGGGGCGAAATAGCAAAATATATATTTGGGTACTGTTTCATGTACATGTATTATTAATACAAGTGTAAGTGAACATTTTTAAACTGCAAAACAAACAAAATTTGCCTTACAATTATTCAAAGTCCTGAATTATATGGTGAATCCAGAAACAGATATGCATTACGCATGTTCACTAATAACTTGGGTCTATAAATGTGCATCGACAATTATTAGTATGTTGCAGGAGTTCCTATTTTGATATAAACCAGACTATCTTAGATTCCCACCACCTCCGTCTCATAAAGATATATGCCGCCAACACGGTTGGCCTGTCAATGACCTAATTGTTTTGATCTGGTCGGCACGCGGATCATATATCAAAACAATGGTGTCATAGTAACGAAAGTTGTTTGAATTAATTCAAGGCAGAAGAAATGGAAAGGACTTTTGCTATATATTTCCTGATGTTTTTGTCAAATGCGGGGTATATAGGCATGATAATTTCTTTTAAAGCCGGGCTCCTTCTTCATATTTGTTTAATTCCAAGAAAGATAGACCAGGGTGTAGAACTACTGCGGCAGTCCGTACACGAAGTGTACAAAAGAAAAGAAAGTTGTTCTACTTGTAAGAAAGAAAAGGGTAATTTATGTAGGCCTATTAATTATTCGATTAAAAACAACCAATTTGAGTCGATACTCAAAATAATTTGATGTAGGAAAGATAGATAGTGATTTAATTTGTTTATTTTATTTTTTTATTTGCACGTGCCTTGTTCTTGTCAGTTTAGTTTTTCTCTTTCTGTTTTCTTTATTCTAATAAATATGAAATGAATTATCTGTGATAAGCGATAAAAAATTATGTGCACGTTCACCTTCCCCTTTCTCTTTCTCTCTCGCTCTCGCTCTCGCTCTCGTCATCGTTCATAGTCATTACCAATTTCAACTTTCATCGTAGGCCTACATTTCATTTCCATCAACAACATATTTTCATCAACATCAACAACATATATTCATCAACAACGTCATCATCATCTTTTTGTTTTTACTTGGCAAGGTGAAAAAAAAAGGTCTTCATTCGATTCCTGGCCCCTTGTTATCTTTGCCAGAGCGAGTGCGTTCTCTCTTTTACACACCATATATTTCTTTTTTTTTCTCTTTCATTCTCCTATTATCTCTTATCGACTCTCACGGACGTAAAAAGAACTTCCATGAGATGAGAAAGAGTGCTACAGAGAGAGAGAGGGAGAGAGAGAGAGAGAGAGAGAAAGAAGGGGTGGGGGAGAAAGGGAGGAGTTCAATTTTAAGTTCAATTTATTTATAAAACAGAAAAACGAGTACAAACGTAAATCAATGAGATACATAAAATACATGATAGAAGAAGCGAAGCTTGTGAGTGGGCCTACAGTCCTATACTATTAAAGTGGGATATAAATATTGAAAGAAAATCCATCGACCGAGCTGTCGTTTTGTTGTTGTTTTTTCCATAAACAGATATGATGAGTTGATGATTTTGACAATACAAACAAGCAATGATAAACATAAACCGCTATAAATCATGATGAAATGCGTCCATGAAGTGATGATGAGTGAAATGATGAATTACAATGGTGACAGTACCTGTTGTGTTCTCCTTTCCCTTGGGCGACGATCTCAGGAAATGACGCTTGCTGTATGTATTTTCATAGACTTTATTGGCAAACTTTGCTTTATAATCTTCATTCTTCATCTTCATCGTCGTTGTAATCATCAATTTTAAGTTTTAGCGTCTTACCACGCATCATTAACATTATTATCATGATCTATCAACAATCGTCATTATCATTGTCACCATCATCATCGTCGTCGTCATTACCAATATCAAGATTTATCATCTTATACCTCGCATCATTATCATATGTTATCATCAATAATCAACAATCGTCATTATCATTACTATATTTAGTTTTTTTTTATCACTTCATCATCATAATCATTATCAAAGTCGTCATTAGCAATATCAATTTTATTGTAGGCTTAATATAACGCACGCTTCGATACAAATGTAACAGATTATTATCATCAAACAACAACATCGTCATCATCGTTTTATTTATTTATTAATATTATCAACATAAAATGCCACTTATCAACATCGTCCATCATTAATTAAAACAAATTAATATTCAAAGAAACTATAACCCCAGAAGGTACATTTTGTAAGTGAATACAACGTACCATCCAGCCATGGACAAGTCTGCCTTGTAAGATTACAAGCCTACCAAGACGATCGGGTATCGAGCATATAACCATGTAGGTTATTTTCATTATCCGATTATCCTGTAAGTATACCACTGGCGGGGCGAAATAGCAAAATATATATTTGGGTACTGTTTCATGTATTATAAATACAAGCGTAAGTGAACATTTTTAAACTGCAAAACAAACAAAAATTTGCATTACAATTATTCCTGAATAAGTCCTGAATTAAGTCCTGAAATAAGTCCTGAATTATATGGTGAATCCAGAAACAGATATGCATTACGCATGTTCACTAATAACTTGGGTCTATAAATGTGCATTGACAATTATTAGTATGTTGCAGGAGTTCCTATTTTGATATAAACCAGACTATCTTAGATTCCCACCACCTCCGTCTCATAAAGATATATGCCGCCGACACGGTTGGCCTGTCAATGACCTAATTGTTTTGACCTGGTCGGCACGCGGATATCATATATCAAAACAATGGTGTCATGGTAACGAAAGCTGTTTGAATTAATCCAAGGCAGAAGAAATGGAAAGAACTTTTGCTTTATATTTCCCGATGATTTTTTCAAATGCGGGGTATACATGTAGGCATGATAATTTCTTTTAAAGCTGGGCTCCTTCTTCATATTTGTTTAAATTCCAAGAAAGATAGACCAGGGTGTAAAATTTACTGCGGCAGTGTACAAAGAAAAGAAAGTTGTTCTACTTGTGAGAAAGAAAAGGGTAATTTACGTTGGCCTATTAATTATTCGATTAAAAACAATCATTTGAGTCGATACTCAAAATAATTTGATGTTGGAAAGATTCTTTTTTTTTTTATTTACACATGCCTGGTTCTTGTCAGTTTACTATTTCTCTTTCTGTTTTCTTTATTCAAATAAATATAAAATGAATATATCTGTGATAAGCGATCAAAAATTATGCGCACGCTCATCTTCCCCTTTCTCTTTCTCTCTCTCTCTCTCTCTCTCGTCATTGTTCATCGTCATTACTAATTTCAACTTTCATCGTAGGCCTACATTCCATTTCCATCAACAACATATTTTCATCAATATCAACAACATATATTCATCAACAACGTCATCATCGTCTTTTTGTTTTATCACTTCCACTTATCATCAACATCATTCATGGATACAAAAATATATATCCCTATAAAAAATCATTATAATCATGTCACGAAAATGAAAAAGAATTTATGTACAAGTTTCTACACCGATCCCCTCTCTCGTAGACACATGCCAGAATTCTTGTTTCTTTTATGTCCAACATTTACAATAACGTAAATTGCAAAGCTCCAGATAAAAATAAGGAAGGTCGTTGACCTACTCCGGCATGTGTAATTTACACTTTAAACAGATGCCGATAACAATGTTTTGATCTGGTATCTGGCGCGCGGATATCAAATATCAGAATCGTGACATTGTCATAGCAACGAGAGCAGCACGGAGCTAGGGAAAATGGATTTCGACTTTTCGTAAAATGACTTTGTTTTTTTATACTGAGTTTATAAATTAAAAAAGAGGACATTTAAGGAGAAAGTAAAAAAAAAATGTTGTTTTTCTAGCTAGCGCTACATTTTATCGTCGAAGGGGAGGGGCTTAACCCTAATCAGGCCGGGCTTTTTTGGCTGTCCTATGGCCGGGGGGGGGGGGGGGGGGGTTGAATCAACCCCCCCCCTGAGATCTCAGCCGCTGATCGCGCGAGCGCCGCGAAATTTTGCACAATGGTAGTGTGTGATGTAATTTACAAGTTAGTATCGTTAATTTTCCTGAAATAATGTTATTTTAATTTATATTCATTAATTATGCTAATTTATGCATAATTCTTACTTTTTGCTCTTATTTACTAAATAAAGCTCAGGCCTCTACAAAAAATTTATTTTTCACTTGCCCTGTTGTGACGTGCCAAAACCTTTGAACGGTAGTGTATCTCGTCTATCCTGCCTGGGCCCCGCGCCTCGACTCGACTCTGCCGTCTATCGCATGCATCCATGCAAAGCAATATGCGTGCAGCGCGCGCGAGTGCTAGTACATGTCGCGATCGTTGTTCATGATCAGTCACTATGGTCAGTCACTATCACCAAAAGGTGCGTCAGAAATGTTCATTTTTGGTAAGTCACTTTCGTGAAATGGTGTGTCACTTGTGTGACTTACATGTACATGTGCGTTGATGTAATGTATAATGGTGTGTCACTTTTTGTGACATAGGGTGCGTCATGGTATCTCAATGTACGACTCTCCTTGGTAAAGTGACGCACCTATCCCGGGGGTCAAGACGTGGGTCTTACAAATGACAGCTGCATTATACCTTACTACGACTAGCCCGCACACGAAGTGTGCGGGATACGCTTTATTGACATTTAACGGCGATGTGAAGTCTGTTTTCCCCAGCTTTTCCGGGCAATAACTTAAATCCTTGTCATTAAAATACAGTATATATTATTTTAATATATACTTACAAATCAGCCCGGAACACTATCGTCTTTGCTGATTCTTTGTATCATATGATATTTGGGGGTCAAAATCTCCAGACTTCTTCAGTAAAACAATTCGTATTGAAGTTTTTGTCTTCTTGTTAATACGCTGCGTCATGGATATTGCCATCGTTAGCCTTTAGACAAGTCATTACAAAATAATTATGTTTTTATTCCATTACGTGGTAATTAACCAAAACAAATGAGATTACTACATGATTAGTCATGAATTATTTGTTATTTTAGTTTTTGAGCACATTTTTCTTGCATCAGCCTCTTTTTTGAAATGGAACTTAAAACTATACAAAATGAACTTCTTGATCAAAGGCTACGCACGATACTAATAATACTACCAGCTTAATCAACATGGCGGATCAGACAAATTCTGGGCATGACGGAAATCCAAAGGAAATCATCTTATTCTGGGTGCTAATGTGTGTTATTTTCATACCTGCCAACATTGAATTTTGGAAATAGGGACAACTCAGGCCGGGGTCCAGGGGGCCGCCTAGGCCCTTGAGGGTCAAGGGGCAGAGCCCCTTGCGGGTGCAAGAGACTTTTACAATTACAAGGGCCATTTGGGGGGTTAAATTAACACAAAAATATGTAATATGGCCATGCGTTTAAAGTTGGGCCCATGTTGTGTGACACACTCAAAATTTGTGCTAATCGCGCGCATTTCACTGAAAGTGGCTCTAACTTTTTCAAAATCTATATTTACCCCATAAAAGTATACATTTTCTTCAAGCTGAATGTCTGAGGAGTTCAAAAATGCACTTAAAATCAATTATTAATTATTCATTGACAATGATTGAGTAAATATAAACAAAATCACTTTTGAGGAGTAGTTGTGAAAACTAAACCTTTTTGTAGGACAATCTCAAAAAGCATGGCCAATTACTGTAATCAAGATAATTAAAATTCCTGGACTAATATAATAAACTATCAAATCAAGCTAAATTGATTATTTCAGTAGGGTGTATTCATTTCAATCCAAAACACTCTTCTGTGAACTTGATTTAACTCATTACAGCACATTTGCCAAATTTGCTGCGCGGCTCCTCCTGCGCGGCTCCTCCTCCACCCCAGATATTTGTTTATTACCAGTTAATTAACAGAAAATTATGAATTCTTTTTCATGTTTTAATACGAGTATTTTGTTGTCCTACATCAGAGCTTTAATTTAAGACCAAAACCAGCAATAAGGGCTGTATAGTGAATACATGTACAAAAATCACCTCACTACTGCTGATTAGCTGTAAGAGCTTTGTAGGTTGCTTGCTTTGCTTTCTTAAGGAGGGATTGAGGCTGAATGGTTGCTTTCTGAGCTTGTCTGCAAGCTCATCACTGTCAGTATCAGCAAGACATTCGATTATGTGTTTTGTTTTGGTTCTTGAGCATGCATACTTCTTTGCGATTTGAGAATCTGGGAACATTTCCCGGAAAAGTGGTCCACTGTGATCAGCAACCGCGATGGCCAAATTATGCTCCACAATAAATCCACAGAATTAGGTTTCAGCATTAATGACACTAAAGTCTTCCTTTGAATCCTTTTTATTGAAGAAAGCTGTTAATTTCTGTGATGACGACGGCTCGTTTTTCTCATTGGTTTTATGCTTGGCAGTGCTGATATGTACGTCAAGATCGTTTCGTCCACCGTGCGCAATGCTAACATCTGTTCTGCAAATGCGACAGAAGGCATGATTGATGCCCTTTCTTGATTAGGTAAAACATGGATATTCTGTGCTGTAGCTGTCTTTGTAGATGCAAAGCCTCTTTGAAGTTTTAAGTTTGACTATTTTGCCTTCCTTGTCCATGATGATGTATAATTCCTTGTTATCGATTAAAAGCTCCACGCAATGAAAAGCTTGCTTTCCGCCGATACGTACGTGCATGCATAGTACATGTGTACGACAAATTGCAACTGAATTGAAGTTGCATGCGCATGCAATGCAATGCACGATGCGCGATACACGATTGTCAATGCACAGTGCAGTGCATGCTCGCTCGATCTATCCGCTGCGCGCGCTGCGTACTGCACTAGAAATCAGTACACACACAAACTGTACATGCATACACTCTACCACATGTAAAAGACATTACGTTTTGCCGATGTCGATTAGACTTGTTTATTAGCCGTTTCAACATTCGACAGTATAGACTTGTTTTAGTCGTTTCAACGGGTTTTTTTTTTTTTTTAATCTGGAAATGCAGAAAATCGGGACGTCCCGATTTTTGGGTGGTTTTAATGTCAAAAATCGGGACTGTCCCGGGAAAATCGGGACAGTTGGCAGGTATGTATTTTCTTCAAATTTTGCCGGGATGTATGCTTAGGTAAGTGTCGTTGTATTTATAGATCTATGTCTTATTTTTGATAAATTTGTGTGTAATTTTTTTTGCGTGTGTGAAAACGGTTCGTCTGCAGTGGTCTGGATCATAATGTATATGTTTACTTCAGGACGCCGCCACGAAGTGGCGGCGTCCTGAAGTAAACATATACATCTGGCCCAAGCTCACCGTCTTCCCCAATAAAACGATGAAATTCAACCCCCCAAAAAATGTTTATAACAAATGATACACATACATGCAATGCCACTTACCTACAAAAAAAATGTAAGCATACCAACCAGAATATGGTGAATAAAAACAAACGTGAATAGCTCCAAGAATAAGAAGATTTTGGGGGGGTTTTCGTCAGTATCGTAAATTTGCCCGATTCGCCATATTGATAAAGCTGGAATAAAAGGGGACCCTGGATTAGCCTTAATCAAGACGTTCTTTTTGTATAGTTTGTAAGTTTCGTTACGAAAAATAGGCTGATGAAGGAAAAATGGGCTCAAAAACTAAAATAACAAATAATTCATGACTACTAATTGAAGTAATCTCTTTTGTTTTGGTTAATTACCATGTAATGGAATAAAAATAAAATTATGATTGTAATGACTTGTCTAAAGACTAATCATGGCAATATCCATGACGCATGCGTATTAAGCCCAGCGCACACATTGCGATGCGATTGCACTGCGATCCGATTGCAACAAATTGCCAATCGCATCGCAGTGCAATCGCATCGCAGGCCAGCGCACACATTGCAACAGGCGCTGCATATCACCATGGTGCCCCTCTTTTACGCGCAGGTGCGCAGTAATACAACCTCCATCTCTAGCCAATCTGATTGGCTGAAATTATCAAAATCGCAGGAAAATCGCAGGAAGATTTGACATGTCAAATGTCTGAGATTTGGTCTGCGATTCTTCTGCAACACATCGCATCGCAGTGCAGCGTGTTGCAGGTTGGCGCACACACTGCGATTTTGTTGCAATCGGATCTTAGTGCAATCGCATCGCAATGTGTGCGCTGGGCTTTACAAAGACAAACCTACGATCACGAATTGTTCTACTCGAGAAGTTTGGAAATTTTGACCCCCAAATTATATAAGAAGATTCAACAACAAAGACGATAGTTTTCCGGAACGATTCGTAAGTATATATATTGCAATAATATAAAGCTGTTTTTATAACTAGAAGTAAGGTATCGTCCGGAAATTTATGTAAATTCGAAGTCACATTTATGTAAATTCGAAGTCACATCGATAAAGCGTAGCCCGCACACTTCGTGTGCGGGCTAATCGTAGTAACATTATACCCAGTTGTTGTATGTCCGGACAGGTTGGATATCCGGACACTCAATTTTAACCACACATTACTACGAGGTCGATACGTAGTATCGATCTCGTTAACCAAGTCCTTCGAGAAAAGTATAATTTTTTTTTATCACTTTTCTTTTTATTTTCCTATTCCTATGATGATATATAACTACACCAAACTATACTACACACTTTTTTTTGTACGTAATGCAAGTTTAAACGCATTTTTACTTATGTAAACATAGAAAAAAAGGAGAAAACTCACCGCATTAACTGCCTTCACCTGTCCGTCATGTCCGTAGTCGACGCCTATTGCAAATGGCGCTACAGCACAAAGCAATACTATATTGTTAAAAAAAGTCGGCCCAAATCAACCTAATCAACTCGGCCTGTTCCAAAACTCGGTATCGCCATAGAGCAGGCTCAAATTACATTCCTGGGTACCGGTATACTATACCCGTTGTGTGGGCGAGCTTGTGATTCCTCAGATCATCGTACCTCAGCGAATGAAAAAAAATATAGGTAGAGTTGACTCGAAGCTTCATGTAATGCTGATCTTGTCGAAAGATAAAGTGAATCTCGATTGAAGTCAGCCTAGTATCGATAACTCTTGTTTGGATTGTCTGCCTTTAATTTGAAAACAGCTTGTTAGTCTTCAAATTATTTACCCAGACGTGTGTGAAGTACCTTCACATTTGAAAGATAAAATTAATTTTGATTGATGTCAGCCTAGCAAGTACATTGCTAAACTTGTTCTTGCGTTGATATTATGGCAAGCATTTGGATACAACTATTTTTGCCACTGCTTTTCTTTATTTATATATTTTTTATTTTGGCTTTTTCTATTTGCAAAATTATTTTAGGCCTAATTATTTGTTTCTTGTCCTTTGTCCCCCCCCCATTTCTCTTCTTCTTCTTCTTTTTTATATGTTTTTTTTTCTCCTTACTTCTTTTTCTTCTCTCTCTCTCTCTCTCTCTTCTTTTTTTTTTCTCCTCACTTTTCTTCTTTTTCTTCTCTTTTTTTGTTTATATCTCTCCCTTCTTTTTCTCCACCATACTTTTCTTTTTTCTTTTTTTCCCTCTCTCTCTCTCTCTTTGTATTTTTTTTAATAATAATAATAATAATACATATTTCTAAAGCGCACTTCTCTGGTACAATACCACTCAAGGCGCAAAGAAGAAAAGCTTTTAAAGCTTTTTTTTTCTGGTCTCCATTCCTTTTTTTTTTCTCTCTCTCTCTCTCTCTCTAACTCTCCTTTTCTCTCTCCCTCTTCCTTTTTCCTCGATGCTTTTCTTCTCTTTTTATTTCTCTCTCTCTCTCTCTTTCAGTCTCTTCCCTTTTTTTCTCTCTCTCTCTTTCTATCTCTTTCCCTTTTTTCTCTCGTTTTTTTTTCTCTCTCTCTCTTTTTCTGTCTCTTCCGTTTTCCTCCATGCCTTTCTTCTTTCTCTCTCTCTCTCTCTTTTTCCTTCCCTTTTCCCCATTTTTTTTCTCCGTTTTCTTTTCTTTTTTTTTTCTTTCTTTCTGGTTTATTGTTTTTATTGTTTATTTTTTCTTCTTCTTCTTCTTTTTTATTTAATTAGATCTAGATTTCTATTAACTATACACAGCCCCGTTGCCGAAGGCGACGGGGCTGTACTTCCACCACCCCTATTTACAGCGTAACTTTCAGTGATGATGAGCGCAAAGTGAATTATACTGGTCAATTTAATCAATCTAATGTTAAAATGTTGTTGTAAGGTTTCTATGATGTTTCACGCGTAACAACGACTAAAAATGAAAGTATATAAGAGCTTCTTGACTTACCAAATTGAATTTTCCGTTGGCCTTGTCTCTTCTCATAGTGTTGGTGCCATCGCTGCCATTTTCTATGACGTCATTTTACTGTGCGAAGACGTACATGTATGGCGAAGACAACGCACGCACGGAGAAATATACGTTGATGGACTCAATTTTCCTGTATTTTTCTACATTTTTAGTTGATTACTTCATGTGAAACATTCGCAGATGTCACTAATTCGAGGAAAAACTTCAAAGAATTGATTCAATGTGAGTATGAATTCAAATAAGGTATTTTTGACCACGAAATTTGTGGTCATGTATAGATATTTTCAAAACTTCGCCAAATATGTCAACTGGTTCGTCAGTTCCCGTCGCTTCGCGACGGGGGCTGGTCGGTTTAGATTTCTATTTGCTTCGACCTCAGTTGATATATCGGTTAGCGATATAATCAGAATGGAATGCGAAAGTACTCTCGGAAGTAGTACCTTTACCCTAAATACTACCGCAAGGCGTTATTTGTGTTTTCGCCCTCTACGTTCTTTTGAAAACAGCATGTTGTGAGTTTACCGAGATGTGCTTGTCGTATCTTCAAATTGACCATTTCGAAGTGTAAATTTACTGATTTTGGAAGGAAAAACAGATGACTCAACACTGATGCAAGCGTGTGTACATACTAAACAACGAAGTCATCTAGAAAATGGTACGTATAAGTCTTTAGTTTAAAACTTCTAAAGCAATTCATAAAACGCAATAGCGAGACTGTAGTGTAGGTCGTGGGCTCAGAATGTTCGGGTGCATACGTGATTTTAACCAGTCATTTGAAAGGTTAAAATCAATATCTTTGAAGTTTTTCAGCACAAAATGTCAGACAATATTGTGGAGATCAAATATTGATGGTGATAAGAAGTATTCAACATACATTTTCGGCTTAATCCTTAGATGAAAAACCAAGCTTAATTTTTGTTAAGTGTCCAGACTTCGCACCCCCCATCCTACGGGTTAGCTCACGCGGGTAGTTGGCCGTTTGTTCGATGGCCTGCGATGCAAAGAGCCGGAACAACCCCCTAAATAAAAACGTTTACTTACATTTTGATAGTTCCTTTTGGTCCGAGGTTAGTACGTAAGACATCTTGGAGACCCCTGGCTGCACTTGTATTGACTGCAAGAGCCTGTGCTGCCCTCGCTACTTCGGCTTTGGGATTTAGAGCTTTGATGGCTGCCATGCTGATTGCTGGTTATTCTTTTCCTTTTCGATGCCGATTTCAATATGCGTAACCATGCGTTTTGCTGATCCTCATTGTCCTAACACCATGCTTTGCATTGGCTCTACTTACTTCTCATTCACTTTACGTACAGATTGTATAGTTAGAAAAATACGGTCATGGCTCAGCGAAATATTTATCATTTTCCCTTCTAGAATAGCCTATCCGATATGCGTCGGGCTAGTAGTGGGCAAACTACTGACGGGCGAGGGCGAAGCCCGAGTCCGTCAGGCGAGGGCGTCAGCCCGAGCTCGGGCTGCCCTCGCCTAGCCTGACGATCTCGGGCTTCGCCCTCGCCCCGTCAGCCAGTCTCCTTCGCGCGACCAGTAACTTGCCCACTAGCCCGACGCATATCAGATAGGCTACTTCTAGAACGATCCGTCGCATCACAAAATAAATAAATAAAAAGAAAACACAACACAAAACGGAAATTCCCCCTTATTTCAGAAATATTTTTAATAGATGATTTCGGAACAAAATTTTAGATGTTTAATTGTACTTGCAGCAATAAAATTGAGCCCCATCATAACAAAAATGAGTTCTGGGTCCAATTTCACGGGTGAATGAGCACCGGGCTCAAATTGTAAAAGTTGTAGTTTTTGCATATTTTACCTGGTATATTCGATCTAATATGACGGAATTCCTGTTCTTGTAGTTTGTTTTCGACGTTTGCAAACAATAACCCTTTATTCACGGTTGAATGAACACATAAAATAAAAAAGTCATTTTGGTTGTTTAAAGGCCCTCGCAAGTCGGAGATCGTGGGGATTGCGCGTTTTTCTTGAGCTCCATTGACTCATAGGGGAAGGTGGGGCATAACGGACCCTAGGGGCAAAACGGAACTTTCTCATAGCTTGACATCAAAAGTATTTCTTTCTATAAAATGTATTGCAGTAAATGAGGCATTGCTGCACCAATTTACCACTGAAGTTTCATCGAAAAAGAATCAATACCTACAGAGGGGGGTGCCATTCAAAAATTTGTACCCCTCTGATGTAGGGTATTTCTGCTTGGGGCAAAAAGGACCATAATTTGGCTGACCCTGGGGAGAATTTGGTGTGCTCGCATTCCTTCTGGAGACTTCCAAAAGTACATTTATTTTGCCAACTTGAACAAATTTTGACAAATCAGTCCCCAGGAGTTGATTATTTCTTACGGGGCAACTGAACGGTACCCCATAATAGGGTACCATTTTGCCCCAACAAAATATGCACGGAGTCAATTTTGCCCCACTAGTGGGGCAAAACGGACCTTTTCCGATATTTTTTCAGCTTCATTTTGCCGGAAGTATGAAAGAGATGAGAATTATTGATCGATTGTTTATCAAACTTCAATAAGAACTCGTCAAGGAAATATCATTTTTATAGTCTTGCTCCTATCTGTGACGTCACAGAAGCCACTTGAAGTTACGTGGTCCGTTATGCCCCACACAATCTACAGTGAGGCTTACGCAAGGGTCGGCCTACTGGGGATTAACATTCGGATAGCACGAACATGACGAAGTTGACCGAATCCAGTCAGTCAATAGGGTCAATAGTTTCGGATAGACTCTCAACGGGTCTCTTCGTATTAATTCAAAGAGAGGACTTGTATAATGCTCCATTTCAAAAACAAAACATAGGTTAGATTTACTTCGGACTTCTGGCTAGTTAGTCTAGCCATGAAGGATTAACCGGATTAGCTCCAGACGGGTTGGCGCTGAAGATTACGCAACATGCCTCAGGCTCTGATTGGAATGTTATCATTTCACCCGAGATAAGGTGAATTCCCCATGTTTTATCAATTATCCGTCCCTTTAAGTAATTGCAGTATTCTTACTCGCTATACAATCATATCCACAATATCCTTGGCGTTATGTTTATAATCTTTGAACGTGTGACAATCTATGGCATTTATATATGAATTCGATCATGCTTTAGTGAGACTGGAAAAGCCCCTTTAGGGAAAGTGAGGTAAGATGGACCAGTTTTTACGTTTTGGCTCGATCCTGACTACCAATAGATAGATATTAGAGTTAAAACTTCCATTCAGTATCTTCCATTCCAATCGAAAATTTTGAGCTCAAAATTTGAGTTTATTGTGCATTATAGACTCTTTTTAGTATCCCTGCATCCGCGAGCGCGAAGCGCGAGCCGAAAAGTTTTAAGAGATATATGGGGCACTTTTTTGTATCAAAAGTACCCCTTTTTAATAATAAAAGTGCCCCCTAATGGCATTTGATTAGTTAAGAAAAGGGGCACTTTTAGGGTGGATGAACAAGTGGGGGTCACAGTGCCCCCCCTGCCCCCCCCCCGGTTCCGCCGCCTCTGTCGGCAGCCGCTGAGCAGCGCCAGAAGGACGTTGCTCTACTCCCACTCTTGTTGAACGCCAAACAGGGAAGCAGCAACTACCATTTTTGACGTCTTTTGGTATGACGCGGCCGGGGATCGAACCCACGATCTCCGAGGCGGACGCTGTATCCACTGAGCCAACAAATCTGATAAATAAATTAGAAAAACTAAAAAAAAAAAAAAAATGTTAAAATGAATAAGCTTTTCTTATCTTCTTTGTTAAAACCTTTATTTAAGAACAAAAAATAAAGAAACATCGAATAAAACTTACAAAAAACGAACTTTTTAAAAATTTCGATTTTTAAGTAGAATTTATACGTTATGGCATGGCTCAACTTACCCCACCAAAAAATCCCATCTTAACCCATACACGCCATTTTGAAAACTTTATATATATTTTTTCATTTTATATTAAATGAGGCTTAAAGGCTTTTACACATTAGTCCACTATGATATATATATATATCATCCATTCATGATAGGCATTTTTCATACGTCCCAAGAGGAAAGACAAAAAATCATTCTATATTCATGATAGGGTACATGCAGGTAATATGGGCCCCCTAAGCTCATTTGCCTAATTTGCATAAAATTACGAAATGACACACAGTCTAATCTTTGTTTATATGAATCAATAACTACTGCTCTAACTTTTATTGTGAAGAAAAACAATTATCACCGACCCCCCGTCTGCAATATTCAAATATTGACGTCGTTACCAAAGTGCCCATATTACCTGCATGTGCAGGTCATATGGGCACATGTATTTAATGTATGTTTAAAAACTACAATGACTCTACCATGTCTGGAATTTTCTTAAAATGTTGAAAATCATTAACTTTAAGATATAATTTAAAATTATAAGACCCTTCAGTAAATCCTTTGACTATTTATTTCATTTCACTCTTTCACCATCACATTCTGTGAAATATCAAATTTTACATCAGGGTAAAAAAATGCCGTAAGTTTTACCTACCTTGTTGGTTTTCAGCAAATTTCTCAGAGAAATTTCAGCATCAGATGCTCTCACGACGATATATTTTCGTATACAGCTCATATGAACAACATTATGGTGCTCACACCGGTCACCGGTCGACGGTCACGACATGATTTGCTTCAGGTGGCCCATATTACCTGCTGGCCCATATTACCTGCATGACATGGTAAAAATTCAAAAAATGTGTAAATTCACAAACATGGTTGTTCACAAAATACAGTTTAAAGGAGATTTATCCCTTTGTAGATAGTTGGATTACTGTGGATGCAGAAAAATCAAATAAGCACATTTTAGTGAAGATTTGGTGAAAATCGGATAAATGATAAGAAAGTTATGAGTATTTGAATATTGAGATCTCTAATGACATAGGAAATCTCCCATTGGCAACGAGGTCACCATTTGTGATGTCACAAAGGGAGAACTCTCCATTATGGTGTGCACAAAAACTATTTAAAATGTCTCTTTATTTTCATTCTAATGATAGAACAGCATTTCTTTTCATGATATATTATGACTTTCATATATTTACAAGTCATCCCATAAAAAGATTCTTTATTTTCCCTTTAGAATCAAGAAAAAAAAGGATTTTAGTACAATGTGTACAATAGATATGGGAAAGATCTCCCTGCATTACATCACACATCATGGTCGCGTTGCCAATTGGAGGATCTCCATATCATAAGTGATCTCAAAATCTAAAAATTCATATCTCTCTTATTCATTGCCTGATTTTTCTGAAAATTTCCCAATATGTTTTGGGGGTTTGTCTCCATTCACTGAAGCTAAATTTCTCCGAGGGGATAATTTCCCTTTAATTTTTTATCCATTCTTAGCTATGGTCTTGAAGTTGTTCCCAGTGATTTAATTAGATGTCCTTAATGTTCGGAAGGTGCAAAAGTCTTTGTTTATTTCAATTTCCGAGTTACAGGGGGTGGCCCATCTTACCCACAGGCTCATCTTACCTCACTTTATTACCCTATGGAGTAGGGGAGACCGGGTATGGACGTTACAAAATTCACATTTTGGGCCAGATAATTCTCATGAAAGAACTCACGCACTCCATATTGGGTCTGTAGTTAGCCTATTATGTTGGCTAAAACCTGAGGCATATAAAACTTGAAAACATGTAAACACTAATTAACTACAGCTTAATTAGGGAAGACATTTTTTTGTAACAACCTACCCCATATACGGGGTAGGTTGTTACACCATACGGGGTCAATTGTTACATGTAAATATACGGGGTAAGTTGACAATGTGTAAATCTCTTATACCATACTTTAATTTCAACTTTCCAGTTTCTTGACATCGTTAACAGTAGATCAAGTAGAGCTCTAGAATAGACAAAAGTAATAATAGAAAAATAAAAATATTAACACCTGAAAATTGAGACAAAATGTAATTTTACGTAATGTAATTGGGGTAAGTTGTTACATCAACATGGGGTAGGTTGTTGTAACAACCTACCCCATGGGTGATTTTACACATAGAAATCATCTGTAGCACAGTCATTAGGCAGAATTACAGGGCATGGCTAGGGGTATATTAGTGACATACATGTACTATATTTACAATACCAGACTATCATCATGTGCCTTCAGTTGTAAGAGCTATTACAAATTTCAATTTTTGTCAAAATTTACTTTGAACTGTAAAAAATGGTTTTTGTTGATTTACTTTTTAATAAAAACAACGGAGAAACCTCACGACCGGCAGTTCATCACAGCTATGTGTAGGCTGTATATAGATGCCAGTTGGCACATCCTCTCTTGTTCCATCTTAGCACACTGAGAACTGTAACAACTGACCCGTGTAACTTCCATACCCGGTCTCCCCTAGCCTAGTATTGAATTCCTTACTTTGCTTAAACATCACAATTCTTTTCCGGGAGTATCCTGTCCCGATGTCGATCTCACGCCTCAGTGGGCACAAGAATAAGAAAATCATGCAAAGTTTAGGGCTTCGTCATGGTTCGGTGACTTATTGCATACGTAATGTGGCATTATGCATAAGCCCATGCACGGTTACTCAGAGATAATTTGAAGCTAGGTTTCAAGTTTCAAGAAATATAAGTCGCAGTCAAATAATTTATTCCAAATTTCTTAAGCCATTGATCTATAAACATAAAGTGGATGTTAAAAGAAATCAATACCTGACAAAATGTTCAGATGATTGTATGAAACAACAGCAATATACTCATTTCATTATTTTAGAATGGTATTTGTTTTATATTTGATGTGTTCATTCAGCCGTGACTTAACCCTATTTAGACTGGGGTATTTTGGAGCCGTCTCAAAGTAGTTTCCGCGACTCATGAAACGTCTCCACGACAAGTTTCGGTAAATGGATGGAGTGAAACAAATGCGAAAAGCTTCATCAATATCAATACTTGTGGCAGTCAAAACGGGTCATTGATATACATAACAGTATCATACGTTACTGATTAAAAATGAAAAAAAAAAAAAAAAAATGAAAAAAAAAAACAAAACAATAACAACACTCACAACACACACACACACACACACACACACACACCACACACACACACAAACATACGCACACACATAGAGTCACAGAGAGAAACGTAGTTCGTAGAATCATGAGTCCAACATAATTATAATTTTAGCATAGGTCTACCAAATGTTTAGAGTTTACTCTGAATAGTAATGATTCTCTCATAATTTTACAGAATGTACACATATTTATATACACATTAGTTCATTTTGAACCAATTTCTATTCATATTCCATATACATGATTTTTTTGTGATGTATGAGAGTCATATATAGAATTTGACTAGAAAACGCAATTATTTTAAAGATTTTTCTTATTTTATTACGAGATGTCCCCGCCGCGGAAGTGTCAAGCGTTAAAGGTGCTGCTATTTTCATCATTTTATTCTAAGTGGTATTTGAGGCGATTCTAAAATTAATTTGCATTAATTTCCGGTATATAATGTGGCAGCAAGATTTCAAAACTCTGTGTATAAGATGCAACCTCTAATTCACCACTGAGCACAAAATGAAAATAAATCCAAATCAATCAAAATTGGAGAAGTACCATGTTTGAATTTTGAAATATATTTACATCATTATTGATTTCAAAATACGGTGGAGAAGCTTTTCTTTATCAGTAAGAACAATTTGAATGAAATCGATGAGAAATAAGAGAGGAAGCAAATGCATACATAACGGAGCCTTTGGCAGGACCACAGTATTGCTAATCAAAATTAGGTGAAGATATTTTAAATTTCGATTAACATATTCTTACAAGCAATAAAATCAACAAATGTCACCAATATTTTAAATCTATAATAATATACGTAGGCATCATCTTAATGTTTTACATGTACAAAATAGTGAAATCCTGGAGCGTTCAACATCTACCATAAAAAAAAAATCGCACATTTAATTCACATACATGTATATACAAAAGTCATGCAAAGTTGAATATATTCATTAAATCGGAATATCATAGACATTTCGTGGTATTACTTGGAATGTAATTCCAAGAACACAGAATTCACAATATGTAAAAAACTAAGTACAAATAGCTCGTGAAAACTTTGTTCAAACAAAAGAAAGACAAAATCTTATGTCTTTGCTTTGAAAAATGTTTTCAGTTATATACATGTAGATATTTATTTACAGTATCGAATATTGTGTTTAGAAGAACAATATTCCTTAATTGGCCCTGTGAAATGTACAAGGATATGTTTTCACATGGGCCAGGATTATCTTAAATTTTATATTGTATATAAATATGTCACACGGAACTGTCAATTATGAGACTATACTTTATATGTGAGCTTATTTAGCCAATATATCAAATACAAATGTATTCTGGCACTGAGTAGACAAGTACTGTCATGACTGTTTTGTGATGCTATATGCTTCTGAAGTAATTCTCTGAACTATTATGCAAAGACATAATATTTATAAGATATCTCATAACATGGGATAATTGTCATAAACGTGATTTTTTTTATATATAGCATATTCCCCTAACATATTGCTCCCATGCATATTCATAAAAAAAAAAATCCTTGTTGATATTTGAAACACACATAAATACCCTGTTGCTTGAAGTATTTGAGTGATGACATACTCATTAGACAATTATCTCAAACATAAATTATACTTTGATATATAACAGATTATACATGAATGGGGTAACACATTATTTCCCTAACATCATATGCTCTCATGCATTAAAATAAGTACATTTAAATTTAAAACACACATGAACACCATGTTACTTCAAATATTTGTATATAATTCAGACTAATCCTGAATTCAGCATGTTCAGTGGAAGAACTTCAATTCGCGATTAGGCTATAAATAATTAAGATTCGCGATATTAATCTATCATTATTATATAATTTAATCACACACACACACACACACACACACACACACATGTTTTACGACAGTGAAATATATATAGTATAGTTGTACACTCGTCACTGTACATAAATCATAGATTCATTATGATTATTTCATCTCTATTTAGCATTGTTGCATTTCAACGAAGTATAAACATCAATGTGTCTATGGTACAGAGCGAAACGATGCGTTTTACTATAGACATGACTACACAAACATGACAAAACATAATCGATGTAACCGTAATAATATATTCATATAGTATATAGTGGTAGAAAAATACGCCTTTTCATCGGATCAGTAGCACATGATACACCTGCCATATCTGACATAGGCCTACCTGCTCGCGGCCTTGGTGAAACAAACATGTACTTGGGATAATTTAATTATTAGTATAATCCAGTATACAGTCTCTGTCAAATAAAATGGTACAAGTGGAAAACATTTTTTTATAGTATGAAGATAAATCATTATCTGGTATTGTTTGGTACTTTCATAAAGCAGGGAAATCAAACTTTCTTCTGCATTTTTTCCCATCACATTTGGTGCTGTAATTTTGAGATATGACCAGTTTTCTACAATCGAGAAAAATCAATTTTTCACACGACGTCTCATGGCTTAGCATTATGGCCATGAATTCAGCGCTACAGAACAATAAAAGTGCGTAATTTCGATTTGTGCCTCGTCGCACAAAATTTAGCATAAATATTGTTTTACGGAAGCAAATTATACAAAACAAAGTGCACCAACAAGTAAAATCTTTTGGCTCTAATTTGGTACCACATAAACACATTATTTGAAAAGATTTCACACCTAAATTATTTTTCCCCTGACTGTACCATTTTTTTTTACACAGACTGTATTGTATTCTAGAGTGTTCACTATTTTTATAATATAAATACAAAGTTTAACAAAAATATAAGGCATACAAACAAATTCAAACATACATATAATACATACAAATTCTAAATGTACAAAATATAAAGCATTATATATGAAATTATAAATAAACACATAATACAAAGAAACTATACAAGAACAAGACATTCAATATGTAAAAAACTAAGTACAACTAGCTCGTGAAAACTTTGTTGAAACAAAAGGAGGACAAAATCTTATGTCTTTGCTTTGAAAATGTTTTCAGTTATATAGATATTTATTTACAGTATCGAATATTGTGTTCAGAGGAACAATGTTACTTAATTGGTCCCGTAAAATGTACAAGGATATATTTTCACATGTTCCAGGATTAGACAGGAGTAGACAAGTACTGTTTTGTGATGCTATACTTCTGAAGTAATTCTCTGAACTATTATGCAAAGACATAATATTTATAAGATATCTCATGACATGGGATAATTGTCATAAACATGATTTTTTATATTTTTATATATAGCACATTCCCCTAACATATTGCTCCCATGCATATTCATATAAAACAAAAAGATCCTTGTTGATATTTGAAACACACATAAATACCCTGTTGCTTGAAGTATTTGAGTGATGACATATTCATAAGATAATTATCTCAAACATAAATTATATTTTGATATAAAACAGATTATACATGAATAGGGTAACACATTATTCCCCTAACATATGCTCTCATGCATTAAAAGAAGCACATTTAAATATAAAACACACATAAACACCACGTTACTTCAAATATTTGTAATTCAGACTAATCCTAAATTCAGCATGTTCAGTGGAAGAACTTCAATACGCGATTAGGCTATAAATGATTAATATTCGCGATATTAATCTATTATTTTTATATAATTCAATCACACACACACACACACACACACACACACACACACACATCCACACATGTTTTACGACAGTGAGATAGAGTATAGTTGTACACTCGTCACTGTACATAAATCATAGATTCATTATGATTATTTCATCTCTATTTAGCATTGTTGCATTTCAAAGAAGTATAAACAATGTGTCTATGGTACAGAGCGAAACGATGCGTTTTACTATAGACATGACTACACAATCCATAATCGATATAACCGTAATAATATATTCAAATAGTAAATAGTGGTAGAAAAATACGCGTTGTCATCGGATCAGTAGCACATGACACACCTGCCATACCTGACATACCTGCTCGCGGCCTTGGTGAAACAAACATGTATTTGGGATAATTTAATTATTAGTATAATCCAGTATATAGTCTCTGTCAAATAAAATGGTACAAGTGGAAAACATTTTTTTATAGTATGAAGATAAATCATTACATTTCTTCTGCATTTTTTCCCATCACATTTGGTGCTGTAATTTATGAGATATGACCAGTTTTCTACAATCGAGAAAAATCAAGTGTTCGCACGGCGTCCCATGGCTTCGCATTATGGCCATGAATTCAGCGCTACAGAACAATGGAAGTGCGTAACTTCGATTTGTACCTCGTCGCACAAAATTTAGCATAAATATTGTTTTACAGATGCAAATTATACAAAACAAAGTGCATCAACAAGTAAAATCTTTTGACTTTAATTTGGTACCACATAAACACATTATTTGAAAAGATTTCACTCCTAAATTATTTTCACCCCGACTGTACTATTTTTTGTTGTTGACACAGACTGTATTGTATTCTAGAGTGTTCACTATTTATATAATATAAGTACAAAGTTTAACAAAATATAAGGCATACATACAAATTCCAACTATACATATAATACACACAAATTCCAACTATACATATAATACATACAAATTCTAAATGTACAAAATATAAAGCATAATATCTGTGAATTATAAATAAACACATAATACAAAGAAACTATACAGCATGATACATGCAAATAAATATACATGTTATACATAAAATACATATATAAATCATGATACATGTGCATACAAAAATTGAAATGTGCAAAGCATATTGATTTATAATTAATCGATCCTGTGTTGATAATTTGTGCTATTCACGTTTTTAATATGGTAACAGGACCTTGTTGAAAAACAGTGTATTCTGAACTTGTAATCCTGTATAAATATGTTTTAATAAATCATTAAATAAATACATAAATAAATATTATAAGAGGGATAGGTAATGGATTCCAATTGAAGTTTTGTATACAAGATGTGATACATATTTAGTCACAATACATTAATATAATAGAAAAAATATAAACTGTGATACAAACATAAAAATGAAACGTGTAAAGCATTGTTGATAGGCGACTGGATTCATTAATAATTGCAAATGGGGACATGAAACGTTCCTAACACTAAAAATCGGTGGCAAATAAGATCTTGATAGTATTTTGGTAGTATAAAGTGTTAATGTTATGTGCATAGCATACATAACACATTAGCTTGCTAAACCATCAATGGGTATATACCCTTATGACACAGACACACACACACACACACACACACACACACACACACATTCCCACACCGCTACCCTCCTCACGTACAACCACACACGACGATACCATTTGAAAATAGGTGTAACGTAAGACCATCTTAGCTTGAATACACAAACGGATATACAGTTATTCATGATAATTTAAAATATTACAAATACATAAATATAAAACCCATGTAAGTCCAATTTTAAAATTCTAAGGCGTATGTCTAGTTCTTTATTTTTATGTTTAGTCTGTTAATTTTTTGCCATCTGTATGCGCCTTGAACATCTCTTGAGATAGATATGTTGCGCTTTATAAATATTGTCATTACTATTATTATTATTATTATTTTGTTGATTTTTAAAGAAGATCTTTATAAGTGAAGAGAAATGATTTTTATATTATTGCTTCTTTATTTAATGATCTATCTATTACTCAAATATTCATTATCTACTTTATGTACCGTTGAACTCGTTTCGTTAAATACAATGCCTATGAGCATTCTGATCAGAATGAGCTAAACAGATATGCAGCCTTACAATTTAACCTAGAATAGGCTTATCGATCATTTTGCTAATTATTGAAAATCAATTCTGAATCGCGAACAACAATTATAAATATTGATAGAAACAGAAGCGGATCTAACATAAGCTCTGACAAAGAACTTTGTCGGCCCATACCCCAGGCGCGGATCCAAGAAAATCGAAATGAATGCATTTCGGGGGCCCAATTATTGTCGGGGGACAAAAGCAGCTCTCTTATGTTTACGCGTGGGCCCGGTAAGTTCATTGTGTGACTCCGGTCTGCGTCCGCTACTGATTCCCTACGATAATATAGCCGTTATTATCCCCAGACAATTGGATGGCTTATTAGTAAAGTCACCTAACAGTAAACAAAATAATGTATGCAGCCACGTGCTATGAATTGTCTTATTCAAAACTACCCGCGGACTATGTCCTGTACTTTTTTATAAGTCCTCCAACCTCTGCTTTTAGTAAAGCTTGATCAAGGTCTTCGATGAATGCATCCTTGGCTGTCTTCCACTCATGCAACAATGCAATGAAAGCATTTGTGTGGTTTGAAAGGTGTTCCCCCAAGATTTTCTTACACTGCTGGTAATCAATTCCAAGTACACTAGATAGTTCGTAGTACTTTTCAAGTGGTAACAGTTTGGATAATTCTACGATCTCACCATCTGTCACTTGTCTTTTGCTTGACCTGAACAGATATGTCATTGTAAAAAGAAATATAAATCTATTTCACTTTCAACAAATATCGGATAATAATCATGTACAATTTTGAGTATTTTAAGTTCGAATCACAGAGATATAACAGGCCCGTATAACTATAGGGGGGGGGGGGGTTGGGGGTTCGAACCATATCAATTCTAGTTGTAAACTTAAGGGAAAGAGGGCGCTATCACTCTACTCAAAGCGAACGCGGCCATAGACATTTTGTATTTTGCACAGTTTTTTTCACATTGTTTAGTTGATTGTGGCGGGCAACAAATTTTTCAAATAAATGTTCGCTCTGATTAAGTAAGCTAAGATTCTGAACTTTTTAATAACATGAATAACAAATTGTAAAGAAAAAAAAAGTTATGTCACTTGTGTCAATTCGACAGCCATGTCACATGAAATTCCTGTACAATATGGCCAATTTTGCTCTGAAATAGCTCATACGCTACATAGTCATCTTTCTCGATGACGCATTTTTTATATTACATCTTACTGTTCGCGCGGTTTTTAAAAGCTTGAATTCTCAGCTTTCCAAAGATGGTACATTCATTTTGATTGGTTAAGAAAAAGTCCTGTCACTTTGAACATTATCACAAAAGAATCTTTACTCGATGGGTCAATATTTCCGCATATCACATGCATATCGCACGTGGACGGCGTCTTCGCAAGAAGTGACAAGATAACTATTCATATCAATAATCGTTTGGAACATCAATCTATGTGAAATAAAGATTCTGATTAGAATTTCAGCACAATCGTGTTATAGGCTTGCCAGAATGTCTTTTCCCCCAATCTCGTCTGAAGCATCTAACTACGAAAACTATATAAAAGTTCAATTATTTATTTCATGTCCACGAGTAATTTGCTCAAACAGATCGACGGGCAATACCATTCCACCACAGGGAAGTTTTCTTAGGCGAGTTTTTGTACGCTAAGTAATAATTGCATGCAGTTGTCAATTGTTCGCTTCCCGCCGTCAGCGCGGGTTTAGTTGACATTAATGTAGAGCCGTATAATTTTCTGCGCCGCTCAGCTGTATTTCCACTAATTACTCATAAATGTTGCGTTTCCCCTCCTCAAATAATGGACACGTAGTTAGCCTATTATGTTGGCTAAAACCTGAGGCACATAATACTTGAAAATATATAAACACTAATTAACTACAGCTTAATTAATGAAGACATTTTTTTGTAACAACCTACCCCGTATACGGGGTAAGTTGTTGCACCATACGGGGTAAATTGTTACTATATGTAAACATACGGTGTGATTTGTTGCAATGTGTAAATCTCTTATACCGTACTTTTTTTGTTTCAACTTCCCAGTTTCTTGGTCTCCTTAACAGTAGATCAAGTAGAGCTCTAGAATAGACTAAAGTAATAACAGAAATATCAAAATATTAACACCTGAAAATTGAAACAAAATTACTTTACACGTGTAACGTAGGGTACATGCAGGTAATATGGGCCAGCAGATAATATGGGCCACCTGAAGCAAATCATGTCGTAACCGTCGACCGGTGACCGGTGTGAGCACCATAATATTGTTCATGTGGACTGTATACGAAAATATATCAATTGTTTTGTATATTTAGTAAGCTATAGTTTCATTTTGATCATACTAGCGTGTACAGGTCAATTTGTTTTAGTGAAGGGGTGCAATGTGCCATTGAATGCTTGCCTGACACAGCAGCATTAGTGCAGGTAATATGGGACATCAAAAATGGCGGAAATGATTCTGGTACTTAGTATTGGGATGAGGCATCAATCTTTTTGCTACGATTTTTTTTTGGTATATTCACAGTATATAATTAATATAAATAACTTATTGTAGGCCTGTATTGACTTGTATAATGAAAATAATATTTAAATAATATTAAAAAAGATAATTATACAATTACATAACAATAAAATATATAGTCAAAGGATTTACTGAAGGGTCTTATAATTTCAATTATATCTTAAAGTTAATGATTTTCAACATTTTAAGCAAATTCCAGACATGGTAGAGTCATTGTAGGTTTTAAAACATACATTAAATACATGTGCCCATATTACTGCACATGCAGTGTTTATTGATTCATATAAACAAAGATTAGACTAGTACTAGGGATGGCCAACAACGCAAAAAGCCACTAGAACGGTTTCCATTCACTGTATGGATGTAGTACCCATGCATTTACAATGCAAACAATAACCCATGCACGCCTACAAAATTACAACCAGGCAGAGGAATAGCCAAATTTTCAATAGAAACGCTTTCGAATTGTCATTGGCCAGTGGTAATATCATATTTTTATTCCTAATTGGTCAGTTTCTTCCTTAGAAAATACCTCGCAGGTGATCAACTTTTCCTGTTGAAAATTGATATGAAAACAACTACAGCGTGTTCAAAGTGATGCTTGTGTGTGATGTGTGTTATGACTGGAATTTTCATGATTGAATAGATTCAGATAAGGAAAAGTGGTATCTTTAAAATGTAACTATTTTGAACAAAAATGTATTGGGGTGAAAACAAAGAACAAACGTTTACCACTGGCCATTTAAGTTTTAAATTACTCTACCCTCACCAACACTCAGCCCTGAGCACACCACCATGAAATAGCCCATTGTCTAGGGTGTTCCTATTGAAACATGCCCTATGGAGTATTTTCCACGGTGGTCATATTGGATACATACGGTAACATACTGTCAAACCATCGTTTTGTACTGCCATAACTTTTTGTATAATCTACTCATACCCTCAATTATGTTACTATAATCTCATTTCATGTTGATACACACATAGAAAATGTTTGGTATTATTTGGTTGAATAAATCAAATACAAAAGGACCATAAACTTGAGCTTTTATGGCATTTTCTGGCTTTGGTCTGAAACTTGTAAAGTGTTCTAGCAGCTCATTGGTATCTGAGACCTCTTTGGGTCATATCTTTGAATGGACATCCCATTGTGTAATTCAACTACCAAAATCTTTCTTTTAAAATGCTCTATCCAATAAGCCTAGCAAAAACAACTTTAAAATAACTTAAAATTTTAGTGGACATCCCTACTAGTACGGAAGATGCTAATCATCGTGGTAGAACAGTATCCGAAAATGAAGTTATTCAGTTGTCTCACGAAGGTTCAAACGTAGGAAATTGCGACGTTTTGGCTGCTACTGCAAGCCTTCATCTGGCAATATGTAACGGAGCTTGTTGTTGTTGTTGTTGTTGGTTTATATGGCGTGCTCCTTCGTAGATGGTCATGTGTCACATATTGGGGTATAGTAAAAGGGTGGAGGCGTTACATTTTGGAGGGAATATTGTCACGGTTTTTTGCATAACATGAAAACAATGTACAGTCATGAACTGTACAATGTCTCAAATTGTAGGTAATTTATCAGGCTACATATCTGTGAAGTTTCAGCTTTGTCCTGCTCATAGTTTCAATACAAAGTTAACTTGTGTGGTGTAACGTAGGAAGGGGAGGATCCTACGGTGGAGGATCCTACGGTGGAGGCACGTGTTAAAGCATAGGGAATTCCCATTTTTGTTACATTTTTACTCTTTGTTGCATGATATATTTGTATCCAAATGGTCTTATAGGTTGAGTAATATATCAAACTCTTTGAAATTTATCTGGTTTTTTATAAATGTCAAGTAGAATTTTCCTAGGGTCACTTAATCAATTAATTAATCAATCAAAACAAAAATCATGCACGCATGGCTCATAGACAATGCATTGCAGGCATCAAAAATTGAAACATGCCATTTTATAACAATAATTGTGTTTTTTTCATCCATTTTCTTTGCATGTACGTAGATATTATCGATCGGAAACATATTTCTTGCAATAAACTTTGTTTACGTTGTAATTCAAAAGTAGAAGACGGGATTTCTGCCATTTTAGACTACCTTTTCTTCTTTTTTATACACTCTGTAGCGCGGTTGGAAGGAATAATTTTGCATTACAAGTTTATATTTTTCTGATGCAAGGCACAGGTCTTATTAACACAGTCTAAGTTGATTTATTTCATTTAATACAAACAATAAGAAATTACTCACCATTGAAATTGTGAACATTTAAAACAATTTTTCTTGTAACACCATGTATAGCTTTCATGACACACTTTACAGGAAAAATTTGTTAATCATTTCCCTACCATCTGAGCTTTCAAGATATATATACTCTTTATACATGTTTAACTTACAATTAATGATACTAGAGATGTTTGTTTGTGACAATGTACAGAGTGAGTCAATAAAAATGTCCCATCATTTTGAAGGTGTGTGTGAAGTATGAAACTTTAATCATGGGTTTCATGATGTCTTGGTAAGTCATCCTCCTAGCATATGGTGACACCATTCTCATTTGGATCTTTGCACGCATGACTGAATAACAAACAATCTTCAGAATACGGTAAGATTAAATTTGTTAATCATCTTCCCTACCATCTGAGCTTTCAAGATATATATACTTTTATACATGTTTAACTTACAATTAAGATACTAAGATGTTTGTTTGGACAATGTACAGAGTGGCAATAAAAAAATGTCCATCATTTTGAAGGAGTGTGTTGTGAAAAGTATGAACTTTTATCATGGGTTTCATGATATGTCTGGTAAAGTCATCCTCCTAGCATATGGTGACACCATTCTCATTTGGATCTTTGCACGCATGACTGAATAACAAACAATCTTCAGAATGCGTAAGATTAAATTTTTATATCCTTCCCTACCATCTGAGCTTTCAAGATATATATACTTTTATACATGTTTAACTTACAATTAAGATATCTAGAGAGGATTCCGAGCGCAATTGTTTGGCTCCGCCGGAGCGGTAGCCGCGCTGCGTTAGTTGGTCGATATGACTCTCTGCTGTTGGCGCCGCCGAAGCGGAGGCCGCGCTGCTATTGGTCGAAAGTAAGGCGGGAGCGGACGCTGCGTTGCTATTGGTCGGGGCGGCGGCGGCTGAGCTTGCGGACGTTGCAGGAATGCAAGTGGCTGGGTCGCCGTGATCGGATAGTGCGGACGTGGATGAAATGCGGCGGGCTACACCCCCGCTAGCAGTAGAGGGCGGTGCATGGCGTCGGATAGTGGGAAACCATTCTTCAGGAATGTCAATGCCGTTGTCTCGGTTAATGTTGTTCGGATGTAAACGAATCTGGATAGCTTCTTTGACGCGTCTAGTGTACCAGTGCTTGTCTTGCGCTATGCATTGGACTTCCTTCCAATCAGGCCGGTGATCGGAGTCCCACGCATGTTCTGCGACTGCCGAGCTGTCTATGCGCCGATGCTGAACATCCCGACGATGCTCAGCCATTCTCTCGCCGACAGGTCTACCCGTTTCGCCGATGTAGACTTTGTCGCAAGTACCGCATGGTATCTTGTAGACAACTCCGTCGCGCCTGCTAGGAATGACCGGGTCCTTCGGTCGGATGAGCTGGTTGCGAATCGTAGTGTCTGACTTAAACACAGCGCGAATGCTATGCTTTTCCAAATGCCGCCGTAGCTGTCGGGAAATACTGTCAACAAAAGGAAGAACGACGGTAGACTTATACTTATAGGCTATACATGTACTATATTCACAATACCAGACTATCATCATGTACCTTCAGTTGTAAGAACTATTACAAATTTTAATTTTTGTCAAAACTTTACTTGGAACTGTAAAAAACGGTTTTTGTTGATTTACTTTTTAATAAAACAACGGAGAAACCTCACGACCGGCAGTTCATCACAGCTATGTGTAGGCTGTATACAGATGCCAGTTAGCACGAACTCTCTTGTTCCAACTTAGCACACTGAGAACTGTAACAACTGATCCGTGTAACGTCCATCCCCGGTCTCCCCTACTGCTATAACTTTTATTGTGAAGAAAAAACAATTATGACCGACCCCCCTGTCTGCAATATTCAAATGTTTACATCATCACCAAAGTGCCCATATTACCTGCATGTGCAGGTAATATAGGCACATGTATTAAATGTATTAAAAAAAAATACAATGACTCTACTATGTCTGGAATTTGCTTAAAATGTTGGAAATCATTAACTTTCAGATATTATTTGAAATTATAAGACCCTTCAGTAAATACTTTGACTATATATTTTATTGTTTTATATTTTGTGTATTATTTCTTTTTTAATATTATTCAAATATTATTTTCATTATACAAATCAATATAGGCCTACAATAATTTATTTATATTGATTATATACTGCGAATATATCCCCAAAAAACGTAGCAAAGAGATTGATGCCTCATCCCAACACTAAGTACCAGAATCATTTCCGCAATTTTGGACTGCCCATATTACCTGCACTGATGTTGGTATATCAGGCAAGCATTCAGTGCCACATAGCACCCCTTCACTACAACAAATTGACCTGTACACGCTAGTATGATCAAAATGAAAGTATAAGCTCACTAAATATACAAACAATTGAGGTTACCCCCTCAAACACTCTTTCACCATCACATTCTGTGAAATATCAAATTTTACATCAGGGTAAATAATTGCCGTAAGTTTTACCTACCTTGTTTTTCTCACAGAAATTTCGGCATTAGATGCTCTCGCGATGATAGATTTTCGTATACAGTTCATATGAACAACATTATGGCGCTCACACCGGTCATAGGTGACCGGTCGACGGTTAAGACATGATTTGCTTCAGGTGGCCTATATTACCTGCATGTACCCTATGGTACTCTTCTCGATGGCCGAAGGCAGAAAAATGTTCAACATCCCCCCCCCCCCCCGCTTATCGCGCCGCCAGCGTCATGTGAAAATGTTTTGATATACCTTTTTGCTCGCCCGGCGTGACGTGAAATTTTTTTGATGTACCTTTTTGTCCACTTTTGCAGATTTCGAACTCTCCCGTAAAAATCCTAGTTACGGGCCTGTATAAGTGCAAAAGGAGTTAGCAAAAATATTCTATCAAGCTGCAGCTCCCACTTTATCGAGCAAACCGTCCCTGTTTTCACGAAGTGACGGATGCGAGAAAATTTCCAAATTTTTCAGTTTTGAGTTTTTTTACTTTTTGGACCTTTTTCAATCTCATCTTGAATTTCACCAAGTTTCAGATCACAAAAATGTTTAATTACGTTACTATGGCGACAATGCAAGCAAGAAATCAAAAAGGTTGATATTAAGATCTGAACCTTTGAAAGCGATTTACACATATCAATTCTAGTTGTAAACTTAAGAGATAGAGGGCGCTACCATTCTACTCAAAGCGAACGCGCCCATTGACTTTTTTTTTTTGGACAGTTTTTCACTTTATTTTCTTCATTGTGGCGAGCAACTACCTTTCAAAGAAATGTTCAACTTGAATAAGTACGCTAAGAGTCTGAATTTTTCAAAAATAGGAATAACTTATTGCAAAGAAAAAAAATTCCTGTCACTTGTGTCAATTCGAAAGCCTAGTCAGATCAAATTCCTGTATAATATGGTATATTTAGCTGTCAAAATAGTTCATGCGCTGCATACTTTTGATCCTCGATGCCGCATTATACTACACTGTCCGTCATAAAGGTGGGATATTTTTTTGCCGCTATAGCGACATGATTTTGCTCTGTTTTTAATTTCTTGAATATGTTTGTCCCTGCTTTTACTTTTTGGGACCCTGGCTATATCTTGGACATTCTCTCAACCCTTCACGTGGACCTTTTTCCAAAGAAGTTTTGTCAACCCCCGTGATGCCCATTTTTGTCATTTTTTCTCATTTTGGGGCCCCTTTTTGTTTTCCCGGCCGATCAAGCCCCCTCAGTCCTACCCCCAGGAAACGCGACTGAGGTGTATTGTTTTATATTGTTCTTTAAGTTAAAGACCGTTGACGGAGTAAATACAACCTTACATCGATTGAAAGCTAAGTAGGCGTATAACATAAATACCCCCAAAATAAATTAAATTTTCATAACAGTATTCATAAAAAGATGATCGAACCTCAACCAAGCCATCCCTCCCAATACTCGTAAAAGTACCCCTATTATATAATGCGACTGATGACGTCAAAGAAGTTTAAGGGAATGCTACTGCCAGGCATGATTGGGTTTCGCCTTTAGAAAACACGTTTGTATTGCTATGTCAGAACAATAGAATTCTAGCACACATGTGGTCTATTGTTCTGACATAGCAATACAAACGTGTTTTCTAAAGCCGAAACCCTATCATGCCTGGCAGCAGCATTCCCTTAAACTTCTTTGACGTCACCAGCCGCATTATATAATAGGGGTACTTTTACGAGTACTTGGGAGGGATGGCCTGGTTGAGGTTCGATCACCTTTTCAATGAAATACTTTCTAAATGGAAGATAAAAATGCTTAAATTGGGAATTGTTGTATTAGGAAGAAATATTAGCTTTCATTTTATATGTAATTTTGGTTTTCATTTCTCGGTCCGGTCTGGGACTTTAAATCTATATTTCCGGGGACAGGCTTAGGTCTCTTGTCTAGGGGAGGGGTTGAAGTAAAAACGAGATTGGTGAAAATTCAGAATATTTTATTCCATCTTTATGCTGAAAACAAAAAAAAATTAAAAACCACCTTTAACCCTTAAATATCATCATTTTCCCCTTAAATTTTGTTGAGCCTTAATGACAAGGCTGTAAATAGTCATTATTGATAATATTTTATTTTGATTTATGTTTGGTTGAGATTTTACAATACAATTTAGGGAAGATAGAAATTTCCATGGTGTGAAAATGAATAAAATGAATGTTGAACCCCAATCAAAATAAATTTTGACCCCTCCCCTAGACAAAACGGTCGAGCCTATAACCATAAATCTAGAATTAATTTAAAGAACAATAACAAATCTCCACCTCAGACGTGTTTCCTTGGAGTAGGATCGAGGGGGCCTTGGTGGGTCGCGTGAACAAAAAAGGGCCCCAAAAATAAGAAAAAATGACGAAAATGGCCATCTTCTGGGGGTGACAAACTTTTTTGAAGAAAAATCCCCGCAAAGGGTTGAGGGAACGTCCAAGATATACCCAGGATCCCAGAAAGTGAAAGCGGTGACAAACACATTCAAGAAATTAATAACGATTGAGCCAGAAAAAAATATTCCACCTTCATGACGAACAGTCTATTATAGCTTATTGTTCACAGGGCAATCAAAAGCTTGAATTCTCAGCTTTCCGGAGATGGTAGGGGAGACCGGGGACAATTGTAACACGGGGGCAATTGTAACAGGGGCTCACATCCCTAGCAGAAACACGCTACAAACTTAAAATTTGTACAGAGCATGCGCATTTCATCGCTCCTCATGCATGCTGTTTGAGTATTAGCAGATTTAACGGTTCGTAGAACTTTCTACAGCAGAAAAATCGTTTTTTGAGTAGGAAAGTAATATTTCACATTGTTTTTCTTCTGGACAAATATGTGGATGAGCTACGGCTTTCATTTTTATATATTTAGAAATTATGTTCTTAGGCCATATTTTGCTAACGTTTCAACGATGAATACCTAAGCTAAGATAGAAAAAAATCTCTCCAAACATGGTCGCCCACCACAGGGGCAATAGTAACAATGCCGTTTAGGAAATACTTTTACCCCGTACCTAGCCCCGGGACAATTCAGCGCCCGTACAGAGCACGTAAACTTCTGCAATAATCCCATGCCATGTATATAACAAGTGGAAAATATAATGTAACTTAATTCAAGCATTGTCATGTTTTATAATAATTAGCTGATGTGGTTAATGTTGTTTAAATCTTGGATCTGTCAAGTGCATAGCTTTGATAAAGAAAAGCAAAATGTTACAATGTCATGTGTTACAATTCCCCGTACATCTGTTACAATTGCCCCTGGTTTAGGGGCAATTGTAACACTCGACCTTGTGTTTTGAAATGATAATGGCTTCAAAATAAATAGTTTTACTTAACCCAAACCTATTCATATGTCGAGCTAAGATATCCAAATTTCGTTTTACTTGGTTTTAAGCAAGTATTTAGTTATAATAAAGTTGATAAGTCAAATTTGGAAGAAAGTGTTACAATTGTCCCCGGTCTCCCCTACATTCATTTTAATTAATTAAAAAAAGTCCTGTCACTTTGAAAATAATCATAAGAGGTTCTTTCCTCGACTAGTCAATATTTACGCTTATCACATGCATATCGCATAGAAACATGTGAACGGCGTCTTCACAAGACTTGTGACAAGTTCACAATCTATGTCATTGTTTTTGACCTCGTGGAAGACCAGCAGCAACTTTATTAGTTGCAGCTGAAATGGGCTACCAGCCGTATTTTTAATTTAGATATACAGTTGTCCGCAAAATTGTTCATATCCCTGATATTTTTTAAGTTCTTTGAATTCTGCTGTTATATAAATGAATTTCATCAAAGGTTTTAGTGATCAGTATTTTACCAACATCTGGACTATTAGGAAAGTTTGATATTTTGAGCAATTTGGTATTCTAGGGGTATTTTATTGACAGATTTACGGAAAATACCATGTTTATAATTATTCATACCCTAGGGGTACCCAGTCCAATTTCTTATCAAATAACCACAAGCACATATTATTTTCTTTAAATAACCATCTGAAATAGTTTTTGCAAGCGTCTATAGTCTTTCTTCATGGCTTCTGTGGGGTCTGGCCCATGTGTCATCTGGAAAACCTCCAGGCTGAGTCAGGTTGCATGGTCTTTGAGCCATTATGTGAGTCTTCAGCTTCATAACCCCTTTATAGTTGGTTTCTTGTCAGGACTCTGAATTTTTCACTTAGGAACATTCATATGAATGTTATTGAAATAGAATAACCACTCTACCCACACTTTTTAGTCGCTGATTTAGCACTCAAATGCTTCTTTTATGTGCACCAGATGTAAGACAATATTGAAAAAGCTTCCATGGGCAACACTAAAAGTGCAATGTGTCTCCTTGAATTGCCAAATAAGTATACTGGGAGGTCTACAACAACCACTGGATCACAACCAAAGTCGGAATGGATACCACTGACCTCCCAGAGACGAAGGTGTCAATGAGCGAATACTGCATAGAGGATATCTATACAGACACCTCCCAATACAGACTCCAGTTTTGCAGTCAGACCCACCGGAAGGCGTCAGTACAGTTCCTGAGCTCATTTAAACCAGAATTTTACCTTTCGACCGTAATTATAAAAGTTGACGAGAGAAAATGAACATTTACTAATGATATGGACTTTCTTCAATTTGGAAAAAAAACGATGAATCCTTCAATCTAAAGAACAGTGTCCTGATTTTAGCAAGTGGCATTCACATAGAACTGGGATGGGGGATAATCAGTGCGGGTAGCACTGGGAATCTGTTCAGAATAGGAGGCATTCCGGTGAAGACATTTTTATTAAGATCCCGGATGAAAACTTGCAGAAGTATGCTTGTTGATGTTACCTGGGATAGCATTTGACATATCAACAGGACGAAGTGCAGAATCATACGGCCAAGTTAGTCAAGAAGTAGTTCAAGGACAATCATAATGAATGATCCGGAGAAGAAAATTCGATGACCTGACAAGAATCCCCTAAGAAATGTGTCGGGGAAGTTGAAGACTCAAAAAATAGCTCAAAGACCATGCAACCTTACACAGCCTGGACGATTTCCAGAAGACGCATTGGTCAAAAACCCCGGAAGACATAAATGATGGTTCTGGACATTCGCAAGAACTATTTTAGGTGGAAATTTAAATAAATAATTGTAATCGAGATGATTAAATAATAAATTAGATTTGGTACCCCTATAGGGTATGAATAATTATGAACATGGCGTTTTTAGTAAATCTGTCAACAAAATACCCCTAGAATACCAAATTTCTCAAAATTTCAAATTTTCCTAATTGTTCTATTGTTAGTAAAATACGTATCAACAGAAAGTTTGCCGAAACGTATTCATTTCAGGAGTACGACTCAAAAAACTTAAAAAACGACAGGGGTATGAACAATTTTGCAGACAACTGTATGTTTATATTTCATATGTATATGATTTTATTATACGGAAATAAAACCAAACCAAACCATTGTTTTGAGCATCAATTTATATGAATTGCATATTCTGATTACAACTTCAGCACAATAATGTTATAAGCTTGCCCAAATGTGTACTTCCTCCATCTGGTCTGGAGAATCTATTAACTAACAACATGATAAAAGTTCATCAATTTCTTTCATCTCCACGAGTAGATTGCTCAACCAAACGGACAGTACCATTACACTGCAGGGAAGTCTTCTTATGCGAGTTTTTGTGAGCTAATTTATTATTGCAGCCAGCTGTATAGATTTCTGCGCTTCTCAGCTGTATTTCCAACGTCATTTTGTTGCGTCTGGCCTCTCAGATAATGGACGCGCCGTGTTTAATTACGATTTAATGCCGCACATTGGTATACGTTAACTTTACATTTTACATAGAGTAGAATTGATATGCAAAACTAACTTTTCTAAGTTGCGCGCCGTATCAGTCACTTCGTGAAAACAGGGACGAAACGTGTGCAAAAACTGACGAAAAACTGCGAAAATGACCATAGATTTGTGATTTTCAGCCTATTCAGCCCCTCCATTTTAAGCTTAGCCCCTGCACTTTTAAAAACGAAGGGAAGGTTGATTATGATTGTTATTTTTAACACAAGTTCATGTTTATGTATTTTAACCCTACCTGGGCTATTTTGCGAGCTTAAAAGTCCCCTCTAAAAAAAAGTCCCCTCTAAAATCTCGGCTGCGGATCACGCGATCGCGACGAAAATTTGCATGAAGGTTAGAAAATGACATAGGTAAATTGCACCAAATTCATATTTTTTTTAATATGAATTAATTATGCTAATTTATTCATGAAATCATACTTTTTGCTCTAATTCACTAAATAAAGGTCCTAGAAAGCTATTTTTGTAAAAATATTCTTTAGAGCATTCCTAATAATTATAAAAGAAAAAAATTCCGGTACCAAAATCGATTTCTAAACGTATTTATTGTTTTTTTTTTTGTTGTAATTTCGTATGTATTTCTTTGTTTTTTACCTTTTTTATTTCTAATTGTTTTTCCGACACAATTCGTCCATGACATTATTTCGGCCATAGATAGCATCAAATTGAATGACTGTTGTAGATTGAATAAGAAATAATCACTCATTTATGAATTCTAGCTGAAAGCACATTTTGTATTGACTTTGTACATGTAATCACGTTTTTGAGCCATTTTCGGTCTTACGGAAATTTTTTGGAAAATCGTGGAACGTCGTGTAACGGTATGCCCGATTTTCGCGAAAATGGTTTTAAAAGATGCGCAAGACTTGAAAGTAAAAAGTCAGCGAGCGGTGCCATTGAAAAAATTTCGCACTGCGGATTTATCGCGAAAAATCTCGAGGGGGGGGGGGCTTAAAGGCCCCCCAGGTAAGTTAGGGTTAATTAATGGTTGCATCGATTCCATCGTGTAATTACAAGTATGCAGTGCGTATACAAATAAAGGTAATCCCATTTTAGAAGGACCATTTTCTAATCTCATTCGTTTTGGCAAATTATATGTAGCACGTAATTAAAAGACGAACCCTTCACCCTGTCACGCACAACCAAGTAAATTACTTTTGAAAGTAAGAAGTAGAAAATAATGTTTTTGCGAGTCTTCATAAAACGATAAAAGACCGGAGAGATGCTTCCACTGCTACCATACATAATAATTAAAAGCATTCACTCGTTCTTGTCTCATTTTCTCAAAACTGTCGAAACCCCTCGGCCCCCCCCCCCTAGATCCGCCACTGCATGGGGGTAGGTTTAAGAGGGTCAATCGGCTAAAATCGTGTATATATTTCTAAATATTTTTTTTTTTTTGTGCTCAATTTGGCGCCTCTCTAAGGTCAGTTTGGCGCCCCTTTGAAGTCATTTTGGCGCCGTTTTGGGCGCCTACCCGGAGGGCCCGGGCCCCGAAAGCCCCCGCCCCCCCACAGAATACCCGTACGCTACACTCATCTTTTCCCAGTGCACGTGGAAACGGACCAGTGTATCTTCCTTTCAACAATCTATCTTCCTTTCAACAAGGCGATAGGTTATTAAGAACCCTTTAAGAACCTCCTGATCTCTCTCATTCCCCTCTCTCTTTCTCTCCCTCTCTCCTTCCCCTCCGCCCCTCTGGGTACGCGCCTGCTATTCATCCACGATAAGTGTAAATCTAAATTTTCTAGCATGACAATAACTATATTATGCGTATTTTGCTGATAAGAAAGATTTCATACTTTACCTCTCTTCAGATGGCGAAGGAACTGGTGCCTCAGTAGCTGTAATTGTTCCTAAAAAGAAATAAATGTATGGTTTTAATCTATTTTCAATAAAGATGTAATTTTTTCCCGCAAGGCCTGATGATTGATAATTTATTTTCTTTGTGTGTTGAAACCTAGCACGATATATTATACTTCGGGGATAATAACAGAATAAACTCACATAATAAATACATGAAAGCTAAAACAATAGACTCAATAAAGGTGCAATTGAACAAAAGAATAAAAAAATATCAAAATATCGTCGTTAGGGTGATAAAAACTTGTATTTCAAATTTTGGTGAAAACTATTATTTTTTTTTATCTCCAGGTAATCAGTCAAGTTATCTTGTCCAAATCTCAAATCTCTTACTCCCAAAATGAAGCCACCAAAGCGACAGTGTGTCAAAGGAATGGTGACCCCATAGGGTATTGGCTGCCATGCTTTCGCATTCTTGAACACATCACATGAAAGAAGAGACTCTAAGCTTTATCAATTTTGATTAAGATTAAGTTATGATAAAACATTTTTTTCTTTTTTTTTTGTCTGGGCCGCACTGTGTGTGTGTGTGTGTGTATTGAAAGAAATGGGTGAAGAGAATAATAGTTCACGCAGCTCAAATCAAAGTGAAAAGGCCTGTACTAAGGCAAAGTCTCGTTCATCCCAATAGATTTTGAAAGCGAACAAGAAAGTCACAAAGTTGACGAGTGAATGATATTTTTTTTATTGCTTCACGCATACAATGCGATCGTCAGACATCACCTCATATTCGTTAAAATCCGAGTATATGAAATTACCAAAAAAGTATGGTAAAAAAAATACAAAAACGAGACACAAGTCTCAAAATCCATATGGAAATTAAAGGATAAAAAATTGAATACACATAAAAAATGGAACATTAAAAAGTCCAATCTAAATCCAGAAGATGCGGCCAGTGCAACCTTTGCCTTGAGTTGTATATCATGCCAAAAGAAATTTACTACTTTTTGCAGTAAACATTTATCATTGAACTCTAAATTTATTCATTATTTTGATTTTTACACTTGAAATGAATGCTTCTATGTATAGGCCTAAGGGGAAATTTATTACCTTCAAAGATTAAAGGAAACTTGAGTTTCTTCTCTATATCCTGTTTCAAGACGAACAACACCATAACCTGGGGTTTGTTTAGTTCACTTGGATTCACCTCGAACATTAACTTATGTTTTGTCAGAATGTGGAAGCTGGTTTCTTTGAGAATCTGAAAAGAACAACACATGATTATCATGGTATATATATATATATATGTGTGTGTGTATATATATATATGTGTATATATATATTATCGTATCAGGACAAGTCCCCCGGAGGACATCTCCCCCGATGAAAACTCCCCCGGAGGACAAGCCCCCGAGACAAGTCCCCTGGAGGACAACTCCCCCGGAGGACAGCTCCTCTGGAGGACAACTCCCCGGAGGACAACTCCCCCGAAGGACAACTCCCCGGAGGACGACTCCCCCGGAGGACAACTCCCCCGCAGCACAACTACCCGCAGGACAAGTCCCCGGAGGACAGCTCAAGCCATTCATGAAAATACAAAATTTTGGCAATTTTTTTTCTTTTTCCGGCGAAGGTGTTAAAGTTTGGCAGCTGTAGAGGCGTGCTGCTATTGGAACCGAATTTTATCGTCAAAAAGAGAGAGAGAGATATCAACTTCAATCTTAAATCACCATAGGAAGATGATCTGATTAGATTTTAGAATATGTAGGTCAATGGTCAGGCCCGTAACTAGGATTTTTGCGGGGGTTCGAAATCTGAAAAAATGAACCTTTTGAAGGGATGATTCTTGAGCGCAAAGTGCGAGCCCAAATTTTTGACTAAAATGACCCGAAGCAGTATATTTGTACTTTTATTGTTCTATTTTTGTTGTTGTTATTCTTTAACAAACGGTGACGATCATCTTTCTTTTAGCCAAAAAAAAAAAAAAAAAAAAAAAAAAAAAGATTTTCAAGCGCGAATCGTCAAGTGGAAAATTTTATATCACACCTCTTCAATTATACCGACAAAAATACAGGTACATAATTTGATACAAGGGTTTTGTTTTGTTTTGTTTTGGCTTGTTTCAGCAAATGTTTTACAATTAAAAAATGTTTTTTATCGGATATGTTGACGGAAATACTGAAAAACTGGTTGATATACTGAGATGTTTTAATTTTCATCTACTTCTGGAGATATTTTCATACCAACACTAGTTGCAATAACACCCTCTTTTGATAGCGATGACACGGCATGAACGCAAAGCTGTGCAAGTGCATACTTATGAACACACACCATTCAGATATAACATTATTGTCTGTAAAATCTTAAACCCAATGACAATGATTGTATTACATTATTCCTTGAAAAATGACAAAACAAGTGATGATGTTGGAATTGAGTTTTGTGAATTTCTTTTTTGATAAATAAAAAACTTTTGCGCCCATTCTTATTTGTTTAGGGTGTGATTAATTATTAATTAAAGCTTAATTATCGTGGCTCACCCCCCCCTTTGCTGAAGACGACTAGAGATATGTATGCCAACTCACCCTTCGTGCTCTTTTGTACTCATGTAGCTCCGTATTTAAGTTCCCCATTTAGCATCCTTCCTTTTTTCAACATTTCTTTTATTTCTTGGACTTTCATTAATTTTCCTTTTTTGATGGTCA
>CALNVZ010003434.1:40346203-40400266 GCA_940671915.1 Paracentrotus lividus | reverse complement strand
TCTCCTCTACAACATATCAAAAGTCCTAAGGATTTCGAGTGGTGGAAAGGGGTCAAAAGGTCAAAGGTCAATAAAGGTCATTTTGGCCTAAATCTGTAAAAATGATGTAAGTCATGTTATTTAAATTATAAATAAAATTAGCAAAGCATTCTATCATAACTTGGGTCAATTATGTATAGAAATAAATGGACAGGTTTGGTATAACCATTTGAAGGTCAAAGGTCAGAGTCAATAAACGTCAAAAACCTTGAAAATGCCACGAAATTTCCTTTGTCCTAGCTATACTTGAGACCCCTCTACAGGTATGTCAACCAAACTTGGTTCAATGTTGTTAGGTGAATGAAACCTGTAAGGTTTGGTGATAAGTATTTGAAGGCAAAGGTCAGAGTCAATAAAAATCCAAATCCTGTGTAAATCTTTTGAAAGTTCCTTTGGCTTTAACTATAATTGAGATCGACTTAAAAAATGTCAACCAATGTGTAAATCTTTTGAAAGTTCCTTTGGGCTTTAACTATACTTGAGATCGACCTAAAATAATGTCACCAAACCAAGTGCAATGTTGACGTTGAAATGAACTTTGAAGGTTCTTGATGACCAGTAGCTATTTGAAGGTCGAAGGTCAGATGTCAATAAATTTTGGGTCGATTATTCATGCAATGAACTTGTAAGATTTTGGGGTAATCATAACTGGGGCATTGACCAAACTTTGATCTATCATATTTATAAAGGTAACTAAATATGTGTTTGTGACTTCCGTGAAGGTCAAAGGTCAGGGGCTCACCAAATGAAATGTCAATCATGTCACAAAAAAAGTGAGAAACTACTTATGTTTGGCAATGACTGAGAGTTCTGAATGTATGTATGTCAAACAAACTTGAAGAATTCTGTATGAATGTAAGAATGAAATACAAAGATGAACAACTATGCAAAGGGCATGGTCATTAAAATGTCATGTTTACTTTAAAGTCCTGTCCAAAACTGAAAAGGGACTACTGATGGAGATGAGCCAATGACCTGCGGATGGTAAACTCTTCAAAGTCGAAGGACATTATGTATGACAGTAACTATTTTTTCAGTATAATGAAATCCCTTGTCTTCACATACTTAGCAAGCACTTGATAATTAGGAAGGTTATTGCGGTTCATGGCCTTGATTATTGCCAACGTAACTATTATGTTTCAAGAATTTAAAGTCAATTAATGACGAAAGACAATATTACTCATGAGATGACGAGAAATTTGTTTCATTAATGTTATCAAAATTTCGGTTATTAGTATAAAGAGGGACTAATATGATATAATGTCTTTTTGGGCAGCTATCTATGTCAAGAATAAGGAAATACATACACATGTGCATTACATAGTTTTGTTCAATGATAAAGTTAAGAAGCACTGATAAAATGACTTACAACCTAGCCTTGTTGAATAGTCCATTGATTTGATGGTACGTGTAACACTGCAAATATCCGATAGGTCACAAAAGTATATGTAAAATTATAAAATATCATTCCTTACCGCAAAAAGCGCAGTTATAGATCCAGGATTTGAAATGAGGGGTGCCTGACCCATGAGTATGAGCCGCCAAGTTTCCAAATTTTAACATGTACAGTCTATTAGTATTATAGAGGGGCGTGTCCCTGTGCCCCTGCCTGACCGCCACTGAAGCATGAGAAGATATTTGAAGGAATTCAAAAGTATTGCCTATGAATTTTTTACCAAACATTTGTAGGAACTACATTATGCTGATCATGTTCGGTAACAAATGTTTTAAGATCATTTTGAATACTAGCAGTCAGGATTTAATTTGTGATGGATTTCATGTGGCTTTAGTTTATTTTGTTAGGTCTATTCCGTGTAACTAAAAGAGGGTAAGATCAGAGTGTAACTCTTAGTACACAGTATCATCAAATAGTTTATGTTCATGATGTTACAGGGCTAAAAATCAAAATTTAGATAGCATTTCCTTCATAAAAGCCTCACATTTGTCGAGCATTTTCATTTTTCACAAATGTGCGGTTAAGTCCTCCAACATTTTCTCTCCATGACATAAACGCTTTACTGTGATGCTAATACATTTGCCTTCAAATATAGGGAGAGCGGGGTATATGGAACTTTTTCACAAAATGGCCGTAAAACAAGCGGATTATTTCAAGAAACAATAAGACTTTACTGATCAAGATACATGTTTCAGATTTTCTGTTGCAATTAGTGTGAGGTTGACCCCTTTTTTGTCTTAGAATGACTATACTACAACTACACTATCTTACCAGCTAACATGGCTAAGATCAGATGTCTTTAGATATTTATCCGCCATGTTACTTAAGCCAGCTTCCAACAGCTTGATCCGTAAAGCTGTCCTTTCCGTAAACTTTCTTTGCATTCTTCGCCAATCTCGGAGCATATCCACTGTACCCATACAATCAGCACCTTGGTTTGCATCAAAGTACCGACCAATGTCTGCTGGTACTAACCCCATGGCTTTCCCGAGATCATCGATGTCTGATCTCTTGTGTAGCTCTCTGCCTATGGCTTTCAAGACGTCGTCGAAATCTGCATTGTGAAAGCTCTTTTGTAATTCTTTGGTTACGTCTGTCGTTTCGTCAACATCTTGGGGTCCGGGGATCAACCTGTATTACAATAATAATACTGATAATATAAATAATGAGAATATCATTTCATTTGCCTTCGTAGCTTTTAAAGTTCTAAGCAAAGGACGTACAAGTTTACTGAGTTTAATTTTACAATATAATACTTTTTCATATTAACGTCTACAAACTTAATCGTTGTTAGACCGTTTAAAAACATCAACAAAGTATAAAATATGATATAGAATAGATGGTATTAATAAATATCAATCACTTAAATGGGGTAGAGATATCTAAACGCTTCCAAAGAAGGAGTTGATCGAATGGCTCATGAAAGGCCCATCGAGGATCACAAGGTCTGTGATCCATTGCAAATGGAATCTTTGTACCTGTCGCCTTCATTTGTAAGTTACTCGGTGATTGGTTACATACATGTATAAACTATTATAGAAATGTGTCGTTTGTTGTTGTTATGTCGGACAATCAACTTGTTTGTCGACATAACAACGAATGTGTGCAAATTGGAAGCGGAAGCTGTGACTTTCGAACAAAGGTTTGCCACAAATAAGTCAATATGCAAAGGCAAATTACAAGACCGGTTCACTAACTTATTTTAATTTTTGGATGTTTCTCTCCTGTTGAAGTAGTATCTATGTATTCATGCAACCTGTCATCAAAGAAGGAACTAAGATATTTGGCATCAAGTTTGAATATACTAATGGTTATGTCTTGGGCAAGCTTTCGGGTTATATCGTTACAATGAACTAGTGAATTCAAATATCATGCTTACGGTAGTTGATGGTGTACCTCAGAAACGCTACCTTGTCCAACGTCTTTTGAGGTAAGAGATTGATCTGCTAGTCATTGTGTGAGAAAAAATACAGCACGAATAAGGCAATAAATTTATATCATAGTTTTCCTGGCCAATTTCATACATTTATCATCTGTTTTTATTTAATGTGTATTCAAATTCGTGTGTTTCATGCTCTCTGATTCGTTTTTAGGCACACAAAGTAATGGTTGCAAAGGTCAAATTCGGATATAGGCATTTAATTTCATTATTTGTGCATTCAAATTAGTGCAAATTTGAGTGTACGGAATGAAATGTCGACAGGATGAAGACGAATTTGAATAGTTATTGTCGAATGTATATGCTTATTATGTGAAGTAGAATGCGCAAATACGAAATCGATCACAACAATCGTTAATTTTGATGATTGAATATGATTTTGACTGGCAACACTTCGATGCAGCAGCGTTTTTCCGAAAATGAATGCCCCTAATATGCAATTGATTGACAAAACAATGAAATTGGCCGGGAAAACCTATAATATAACCAATGAGGTTCACTTTAAGTTTCCTGATACCTTCAGGATAACCCCATGCTTTCCTGTAAAAGTTTTAAGGAAAATTATCTCCTTTATGAACAAAAATATCAACAACCTCCTATTTATGCTACTCCATCATGGTAATAAACACTACAAATGCGAGTACGTCTCCTATATACCTCCGCAATTAAAAGTTCACTTCTGTGACTCTCAACCTTTGATCTAAATTCTCCAAAATCAAATCCAATTGTCTTCCTGTGACCAGCGGAACATAATTCCCCAAGTACGTAGATTATAATATATCTCAAGTGTTTCTTTGAACTTCGTAATAACGATGCAAATATTTCTGCGACCCTTCACTTTCGACCTCTGTACAGTTCTGCTCATAAGTATAAATATCCCTGTCATTTCCAAACAATTTTTTTTTTGAGTTGTGCTAGCTGGTAACACCACAAGACTGGAGCAAGGGTCTTATAACCCCTGTAGGCCTGTACAAGAAAGGAGACAAGCCAGACCCAGCTAACTACCGAGTGATAACTCTGCTCTCTTTACCTGGCAAAGTCTTTAGATGAAGAACAATGCCGTTTCCGTGGCTCACTTGGTATAACAGATGCCATTTTGTGGTTAGACAGATAATAAAATCAAACAAACAAACAAACAAACAAACAAGGAAAGTCGTGTGCCTGTACACTAGAACTTTGTAGATATCAAGGCGGTATTCGACACCATTTGGATAGAAGCCCTGTTGAAGTGCCTCAGATAAAGTTCTAGTCAACCTGATAGAGAATATCTACAAACAAAGCACATGTTCTGTCATGGTAAATAGAAAGATAACAGATTGGTTCAACGTCCTTGCGTGAGACAAGGTTGCCTACTTTCTCCAAGCCTCTTTAATCTGTTCCTTGAGTATGTTATATAGGACATCAAGAAACTAGAAGGTAGAGTAAAGATGGGCAACATGCATATCAACATCATTTATGCTGATAATATCACACTTTTAGAACTCGTCTTTGAAAAACTTCAAATCTAGACATATACACTTGAGGAGGTCAGCAAAAAATGGGGATGAAGATCAATTCCTCTAAGTGTCGAATTATGCCTTGAAACCAACATGACATCACCCTGAATGATACCAATATTGACAAAGTGAACTCATTTGTTTTCCTCTAAAGTGTAGTCCCCTCTGTGGAGAATGATGTGAAAAGACGCATCTCTTCAGTCGCTTGGCCGTTCGAATGGCAAAAAGGTAACATCTGGTACAACCAAGACATCCTAAGGTCACTGAAGATCAGGATCTACAAATCCCTAATTCTTCCCATCGTGTCATGATATATTTTCTTATATACGAGGTTTTGTCATCCCACCGACACCATGCTTCTTTATTAATCAATTTTGAGATCATAAACGGCGTGACATGTTTTATGTGTTAACACCATTTTAGCTTTAGCCTTTCCATTGAGTGAATATGTTGTAATCGTCATCTCAGGGTGATATTAAAGTGGAATAGTAAAGACTTATTATCATATACGAAATAAATCAGTGGGGTGTGTAGAACAACTTGCGTTTTATTTTGTGAAAAACGGACAATTTGAAGTGGAGTTAGAGGACGTTATCTGTCCCCTCCCTGAAATCTTAAACATCAAGTAAAATTTGGAGGGGTTCTTGATGACGTCATAAGTGTGAGGGAAGGTTGCACAGCTTGAATGCTGCACTATACAAGTCTTATATGTGTATTGTAATGCATTACTTTTTATCCCTTTCCTTATTTCATTCATTGTTTTCCTCACTTTCCTTATGTTATTTATTTTTTTCTCTATTTCCTGATGTAATCCGTTGTATCTCCTTCCATACCCATGGTGTTGATATTTCTGCTTTCCTTATGTTATTTATTGTATTTCTCTCTTTCCTTATGTTATTCATTGTTTTTGTCAATTTCTTTATGTAATCCATTGTTTTTCTATCTTTCCTTATGTTATTCATTGTTTTTCTATCTTTCCTTATGTTATTCATTGTTTTTCTCACTTTCCTTATGTTACTCATTGTTTTTTTTACTTTCTTTATGTTATTCATTGTTTTTGTCAATTTCTTTATGTAATCCATTGTTTTTCTATCTTTCCTTATGTTATTCATTGTTTTTCTCACTTTCCTTATGTTACTCATTTTTTTTTTACTTTCTTTATGTTATTCATTGTTTTTCTCACTTTTCTTATGTTATTTATTGTTTCTTTTACTTTCCTTATGTTATTCATTGCTTTTCTCACTTTCCTTCTGTAATTCATTGTTTTTCTCACTTTCCTTATGTTATTTATTGTTTTTCCTCACTTTCCTTTTGTTGTTCATTGTTTTTCTCAATTTCCTTACGTTATCCATTGTTTTTCTATCTTTCCTTATGTTATGCATTGTTTTTCTATCTTTCCTTATGTTATGCATTGTCTTTCTCACTTTCCTTATGTTATTCATTGTTTTTCTCTCTTTCCTTATGTCATTCATTGTTTTTCCTTATGTTGTTTATTGTTTCTCTATTTCCTAAACATAATATTATTTGTTGTTTCTATTTTTTTATTCATTGATTTCTCTTTATTCCTAATTGTATTCATTTTCTGTCTCGATTGTTTTATCTTTCTATAATGCATTATAGATAGTAATAGATACGCTTCATGCATTACTTCCGGGTTTGCTCCTCACACTTGTGACGTCCTCAAACTGCCCTTAAAAATATCCACTGATCTTCCAAGTGAACCCGATTGTATATACAATGTTCAAAGCAGCATTTCTCGTGAACGCAATATGCTAAAGTGATCAACTAAACGGTGTTCTGTTTCTCATGTACTAAACTTGATAATGCAATTGAATTCAACAAGATTGGCCTGTTCTTTAATATTCCCCTTTAAGTATTCGTTTTTTCGATTATGATGATGTCGAGTGTTGATACAAATCTGCATGATTCAAGAGCTATACCACGGTGAGGGAACTTTATGTCTGTTCCTCAATTTCTCCCATTGTGACCGAGCACATGGTTTGTGGGTCAAAAAATCTTGGAGACTTTTACCTCGGTGGGTCCTGTTGAAATCATCTGTAAGTGATCTGTGAATAAGAAAAATGAGATGCAGAGACATTAATGTTAACTGTTTTCCCATGTTTTATAATGTAATCCACTGTGTCAAAATATTTGTCATTTTATATTGCTGAGATTATCAATACAAAATCTAAAATGCATTTAATAAACGATTACATGGACAGGTCGGTTGTTTCTATAGATTAACGAACCCTGGACACTGTAGGCTGAGGATGCTATTTGATGTCAACGGAATAATACAATCTTGACATTTTAACACAAAAAAAATAAATAAATAAAAAATAGAAAACAAAATGTACATGCTCGGCTGTTGATAAAAGGCACAGTAGGAAATCCTACGATAGGTGTATAATATGCTTGCAAAAATTTGTTCTGCTTTCGTAATAGAGACCTTAATAGAGAACGAACAAGAGCCAATTATCTTTAAATGTACATTCTACATGTAGGGGAGACTGGGGTAATTATGGCCCCGGGGTAATTATGGCCCCTTTGTCTTTGAGAGCTTATAATTCTTTGGTGCATTACACAATGATAATTTAATTTTTACACATGCCTAGCTAAACCCTTCCTACTATCATATGAGAAAAATAAGCCATTTATATGAAATTTTTTGTGCTTAGGGGAGCCTAAAATGTACGGCAATTACAATTCTGTTCGTTGGAAAGTGGCAAGTCTGCTTTTTTATGTGGGCTGTGATATCATTAATCAAAATCATTTAAGATGAAATTTTGATTGCAACTGAAACAATAGGAACTAAAAAACACAACAGAAAAACTCCCACCTGAATATCTTCAATAGTAGAGCTGTAAAGGGGGATCAAATTGAAAATGTCATTTGGGATAATTATGGCCCCCAATGCATAAACAGTGTATAAGCGCTGATAAGCGTAGATGGGGATATTAACTTGTACGATTTTGTACATCAATATATGTATTGCTATGATTGCAAAATTTCAACATTTAGGCTGAACCGATTATTGATTAAACCATTGTTGGTGGTTGACAAGTGTATTAGGAATACCCAACAACATTTATTATACATTACCATCATTAATTAGCATAATATCTATGAATTCACACAGTCATTACAATAGAGGCTATAAATACCCCAACCCGTGGGGTAATTATGGCCCCCAAAGTTATTAACATAATGGTAATTAATATGCAAATGAGAAGTAGCAGGTTTATACTTTCCCTTGTATATTATAGGTATATGGACCGACTATATTTTTACATATTTAGAATATCATTCGACTTTTCATTTATGGTAGTAATAGGAAATGTGAAAAGGGGGGGGGGGCATTATTACCCCAGTCTCCTCTATAACGTTTCCTTACCTCGATAATATCATCTGCCGAACAAAGCCATCCTTAGCATAGTGGATTGGTGGGTTGCCTTGGTTGTCCTCGATGTCGGGATTTGCTCCAAGGTCCAAGAGATACAGGACTAGTGCCTTGTTGATAGACAGTTCATCCTGATGAAAATCCGATGAGATCTGAAAAAAAAATGGTAGACAGTTAATGACGTCAATTAACGGGCCCCAATACATTCATTAAGTATAATTAAACATTGTTAACTTTTCATCATTTTCTGATGAATTCTTAAACAAATTCTTGAACAAATTACTGGAAAATCGTGGCTGAGTGTGCACACAACCAATGCCTACAGTTCAATAGAGTCTTGTGCAATCCAATAACTTCGTGAAGGTATTCTGGTTATTACCTAGGGAGCAAGTAGGGTTTACGTGACATGTCGAGATATAAAAAGTTGTCCTATCTAGGATGGTTGTATGGACCCTAACCAACATCGCTAGGGCGGACAACTCTTCAGATCAGCTGCAGGAGGGTCCCTACAGGTGGGGGCGTCCAAAATAGCCGTCCCTTTTACAAAAATTCGTATTTTGAACGCAACTGGTTGAAGAAAAGTTTTGAATACATTGAGTTTGGTATCAAATTAAAGATAATAAAATTCCCTACAATTTGGTATTATTTTCAATAGTAATAATATTCAGTAAGGGTAAAATTTTAAGTGTTAAAGTTAAATTTTTCATTTTTTTTCAAATTTTTTTTATTTTTATCTTTTTATTGTTTACCTCATGTAATAATCATGTCAGGATCTGAAGCGCAAACTTTTTAGAAATGTGCCTCTATGCATGGACAACAGTATGTGAAAAAGACAAAGTAATACCTCTTTTCAATAAAAAGGTATAACGCTATAAAGTTATGAATGCAGTATACGGAAAACAACGTTTTTGCCACATTATGTGGAAAACCCATACATGCACGTGTATTACCCTATTACAGCACGTGCATATGTACACTGTCCGTCATAAAGGTGGAATATTTTTTTTTGCCGCTATAGCGACATAACTTTGCTCTGACTTTAATTTCTTGAATATGTTTGTCCCTGCTTTGACTTTTTGGGACCCTGGCTATATCTTGGACATTCTCCCACTCCTTCTCGTGGACCTTTTTCCCAAAAAGTTTTGTCAACCCCCGTGATGCCCATTTTTGTCATTTTTTCTCATTTTGGGGGCCCCTTTTTGTTTTCCCGGTCGATCAAGCCCCCTCAGTCCTACACCCAGGACCCGCGACTGAGGAGTACTGTTTTATATTGTTCTTTAAGTTAAATCTATATTTCTGGGGACATGCTAAGGTCTTTTGTCTAGGGGAGGGGTTGAAGTAAAAAACGAGATTGGTGAAAATTCGGAATATTTTATTCCATCTTTATGCTGAAAACAAAAGAAATGAAAAACCACCTTTAACCCTTAAATATCATCATTTTCCCCTTAAATTTGTTTGGCCTTGATGACAAAGCTATAAATAGTCATTATTGATAATATTTTATTCTGATTTATGTTTATTTGAGATTTTACAATACAATTTAGGGAAGATAGAAATTTTCATGGTGTAAAAATGAATAAAATGAATGTTGAACCTCAATCTAAATAAATTTTGACGCCTCTCCTAGACAAAAGTGTCGAGCATGTAACCATAAATCTAGATTTAATTTAAAGAACAATAACAAATCTCCACCTCAGACGTGTTTCCTTGGGGTAGGACTGAGGGGGCCTTGGTGGGTCGCGTGAACAAAAAAGGGCCCCAAAAATAAGAAAAAATGACGAAAATGGCCATCTTCTGGGGATGACAAGTTTTTTTGAAGAAAAATCCCCGGGAAGTGTTGAGGGAACGTCTAAGATATACCCAGAATCCCAGAAAGTGAAAGCGGTGGCAAACACATTCAAAAAATTAATAACGAAGCAACATAATGTCGCTTGAGCCAGAAAAAAATATTCCACCTTTATGACGAACAGTGTATTACAAGGCGTGATCGAAAAATTTTATGAATATAATTTATACAAGTTTTCATGAGGGTTAATAAACAACGCTGTGCTAGAATGGACTGCCCTTCTAGTCTATTGTGAACGACGAAGGGTCTAGAGTACGGGGCCCATGGGGAGGGGGGCGGCACTGGGGTGAAAATTTTTTAGTATACTACACATAAAGGTTGGATATTGTTATTTTTTGTTGTTGCTCTAGCCACATCATTTTGCCCCGGCTTTAATCTTTTTAATTTGTTTGTCCCCACTTTCACTTTTCAGGAACCGGGATATATCTTAGTCGTTCCCCAAACCTTATCCCGGATTGAAAAATTTAAAAAAATGCCAATTTTTGCGATTTTTCCTTCTAATTTTGGGGCCCCTCTTTGTTTTCCATGATTCTAACAAAATCCCCCTCAGTCCTACCCTCACGAAATGCGTTTGATGTGTAGAGTTGTTATTCTCCTCCTTAACCTAAATCTAGGTTTGTGGTTACAGGCTTAGGTCTACTGTCTGGGAGAAGGTTGAAAGTTTATTTTGATTAGGGTGAAAAAATGATTTTATTGATTTTTACCCCATGGAAATTTCTAACTTCCCCAAAATGTATTTTACACTCGAAAAATAAACTATATTATAGTTACCATTACAGCCTTGTCATGAAGGCTGAATAAAATTTTAGCTTTCGTGGATGGCTTATATGGGATGATTGTATAGACTCTAACCAATATTTCTCGGATTGTTTCGATATGCCAGCTGGATAAGGGTGCATACAAGCGACACAGTGGAGGGGCAGGGCGTACAGTGCAACCCACTTTTTAAGGCACCACAAATGTGCCTCTTTCAATAGTATATAGTGTTCCATTTTTTAAAGTTAAAAGTGCTACTTTGTACTAAAAATAAACTGTGAATTCTATCTAAAAAAGGGCACTTTGATACAAGAATGTGCCATTTTTTAAAATGTATTTTTAAACCCTAAATTTCTCTCAACCTCGCATTTAAATATATTGTTAAATTAAACAAATTTCCGCCTGCTGCTAGAGACAAATATATCAAGCGGGGAGGGGGGGGGGGTTCTTTCAAACCCCTATACACCCCCCCCCCGGTTACTGGCCTGCCTCCTAAGTTCTTCAAGTTCTTTATTTGTCTTTATTTTCTTTTGTTTTGTTTACCCTTTTGCCTACTGTATCCGATAGGGGGGGGGGTTGGCATGGCATCGTGCCCCAAGACATGTTTCATCCAAATGATACATAAGTCCCTGGCAAAATTATTATTGTGAGGCACCCTGTAAAAATACTTTCCTCTATATTCCTGTCGTTCTTGTGGGCTTGTTTTGGATAGCGTCTGGCTTGTGAGCTCAATTTATGCACTGTCGGTCTAGTGGGCTGTTTCAGTACTGTCGGTCTCATGGGCCTAGTTTGCCAAATTTCGGTCTTGTGGGTCAACTTTGTGTATTGTCGGTCTCGTGATCCTCTTTGCTCTAGTGTCTATCTAATACAGGCCTTTATTTGCTTGTGTCTGTCTTATGAGCCTTCTTTGTCTAGAGTCTATCTTATGGGCCGTCGGTCTCGTGGGTGTCGGTCTCGTGGGATGACCCCCTTCAAATATATTTGTCTCTAGCAACAGGCGTTTGTTTAATTTAACAATATTGCTTGTTTAATACCTCTTAATGCGAGGTTGAGACAAATGTTGGATTTAAAAATACATTAAAAAATGGGCACATTCTAGTATCAAAGTGCTCCTTTTTTAGATAGAAAATTGTACAAGTTTATTTTTAGTATAAAAGGAGCACTTCTAACTTTAAAAAGGGGGACACTAAATAATACTATTGAAAGAAGCACATTTGTGGTAGCTGAAAAGGTGTGTTGCACTGTACCCCCTGTCCCCCCACCGTGTAGCTTGTATGCACCCTTCTCCAGCTGGCCTATCGAAACAATCCGAGAAATATTGGTTAGAGTCTATACAATCATCCCATATAAGCCATCCACGAAAACCTATGATTTATTTTGTACAACATGTAAATGTATACGCAATACGCTATTGGTCGTAAAGGTTGGATCTTTATTATTATTAATATCATTATTTTCTCAGTTCCAGCCATATCATTTTGCTCCAGCTTTAAATCTTAATTTTTATTTCGAACTTTTTGGGACTTCAGTTATATCTTGGACGTTTCCCCAAACCATACCCGGAGATTGAAAAATAAAAAGGTAAATTTTGCCATTTTTCCCCTACTCAATGGGATGCCGCCCCCTCTTTTTTTTATTTTTTTTTTATAAATAATCAAAGCCTCCTCTATCTTACCCCACGATACGCGTTTGAGGTATAGGATTGATTGTTCTTAAGTGAAATCTAGGTTTATAAGGTTACAAACTTAGGTCTCTTGTCTAGGGGAGGAGTTGACAGGTTGAAGTAAAAGTGTGCCTGGTACAAAATTGAAATATTTTATTTCACAGTATATGGTAAAAAAAACCCAACAAACAAACAAAAACCCTTTAAACCCTTATTTGTTATCATTTTGCTAAAATTTTATTCAGCCTTCATGACAAGGTTGTAAATGGTAACTATAGTTTATTTTTCTTTGTCATTTATGTTTTGCTGAGATTGTAAAATACATTTTGGGGAAGTTAGAAATTTTCATGGTGTAAAAATTAATAAAATCACTTTTTTACCCTAATCAAAGTAAACTTTGAACCTTCTCCCAGACAATAGACCTAAGCCTGTAACCACAAACCTAGATTTAGGTTAAAGAAAAATAACAACTGTACACATCAAACGTATTTCGTGAGGATAGGACTGAGGGGGCTTTGGTTAGAATCATGGAAAACAAAAAGGGGCCCCAATATTAGAAGGAAAAATCGCAAAAATTGGCATCGTGGGGGTTGACAAACTTTTCAGTTCCTGAAAAATGAAAGCGGGGACAAACAAATTAAAAAGATTAAAGCCAGGGCGAAATGATGTGGCTAGAGCAACAACAAACAATAATAATATCCAACCTTTATGGGTAGTATACTAAAAATATACACCTGCCGCCCCCCTCCCCATGGGCCCCGTACTCTAGACCCTTCGTCGTTCACAATAGACTAGATGAGCAGTCCATCATAGCACAGCGTTGTTTATTAACCCTCATGAAAACTTGTATAAATTATATTCACAAAATTGTTAGATCACGCCTTGTAATACATATGCAAGTGCTGTAATAGGGTAGTACACGTGTATGTATGGGTTTTCCACATAAATGGGGCAAAAACGTTGTTTTCCGTATACTGCATTCATAACTTTATAGCGTTATATCTTTTAATTGAAAAGAGGTATTACTTTGTCTTTTTCACATACTGTTTTCCATGCATAGGGGCACATTTCTGAAAAGCTTTGCGCTTTAGATCTTGACATGATTATTACATGAGGTAAAACAATAAAAAGATAAAAATTAATTTTTTGGAAAAAAAATGAAAAATTTAACTTTAACGCTTAAAATCTTACCCTTACTGAATATTATTACTATTGAAAATAATACCAAATTGTAGGAAATTTTATTATCTTTAATTTGATACCAAACTCAATTTATTCAAAACTTTTCTTCAACCAGTTGTGTTCAGAATACTAATTTTTGTAAAAGGCGCTTGTCATTCAATCTTGAATATATACGCAATATCAAGTACAGGCTGTTTTTCTTTCAGGCGCACTGTAAGAACGCTGTTTAAAAATTTCGCTGTTTAAAAATTTTTGGTTTAAAACTTAACATTCTTGTTAATATTTACAGATTGTTGTTTAAAACCGGAAAAGCGAGGCTTATAGCCTTAAACTTTAGAGATATAATAAACAAGTTTTGTTTAAAAAATACCGAGACAAATGTCACGTGATGGTCATGAGCTAATGGTATCACTCGTTATATGCAAGGTAAACGGCGCAACATTTAAATCATGGCGGAGGACTTATGCCTCAGATGTGTTGGGTCAGTGGATAGAACGTCTGCCTTATAATCGAAAGGTCGTGTGTTCGATAACCGGCCGTGTCATACCAAAATAAAATATGGAGCGTTTTCATTTTGGGAGCGGAGCGTCAAACAATACTGTTGGTATTTTAAACAACTTTCTTTAAACAATTATGTTGTTTAATAATACCATTAAATAACAAGTTGTTTAAACCTTTAAAAAACAAGAGCGTTAAAGTTTTAAACAATTACAGGTTGTTTATTATTTACAAAACGCTGTGCGATTCACCAGTTAACACGCAGTTGATTAAGATTTTAAACAACTTGTTTAATTTTTTCTAACAGTGTGGTTTTTTTTTCTTTCTCTTTACTGTTGGCTAGTTATAATGACAGTTTCTTGAAACGTTCAAAGAACATTGTGATTATCATTATTAATAAGTATTACATTCCACGTACTATGAATGTTGCAACAGGATTGGTCAAAAGTCAATAACGTGATAAATTGTAGTTTTCCCATCAACAACCATCACTTGCAGTGATAGTACTTTCGAGTTTCGCTGATCAATTCAGCGCCCCATAGATCCCCGGCATAGATCAGGGTACACACGAGTAAATGATATGCACGCAAGGTTTTTCAGGAAGGCGTACTAAAGATGTGGTCATTTTTATTGATGGAAAATGGTCATATAAAATCATTTAATGGTTTTATGTTGGTGTTTAATGAATAAATATGTGCTATAAGTCCTACTCTTTCATAATTTACCATTTAGTTGAAGATTAGACACTTTGGCGTATTTTTAGGAATCTTTTTCGTAATTTTGTACATCTACTAAATCACGCCTACAAAAGTCGTCTCTTTTGTCATAGTCTCGCTCAAGGATTCTTGATTTTTGTTTGAGCTGACAAAATTTTCTATAAGTCCCTTAACTACGAGTCCTTTAAATTTTAACTTTGCTGTGATAATTAAAACGATTTCCATCGACAGAATTTTGGAATGTCTGTTTTTGAAGAGCGTTAATTTAACACGTGAGCCTATGGGCGTCTATTTACTCGTGTGCCTCCTGTAGAGCCATAACGCGTTATCAATTATTTTTAGGACGCGCGAAAAAAGTGCGTTGTCACTCGCTTTTTTTTTTGTATTATCATTTTACCATCACATGCAGCGATAGAATAATTCCTCTGTGACGTAACAATTCCTTTTTTTTTAATTCCTTTGTTACGTAACAATAACTTTATCTGTACGCGTTTACGTTACAATTACAATCGCAGGCACCGAAGACTCGAGTGGATTTTTTTAAGAATCAAGGAAACTTTTACTTTTTAACAAAAATATTGGTTTTCCCCTAGCTCTTAAAATGTTTCAGATGTGGAATATAAAGCAAATAATTATTTGCTAACTATAAAAGGCTAAAGTTCTTGCATTGTTTTGGATCGTTCCGCAGTTAATTATCTAACCTTTTGAAGTGTTGGTGTCGTTTCAACGTGGATATCCATATCATTGGACATGAGAGTGGCTTCATGAAGACACGTGTTCCCATTGTAGGACTGGATGTTCAGGTCAGCTCCATGAGAAACCAATATGTCAATGATCGATGTGTGGCCATTTTGCGTCGATAAATGAATTGCAGTGCATCCTTTCCCAGCATTTTGTCCGACAGTCTGTATGTAATATCAACGTAAAGATAATTGTCACAAATGCCCTTTTGTCAATACTAATTGATAGTAATTGTAACTGTAAATCCATCTCTTTGAAAGGAAAATTTTATATAAAAAACTCCCTTAAAAATATTTATAAAATTAATCAGTTTCACGGGAAAAAATGCTACTATTATGCCAGGATGTAAATGAAAATATTCATTAAAAAATAGTACATCTTTCTGGAAAGATCGATGTGTGGCCATTTTGCGTCGATAAATGAATGGCAGTGCATCCTTTCCCAGCATTTTGTCCGACAGTCTGTATGTAATATCAACGTAAAGATAATAGTCACAAATTCCCTTTTGTCAATAATAATTGATAGTAATTGTAACTGTAAATCCATCTCCTTGAAAGGAAAATTTGATATAAAAAACTTCCTTAAAAGTATTTATAAAATTAATCAGTTTCACGAAGAAAAAAAAATGCTGCTATTATGCCAGGATGTAAATGAAAATATTCATTAAAAAAATAGTACATCTTTCTGGAAAGCATTACACATAAATATGTACATTACGTACTGGTTTTTTAATCATAATATTCAATAACACCTTCTTGAATTTAATAAAGGAGTTAATCAATCTAAAATGATATTTAAATAATTACCTTCTCATCAGTACACCTCGTATCTGAGCTCGCAGCACGAAGTTCATCTTGTTCTCCTGCTGGAATACAGGAAGTTGAACCATCTTGTTCAGAATTATTCACTTCAGCTCCGTGATCTACCAGACACCTTGTAACATCAGCCTGTCCATTTGCAGCGGACAAATGTAGAGCCGTCCATCCTCTATTGGTGACCTTTCTGACATCGGCGCCACGAATGAGAAGAAATTCTGAGAGATCAAGATGACCGTTCTGAGCAGCAATGTGCAAAGCAGTCCATCCATCATTGTCTGTCGTGTTAAAGTCAGCTCCATGATTGAGCAAGCATTTAGTGACATCAAGATGACCATTCTGTGCTGCAACATGTAATGCTGTGGAACCTTTCGTCTTGATTCTCCCATTGAGATGTGCTCCCCGACTAAGCAAGAGGACAGTGATTTTACAATGTCCGACGAATGCTGCAACATGCAAGGCAGATATGTCATCAACGTCCCCGTTATTCACACCAGCTCCTTGATCAAGTAGATATTCTGCGAGAGCAAAATAACCCCTTTGGGCAGCAAGATGAAGGGCGGTCCAGCCAATATCATTGGTCTCATTCACATTAGCTCCTTGCCCAATTAGACAACGAGCAACTCTAAGATGACCAGCATCAGTGGCCCACTGTAAAGATGTAAGGCTAGCCGTTCTGCTGCGTTGAGTAAAAATATGAATGTCTTCAAATTCAAGGTCACTTGATTGCATTAGCGTGTATATGCACATCATTCCACCCTGAGCTGTCTTGGCCTCATCAGCATCTTCAAAAACATAATATCTGCCCACGCCAAGATCCTCTTCTGGAACGCCCCGAAATACCGATAAAGTATCACGGAGTCTAGTCAATGCATGAGCTCTTCTACGTCTCACACATCTTGCATCATATAAACCATATTGTCGGTCAAATTGTAAAACAATGGAGTCGCTCACACTTCTCTTGTTCAGGTCAGCACCTTCAGAAAGCAAATATTCTATGATGTCAATTCGGCCTAGATTTACAGCACAATGTAGACTTGTGATTCCATACAAATCACATTTATCTGCTTCACCTCCATGAGCAATTAGATATTTTATGATATCCAAGTGGCCGGCTTGTGACGCGTAATGTAAGGGGGTTGTTCCCTTGTCATTTTCCTTATTCACCTCAACACCTTGACTGATGAGACATTCTACGACACCCAACTGACCATATTTAGCAGCATTATGTAAGGCACATCTACCAAAATTATTGGTTCTATTTAAATCGGCTCCATGACACAACAAATACTGTATGATATTAAGATGACCGTTATTGGCAGCAACATGTAAAGCTGTCCAACCGAAAGAACCAGTTACATCGATCTCTATTCCTTGACTGATAAGATCCTCTGTGGCATCAAGATCACCTCTTTCAGCGGCAGAATGAAGCTCCGTCCAGTGAATTGTATCCCTTTCAGACACATCGGCTGCTTGGCTGACCATCCTAAGCAAATAATCTGTTACACTAACACGACCTTCAGCTGCAGCTATATATAAGGCTGACCATCCTCTATCAGTAGTCGTATGAACATCAACTCCCTGACCAATTAAATATTTGGTTACGTTAAGATGACCATTCAGTGCAGATGAATGTAATGCCGTCCAACCATCATTATTGCAATGATTAACCTCAGCCCCTTGACTGATCAGATATTTGGTGACATCAAGATGGCCGTTCCGTGCAGATAAATGTAATGCAGTCCAACCATCACTATCGCCCTTATTCACCTCAGCCCCTTGACTGATCAGATATTTGGTGACATCAAGATGGCCGTTCTGTGAAGATAAATGTAATGCAGTCCAACCATTGACGTTGCTCTTATTCACCTCAGCCCCATGACTGATCAGATATTTGGTGACATCAAGGTGGCCGTCCTGTGCAGATAAATGTAATGCAGTCCAGCCATCATTATCGCCCTTATTGACCTCAGCCCCTTGACTGATCAGATATTTGGTGACATCAAGGTGACCGTCCTGTGCAGATAAATGTAATGCAGTCCAACCATCATTTTCGCCCTTATTCACCTCAGCACCTTGACTGATCAGATATTTGGTGACATCAAGATGGCTGTTCAGTGCAGATAAATGTAATGCAGTCCAGCCATCATTATCGCCCTTATTCACTTCGGCCCCCTGACTGATCAGATATCGGGTGGCATCAAGATGACCATTCCTAGCAGATGATTGTAATGGAGTCCAGCCATTATTTTTGCCCTTATTCACCTCAGCCCCTTGACTGATCAGATATTTAGTGACATCTAGATGGCCGTTCTGTGCAGATAAATGTAATGCAGTCCAGCCATCATTATCGCCCTTATTGACTCTTGCCAGTGCTTGGATAATTAGATATTTGGTGACATCAAGATGGCCGTTTTTTGCAGATAAATGTAATGCAGTCCATCCATCACTATCGCCCTTATTCACTTTGGCCCCTTGACTGATCAGATATTTAGTGACATCTAGATGGCCGTTCTGTGCAGATGCATGTAATGGAGTCCAACCATTATTTTTGCCCTTATTCACCTCAGCCCCTTGACTGATCAGATATTTGGTGACATCAAGACGGCCGTTCTGTGCAGATGCATGTAATGCAGTCCAACCCTCATTTTTGCCCTTATTCACCTCAGCCCCTTGACTGATCAGATATTTGGTGACATCAAGATGGCCGTTCTGTGCAGATAAATGTAATGCAGTCGAGCCATCATTATCGCCCTTATTGACTCTTGCCAGTGCTTGGATAATTAGATATTTGGTGACAGCAAGATGACCATTCAGTGCAGATGAATGTAATGCAGTCCAGCCATCATTATTGCAATGATTAACCTCAGCCCCTCGACTGATCAGATATTTGGTGACATCAAGATGGCCGTTCCGTGCAGATAAATGTAATGCAGTCCAACCATCACTATCGCCCTTATTCACTTTGGCCCCCCGACTGATCAGATATCGGGTGGCATCAAGATGACCATTCTTAGCAGATGATTGTAATGGAGTCCAGCCATCATTTGTGCCCTTATTCACTTCAGCCCCTTGACTGATCAGATATTTAGTGACATCTAGATGGCCGTTCTTTGCAGATGCATGTAATGGAGTCCAACCATTAGTTTTGCCCTTATTCACCTCAGCCCCTTGACTGATCAGATAATTTGGTGACATTCAAGGATGGCGTTCTCATTGCAGATAAATGTAATGCAGTCCAGCCATCTTATGGTCTTATCACTTCTAGCCCCTTGACTGATCAGATATTTGGTGACATCAAGATGGCCGTTCTGTGCAGATGCATTAATGCAGTCCAACCATCATTTTGCCCTTATTCACCTCAGCCCCTTGACTGATCAGATATTGGTGACATCAATGCTGTTCTGTAAGTGATGAAATGTAATGCAGTCCACCACCTTACCTGCCTCTTATTCACCTCAGCCCCTGTGACTGATAGATATTTGGTAATGTCAAGATGGCCGTTTCTTGCAGATGCATGTAATGCAGTCCAACCATCTATTTTCGCCCTTATTCACCTCAGCCCTTGACGATCAGATATTTGGTGACATCAAGATGCGCGTTCTGTGCAGATGCATGTAATGCAAGTCCAACCATCATTTTTGCCCTTATCACCTCAGCCCCTTGACTGATCAGATATTTGGTGACATCAAGATGGCCGTTCTGTGCAGATGCATGTAATGCAGTCCAACCATCGTTATTGCCCTTATTCACCTCAGCCCCTTGACTGATAGATATTTAGTGACATCAAGATGGCCGTTCTGTGCAGATAAATGTAATGCAGTCCAGCCATCATTATCGCCCTTATTACTTCTGCCAGTGCTTGGATAATTAGATATTGGTGACATCAAGATGACCGTTCTGTGCAGATGAATGTAATGCAGTCCACCCCTCATTTTTTCCTTATTCACCTCAGCCCCTTGACTGATCAGATATGTTGGTGACATCAAGATGCCGTTCTCTGCAAAGATGTAATGCAGTCCAACCATCGATTTGCCCTATTCACCTCAGCCCCTATGACTGATCTAGATATTTGGTGACATCAGATGGCCGTTCGTGCAGATAAATGTAATGCAGTCCAACCATCACTATCGCCCTTATTCACTTCAGCCCCCTGACTGATCAGATATAGGTTGGCATCAAGATGACCATTCTTAGCAGATGATGTAATGAGTCCAGCCATCATTTTGCCTCTTATTCACTCAGCCCTTGACTGAAGATATTTGGTGACATCAAGATGGCCTTCTGTGCAGATAATGTAATGCAGTCCACCATCGTTATTGGTCTTATTCACTCAGCCCTTGACTGATCAGATATTTGTGACATCAAGATGGCCGTTCTGTGCAGATGCATGTAATGCAGTCCAACCCTCATTTTGCCCTTATTCACCTCAGCCCTTGACTGATCAGATATTGGTGACATCAAGATGGCCTTCTCTGCAGATGCATGTAATGCAGTCCAACCATCATTTTTGCCTCTTATCACCTCAGCCCCTTGACTGATCAGATATTTGGTGACATCAAATGGCCGTCTGTGCAGATGCATGTAATGGAGTCCAACCATTATTTTGCCCTTATTACACTCAGCCCCTTGACTGATCAGAATATTTGTGACATCAAGATGGCCGTTCTGTGCAGATAGCATGTAATGCAGTTCCAACCATCATATTTATAGCCCTTATCACCTCACGCCCCGTGACTGATTAGATATTTAGTGACATCAAGATGGCCGTTCTGTGCAGATAAATGTAATGCAGTCCAGCCATCATTATCGCCCTTATTCACTTCAACCAGTCCTTGAATAATTAGATATTTGGTGACATCAAGATGACCATTCTTAGCAGATGATTGTAATGCAGTCCAACCATCGTTATTGCCCTTATTAACTTCAGCCCCTTGACTGATTAGATATTTGGTGACATCAAGATGGCCGTTCTGTGCAGATGCATGTAATGCAGTCCAACCATCGTTTTTGCCCTTATTCACTTCAGCCCCTTGACTGATTAGATATTTGGTAATGTCAATATGGCCGTTCTGTGCAGATGAATGTAATGCCGTCCAACCATCATTATTGCTATGATTAACCTCAGCCCCTTGACTGATCAGATATTTGATGAAATCAAGATGGCCGTTCTGTGCAGATGAATGTAATGTAATCCAACCATCGTTATTGCTCTTATTCACTTCAGCCCCTTGGCTGATTAGATATTTGGTGACATCAAGATGGCCGTTCTGTACAGATAGATGTAATGCAGTGTAACCATTGTTATTGATCTTATTCACTTCAGCCCCTTGGCTGATTAGATATTTGGAGACATGAAGATGACCACAGAAAGCGGATGCATGTAATGCAGTCAAACCATCATTATTGTCCTCGTTCACTTCAGCCCCTTGGCTGATTAGATATTGGGTGACATCAAGATGACCATTGACAGCAGGTGAAAGTAGTGAATTTAATTCATCGTTGTTATCGTCATTCACTTTATTCCGTTGACCAATTAGACATTTGGTGACATCAACTTGAACGTTCTCGGTATTTGGATTCAAAACAATCTGTCCATCGTTTCTGCTCTTCTCCGCATTATCCCATCGACCGTTTAGACATGTCGTGACATTCAGCTGTTCATTCTGGTGAGTTGCTTGTCCGACAGTAGACCCATCGTTATGGCCCCTCTCAGCCCTAGCTTCAGTGACTACATATTTGTTAACACTATAGTTACCTTTCTGTGCAGTAGATGGATGTATTAATGCAGGTACATAAACCATTATTATATCTTTAATTATTCAAACAAACTCCTTAAATTAATAGTTACAATCCGAAAACGTGGAAATAACCAAATAATATGCAATATCGGTCCATTTTTTTAAAAAGCAATAGTACACAATATATTATAAACTTTTTGTTCTTCGCGTGCACAGAAGCATACGTCTGGTAGCCTAATCCATTACTTGTTTTCTTCCGATAAATCTGAGAACTCGTACATCATGGATCATGGTATTGGTATTGGTTATTTTCCTGAGGCTTGTGGGTTCCCTTCACATCTTACTCATGCACTGATCTTCCCATACAAAATGATTGAATTGAATTCCAAGCCTCATACAACAATCATATAACTCCGACCGCGTGTTCAAAATCTAATGATGGTACTAGAGATGTAGTAAGTGTTACTATATAGCTGTTACTGCTTCATAGACTTTTGATACAATTCTTCCTAGATAATGTGTAAGATCCTGAGTCAAACATCTCTACTGCTGAATATAACAACACACAATGTTAAACACTGTGATACTGGGAGTTCAAAGCTTACGAAAAATACAACCTCCTCGTATAATATTGTGGAAGCCCATCCATGCAATGGCGTGATTAGTGATTCGTGAAAGTACAATCAGCGTTTTGGAGGTGAGCTCTCTGGAGCGCGGTGTCGCTTCAAATCTCAATATACAGTGGGTCCAAAAAAGAACTACACACTTTTTAAGTGGCTACCAAATAAACAAATATATGGTTCTTGGGAAAAAAGTTTAGATATACATGTATATAAAGCTCATATCCTCAACTATCATTACGACTCAAAAAATTCTGAAAATAACCCATTCTTCAGTGAACAATGCCCACTTGTGTGAAGCACACAAAAGATAGCCTGCGCAGGAATTCGGTATTCATTTATCAACTTTGTATGGCACGCCAAAAGAATTCAAGCACTAATGGAATAAAGCAGCCAACAAAGACAAAAATAAACTGAATTCAAAGCAAAAATCAATGATATGAAAACAAAACAGTGAAAAAATACATTTGTGTATAATTTTGAATGCCTATTTCTGACTTTCGGTATATCTTTTACTATGTTAGCCGTTTTATTCCATTTATTTCCATATTGTGTCCGTCACAAAAGAGGGCATTGCTCACTGAAGAATGCGTTATTTTTGGAATTTTTCTGTGTCATACACTGCGTGTTAACCGGTGAATCGCACAGCATTGTTTAGAAATTAAACAACCTGTAGTTGTTTAAAACTTGAACACTCTTGTTGTTAAAAAGTTTAAACAACCTGTTGTTTAATGGTTGTTTAAAATATCAACAGTATTGTTTAATGCTTCTCTCTAAAAATAAAAACGCTCCAACTTTTGATTAACGCGACCGGGTATCGAACTCACGACCTTTTGATCATAACGGCAGACGCTCTATCCACTGAGCCAACACATCTGTACATACACGTCTTCAATGTGTGAGGCATAAGTTCTTCGCCGTGATTGAAATGTTGCGCCGATTTATACGTTGCATGAAACGAGTGATGCCATTAGCTCATGACTGTCACGTGACATTTGTTTCGGTCTATTTAAACAAAACTGTTTCATATCTTAACTCTAGTCTCTAAACAGGTCTTTTTTAAAGCTATAAAACCTCACTTTTCCGGTTTTAAACAACAATGTTTAAATATTAAACAAGAATGTTTAACTTTTAAACCAACATTTTTTAAACAGCGATTTTTTTAAACCGCGTTCTAACAGTGTACTAGCCATTTCAAGCCGTATAGTTCTTTTTGGGTCGCACTGTATATATTCATACGTTCCCTTTCCCATTACGTGCGCTCTTTTCGCGCAAGAAAATTTTTGTTGTCAACATATTTTTCTCTCATAGTATAGTTACGTTATTTTTTACATGTAGATATGGGTAGAAGGCACGACATGCCCCTTAACCCAGACATGCCAAAAGCTTCCACATCGGTCCACAATGCACGACGAAAATGATAGAGTGTTGTTCGTGAATACACTGTTCACTTTTTAATAGAGGGACTCATCTCATAACGAAAGCAAACGCAAAAGTCATGGTTGAATCTTCAACAATGACTTCTCCATTCAAAACATTGAATTGATATTTACAGTCTGCATGCTAAACATAATAGCTGTAGATTGTAGTGATATCAGTCCAAAGTCTAAATCCACTTGCATCTATAGTAACAAACAAATAATGCATTTTTATAAATTCGAATGTGATGAATTTTCCAGGCTAGTTTGTGCTTAAAGATTACCAGTACAGGCAACATCAACCTACACTCTAACATCCTGGGTGAAATAATTCTTGTTAAAATTTTATTTATTTTTTTACAAATCGCCAAACGCTCGGCAAATTGGACAAATGAGTGGTTGGTCATGCTTTCCATTTGCGATAAATACTGATTGGGTGCATGAAATTAATCACAACGTTGCGGAATCCAACTTGCTGACAAGACCAATTCTTATAGGAAAAGTCTTAATGAGAGGAACATTAAAAAACAAAGTGTTTTATCAAAATTGGTAATGAAGTAAAAAAAGAAATATATGGAAGTTTGAAATGTCCGGTTGTAATTTTTATGGGAAACCTTATCGGTAAAATATTGGTGCTTATCTTGTTGGCAACTGTCTATTTGTTTTGTACACAAATTATTATTATATATATATCTGAGCTTAACATATTTTACGAGGAAAATATATTCAAACCCCAAAACAGAAAATCAGAATTATGAGAAATAAAGGCCAAATGCGAAATATGTACACAAAAAAACAACCGGATATTTGTTTCAGAAAGTGTCAGTTGTTGTTAGCGGGATGTAAAAAAAGGGGGGGGGGGGGAAATTACGTGGCTCTGCATGGCGTCACTTGAAACTGGGACATCCCCATTACAAAATGATATCTCGACCCATCTAGTTATAATAACAAATGGCAGAACAACATTTGCACAACGCAAGACCAGGGCATTTAAATTTGTGAAATATGCCGACATCACTCACGCACTGCGTATACAGTCTGTGTAAAAAAATGGTACAGTCGGAAAAAAAATATTTAGGTGTGAAATATTTTCAAATTATATGTGTATGTGGTACCAATATAAAGCCAAATAATTTTCCTTGCTGTTGCGCTTTGTTCTGTATAATTTGCTTTTGTAAAACAAAAGTTATGCCAAAGTTTGTGCGACGAGAAACAAATCGAAATTGAGCAGTTCATGGCCATTATGCGAAACCTATACACAAAGGCATGGGAAAGTGTGCGAAGAAATGGATTTTTCTTGATTGTAGAAAACTAGTCATATTTCAAAAACTACAACACCAAATGTGATGACAAAATTTGCAGGTGAAAGCCTGATCTTCCTGCTTTTTGAAAATGCCAAACAATAGCATGCTGTGATTAATCTTCATACTATAAAAAAATGTTTTCTACTTGTACCATTTTATTTGACACAGACTGTACATAAACAACACATATTGAAATACGCAACGAATGCACATCTTTGGCTAACCCTGCTCGACGAATGAGTAACGCACACCCTGTGTATACTGCGCGTTGGCCATGGGTCACACATGTGTCTGCACTCATTAGGCAATGATACAAAAGTCAAACATATTCACCGGCAAAATAATGTATCTTTTCGAAATCGTCACCAAAAGCCCTCTTATTCAATGTATACATTAATTTGAGTACATTAATCTGACCCAAACCGTTTGTGTGCGGAAAGGAGAGGGCGCTCGGGGTGGGATCACGACCACTCCCACAATTGTACCCTCATCATTCAAATTCATTCCTGATATTTAGCTATAAATAGCAGTATAGACGTCACCTACCATCCTTCGTCAAACTATTCTATTTAGGAGAGAAAACCGAGATTTTATGACCAATTACTTAAATCGTCTGCTAGTCTCAACCAGGAGCCATGTACTTACTACAGTCTGTGTAAAAAAAAAAAAAGGTGCAGTCGGGGGCAAAATAATTTAGGTGTGAAATATTTTCACATGATGTGTGTATGTGGTACCAAATTAAAGCCAAAAATTTTCCTTGCTGATGCGCTTTGTTCTGTATAATTTGCTTTCTAAAAACAAAAAAGTTATGCTAAATTTTGTGCGACGAGGAACAAATCAAAATTACGCACTTCTTTTGTTCTTGAGCGCTGAATTCTTGGCCTTCATGCGAAACCTACACAAAGGCATGGAACGGCGTGCGAAAAATTAATTTTTCTTGATTGTAGAAAACTAGTCATATCCCATAAATTACAGCACCAAATGTGATGAATTGCAGAAGAAAGTTTGATTTTTCTGCTTTATGAAAATACCAAAAAATACCAGATTGTAATCAATCTTCATACTGAAAAAAAAAATGGTTTCCACTTGTACCAATTTATTTGACACAGACTGTAGAATGGAATGAGAAGGCGGGAGACAAGTGCTCTAACTTTTGCTACAAAAATTTGCCTACATACATGGATATAAAAAGAGCTCTGTTTTTGGTAGTGCAAAAAGATGATTCAATTGTTTACACAATGTTTATCACAATGCACAATCCAGAGAAAACAGTTTCCTCATTCTAGAATATTCTCCCAGAAAGAGTTTTTTTTTTTCTAATTAAGAGTAAAATTTCAATTTTTTTTTCGCGTAGTGAAGTGAGGATATACAGTGGTGGCCAAAATTATTAGAACACGCAAAGCTACACAAAGTCTATGGGATTCTCAATGCCCTAGTACATTTGCTGAAGTAAGTTTAGGGATAACTTTTTGAAGCCGAAAGCTTTCATGACTTTTTAGCATAAAGTCTTATGCATCGTGTGATACCAAAAATATATAGTTTTGACCATCGGGTAATTAGTGGGGCCACGTATGTAGTTTCGTTTGCAAGTCATGTTAATGTTTGACAACATCTGTAAATAATTATGTTCTACTTGATCAAACAAATCAGAAAATATATGTCGCCAATTTTTTAATTTACCTTTTGTGACCCAAAATTGAGGTCAAAGGTCAGGCTTCATTAACATAAAATAATTTTCTTCAAATTGTGTCAAATTTGATATTAAAATGTAGGTAATGTTATAACTAGCAATTAAGTCTATTACCATTTTTTCACCCGACTATCCAGTTTTGAGCAATATGCAAATTAGTCTATTTATGCCTAATTCAATGCATTATTGAAGCAAGCTTCACGACAATCAGACATAACATATCCATAGACAATATCAATAGCAACTAATCAAGAATACAACATAGGTCATACTAGCCTCACACTGCTGCCACATTCTGGTGACTCTTATGACCTTAAAATTATAGCAATTAAGTTCAATTTATATGATGATTAACAACCTGGAAATGGCATCCTTTTGGCAAAAAACCTCATTTTCTGTGATAGCAATTAAGTTCAATTTATATGATGATTAACAACCTGGAAATGGCATCCTTTTGGCAAAAAACCTCATTTTCTGTGATATTTGACCTTATTTCTAGGTCAGCTGGTCGATTGTGTCAACTAATAATATAAAGACATATATTTTTTTTGGTTGGTTGCATCAAGTTAAACATATTCATGTTAGTTACAATAATAGTTACGCTTATACAACGAATAGGTCAAAGGTCAACCGGGGTCAAAGTTAAAGAAAAGGGTTTTGGTCAAAGAGTTTGGTTTTGACCTTAGTCTTATTGGGCCGCATTACTTGGAATATTCCATTTAATATTGTTAACGTGTTCTACTTGATCCCATTAAACAGGAAATGTTCGTTTTCATTGACCTATAACCTTTAATTATGGTGAAAAGTCCAAAAATAGTAGTTTCTGGTATTTTCATGTTTTGTAGCGTCTTTGACCTTATCTTGAGGTCATACGTGTCAATGAAAAAGTAGCAAGGGTGATTTTCTGATGCATGGGGCCGAGTAGAACAAAAAGAACTGTTGCTATCTACATGATTGAGCTATACGGCCAAACAGGACTGTGATCAAGACAGAAAAAATTTGACCCTTACGTATTTCTTGAACTTTCTATGTGTGTCTTGACCTTTGTCCCATTGGGCAATATTATAGCTTATTGATTTTGACAATCATAGTTATTTTTGTTCTACTTGACCCCATGAATCAGAATATCAACGTTACTATTCTTTTTCATTAACATTATGACCACAAGATAAGGCCAAAGTTCAAATAACATGCTGCTAAAAATCCTGGAAAGACTAATTTTTTTGGAATTTTCACCTAATTTACAGGTCATAGGTCAATGAAAACGAACATTTCCTGGTTCATGGGATCAAGTAGAACACGTTAACAGTGTTAAATGAAATATTTCAAGTAATGCGGCCCAATAAGACTAAGGTCAAAACCGAACTCTTTGGTAAAAAACCTCTTTCTTTAACTTTGACCTTTGACCTATTGGTATTAACATGAATATGTTTAACTTGATGTCACAAACCAAAAAATATATATCGTCATATTTTTAGTTGACACAATCGACCTAGAAATAAGGGCAAAGTTCACAGAAAATGAGGTTTTTGCTAAAATGATGCCATTCAAATTGAAATTGAAAAGGTTTATTGAAACATAAATCATCATATGAATTGACCTTTGCCCTTATTCTAACGTCATTAGGGTCACCAGAATGTGACAGCAATGTCAGGCTAGTATGACTTATGTTGTATTCTTGATTAGCGCTAATGATATTGTCTATGGATATGTAATGTCTGATTGTCGTGAAGCTTGACTCAATTATGCATTGAATTATGCATAAATAGACTAATTTGCATATTGCTCAAAACTGGCTGATAGGGTGAAAAAATGGTAATAGACTTAATTGCTAGTTATAAAATTACCTACAATTTGATACCAAATTTGACACAATTTGAAGAAAATTATGTTTATGTTAATGAAGCCTGACGTTTAACCTCCATTTTAGGTCACAAAAGGTCAATTAAAAAATTGGCGACATACATTTTCTGATTCGTGTGATCAAGTAGAACATATTTATAGATGTGGCCAAACATTAACATTACTTGCAAACGAAGCCCATATTCTGACGATTGGTGGCCCCACTAAATGCGCAGCTTCAAAATTTGTCGAGCTATGCGCGGTCAACTCTCCAGTAGACTGTGTATTGTAAAATTAGTATCAAATGCAGCTATGTGAAATGACAATTACATATCCCGATAACTAAAAAGAGTATTTGAGATAAACGTATGAATCTTTCCAGGCTTATTCATTCCAGTATGCCCAAAATAGATGCCAAGTTTAAGAACATTTTATCAAATTTGGCGGGGGTGGATGGGCCCCTCCTCTAGTCGTGAGATGACCAAAATAATCCTGCCCATTTGAGGTTGGGATTATATTTCATGAAATGAAGAAATTCCTTTTGAATATATATTTACTGAAAGGAAAACTCATGAGCCATGCAAATATGGTGAAAGATTAAGGGGCAAAAGAAAGAGGGACTTAAATAGGGGTTCCAAATAAAAAAATTGGGGCCCCTCAAAATAAATTTTAAAAATCCCCACATAAGATGTTACTACTTAACCCTACCTTAGTATAAGTGCCATTTTTTTAATTCCCAGGAAATTTCCTTTTAGAAATTGTATACTTTTGTAAGAAGAGACTTAATATTTTTAACGTTATAACATTTTCAATTGTTGGCGTAACGCGAATTAGGGCAAGATGGGGGCGAGTTCCAAAAGCATGACTATATTATGACTTTCGTAGACATTCCAACGATTTTATAGGTATATAAATGGTCAACTGAATGAAAACAACTAAAATCATTTAAATGATGAGGTATTCGAATAATTTTGGCCACCACTGTATAATAGCAAAAAAAGCCAATCAGAAAAATCTAATTTGACAACACCACTAATAATGAAAAATATGTTAGACAGTTCTGGATATAAAAAAATGCGTGTGCAAAAGTGACTGTGCAAACCTTCAATGTAACATTAGAATATCATCTGCGCCTACACAACCACATACACTCGCACACCCTCATCCCTCAAACGCGCGCGCACACACACACACGCACCCACATATAAACACCGCATCCATTCTTCTTTTATTATAATTTGCGATGCTTTGTCTTTAATATGACTATCGATCCTTTCACTCAATGTTTTTTTTACTAACATTCCTCTTTTTAGATTATGACTATAGAGCGACCATTTTTTCCATTATTAATAGCAGCCCTCTTACTTAATTATGACCACCAACCCACTCACCTTTTTTCCCGGCAGGGCCTGTGAACACTTTTCGTAGAAATTTGAAACGTGCATCATGATTATATTCACTGATGACGGCCCCTACCACAATTTCATTTGGAGCGATTTTTTTTCCAAGGTCTCCCCCTTTGTTTCAGAAATAACCGGGTCTGATTATTTATATTCGTTAAAAAAAAAAGCAATAATTTCAGCTATGTTGCAATACTTATGGTAAGTGAGGGTAATGTACTTTGTGCATGATTGGGCTTTTATAATTTCCCCTTGTCTACTGATGTGCTGCAGTATCAAAATAACGAAATTTGGTCTTATTACGCGCAATTGTAAATGCTATGTCAACGTAGTGTATTTACTAGAATAATACTAGAATTACCCGAGTAAGGATGTCAAGCGACGGATGCAAGGTTCAAATGGGGAGGGGGGTAGTTGCAGAAAACATTTTTTTGGACAATGTGTTGATATCATGCTTAGGTTTGTATTAACAACATAAAGAAAGAGGCGCGTGTCTCTTCGTCCAATACTGGTACCGACGTTATTATTGTGGGCTTGGTGGTGAACAGAATCGCGGCAAAATCCTCAGTCGTCTTAACTCAAAGAGCCTGATCAAAGAAAATGGTTGAGGATTTTACCCATAAAGATATCAGCAGAGGAAATACATGAAGCCTTTGTTAAGTTCACACAATAAGTGTTTTATGAGGGTGTAGATCATTTTAATGGAATACAAAATGCAAGCTTATTTGTAAAGGGCGCATTTTTCCCCTTAAAATGCACTAACCAAGTTTTTCAACAGAGAGCAATAAACTTTGGCTTAAAAGCTGACAATGTAATTCAGATGATGTAATAAGTTGGCTTAAATTTTGAATGACCTGTAAAGCTTGTTTAATTTTTATGGTATAACAAAAAAAATAACATTAATCAATTACAACCCGTATAGTCGATTCTATAGTACATCCACCGTACCCTCCACTTTATTCAAGTGTTTACTGTCAGGCGTATCAGGAAGATTACCCCCGGACAATTACATCCCGGACAACTACCCCCGAGGACAATTTCCCCTCCACTTGCAATTGATGTTGGAATCAAGCAGCGCCCATTCTGAGTCTCGCCTGGTGTCGCAAGTTTTCGAATTATTTTCTACTTGATCTTATCTTAATGCCTTTCTCTTTCTCTTTCCCTTTCTCTCTCTAATTTTCTTATTTTTTCCTTCCCCTGTCCCCCCTTTCCATTAATAATAACGCCGACTATCTAGTAAATTATTCAGTGGCGCAGCTGATATTAATACCCGGCAATAGTCATAGCTGCCCTAAATAAAGGGCGCTTTAGGCATTCAATGAATTTCTTCCTACCGGTCTTGGGTCAAGTCTGGCAAATTGCAGATTAATATCTTACCAAAGGACATTCGGGCGATTCTTTGAAAAGTGAACTTTTTTTGGAAAAAATAAAGTTTGTCCTTTTTGTTTTTAAGCTGCACATTCATATAGAGCATTGTCTGAAGTTTCATGAAATGCATTTTTCATCTTAATTTTACAAATTTTTCATGCTCATTTGCATAAATTAACATGCAAACAATTTGAATAGAAAAATGGTACGTAAAATATCATTTTCTTTGACCCTGACTTGATTGTATATGCTGGTCTCCTTACTTTGATTATTGTCATCATACCCTTTTTTAACTTTATTCCTTTAAATTTAAATGAAAAATAATGGTGTTGAATTGATTGTTTTAAGATAATTAACTAAAGAAATTAATTGCCATCAAATGTCACACACGTGACCCAAAAACACGAAAAGTTAACGCCCCCCGAAAACCATGGTTCTATTATTATTACAATTTTTCCTCCAAAGCTAGATATAATGTGCCTTGCATCTCGCCAAATATGAAGCCTTGACAGCTTTTAATTTAGTTATTAATTAACTTTGAAATTGGTCACACACGTGACCCACGGGTCACGTGTGTGACCAACTATGATCATGCCTTAAAAAAAGGGACCAGGCTATTCGGCCATTCTTTGAAAAGTGAACCTATTGGGGACAAATAAATTTTTGCTTTTTGATTTTAAGCTGCATATTCAAATAGAGCAATGTCTGAAGTTTCATGAACTGATGTTTTTTCGTGAATTTTGCAATTGTTCATGCTCATTTGCATAAACTAACATAAATGATAATTACATGGAAAAACGGTCAATAAAATATCATTTTTTTTTAACCCTGACTGGAATGGATATGCTGACTTCCTTACTTGGATTACTGTCATTGTATTATTATTTACCTCTATTCCTTTTAATCTAACCCCAAAAGATAATGTTGTTAAATTGATTATATTAAGATAATCAACCCTGGAAATTAACTGCCCTCAAAATTTCACACACAAGTAACCAGAAAACACAAAAAGTGTTAAGCCCCGTCTTAACCATGGCTCTGGTTATAATAATAAATATATATAATATAATAATCTATTATAATTATTTCATCAAAGCTAGATTTAATGTACCTTGCATCTCACTAAATATGAATCCATGACAAGTTTTAATTTGATTATTAATTAGCAAACAAATTGGTCAAACACGTGACCCGCTGGGTGGGGGCGGTCATAAATTCTGATTATTTTCACTTTCATTGGCTGAAATTAATTTATTTTACCATTATAATGCTCCAAAATGGTTCTGCAATAATTTTTGCGAAAAAACAACAACAAAAAACAACAAAAAGAACAAACAAAGAAACAAAACAAATGGTCGGAAAAAACAAGGAAATACATAAGAAATTCATAAAACAATAAAATACACAAGGAATTTAGTTCGATATAATTTTTTTTTCCAAGTACAATTGTTAGGAATCCTATAAAGATTATGCAAACACAAAATTAGCAATCCAGAAGCTGTAGTTTGTCAATTAGAACAAAAATTATGACTTCATACAATGCGTAAATTAGTATAATTAATTCATATAAAATAAATTATTATCATTATGGGAAAATTAACAGTGCTTTCTTGTAGTTACATCACACACTACCATCGTGCAAATTTTCGGCGCGCTCGCGCGATCAACAGCCAAGATCTTATAGGGGGCATCATAGCCCACCCCCGCCGTCCCTACCCGACCCTCCCCCAGTCTTGACAGCTACCAAAACACCCCATTGACTGACTAGGGTTGAGTTCATAATTTTTTTTTACCACAGCGGATATAGTAATTGCTCGAAATGTACATTTATTGCATGATACATAATATCTTCATTTTTCTGTACAATTTGCCATAGGTCACACACGTGACCCACTAAAATGTCACACACGTGACCCAACATCACGATATGAAATAATAGATTAAAAAAGAAATTTCAGAGATGACTCCTGTCCAGTGGTATTTTTTGGTTAACAGGTCCATAATGCATATTTCACAGCAATAATACATTTCATCATTTTAAAACTCACAGGAATTTCAAATTGAAATTGAACTTTCAAAATCATGCCGTTCTGTGAAGTCACACACGTGACCCACTTCTTTTGACCTCTGACCTTGAACATGCATATTGTAAATATCAAAAAATATTTACAAATGATAGCCAACAAAATATATTAGCATGATATAAACATTAAATCAGTATATTTTTAAAATTGTTAGAGTTATAGCCAATTAAAGTCAAGATTTTGCATAATTTCGGTCACACACGTGAGCAAGAATGGTCCATTAGTGGAATGGAGGGGATTCGAACCACGTACCTTGTGATCGTCAGTCCGCCGACTTATCCATTCGACCACAAAACATCCACCCCCTCCTTTCCCCCTTTTTTTGTTTGTTTAGCAGCGCCTTCTGCCCCATGAAAAAAATGGGGGGGGGGGGGCTTGCGCCCCAAGCCCCCCGTTTAGATCAACATATTATATGCATCAGAAAATCTGTAAACTGGCCCTCATATTCCTGACGGTGGATTCTGCAAAATCCGTGGGCGGTCGATCATCAGGGCCATAATAATTAATTATTAATGACTCCATAAATTAACAAATAAAGTGAAAAATAACTTATGTATGATATTTAATTTTACGATTAACCTTATTTTTGCATAAATTGATATTGGGCTTTAGTTTATGTTTTCACTTTATTTGTTAATTAAAGGAGTTACTAATTATGGCCTTTATTGCCGCCCTTAGAAACCATGGGTTCCGACCACGGTTTTATCTATTTGCCTGATTTTTCGTGAAATTAAACAAACAAGGTGGTTCGCGAACCACGAGTCTCTCCTGATTTCGCTATCAATAAATCACGCAATATGACCTCTTGACCTTTGACCTCATCATTCTCATCAGCACACAAGTGGTATTAACCAAGGATAATTTATACCAGGGGTAAACAAAACTGATGCTATAAAAAAAAATGAGTGAAAGTTAAACAAAAAGTTTAAGAAAAGACGACATTTAAGTTGACCTTTTGACCCCTATATGACCTTTGATCTCATCATCCTTATCAACACATATTTGGTATTACCCAAATATCATTTGTACTAAGTGTTAGCACAGATGATGCAGAAATAAAGAAATGAGAGCAAGTTAAACAAAAACTAAAACTTTGACATTTTCGTAACAGACTAACAGACCAACAGACAAACAGACTAACAGGAAAAGTGATCACTTAGGTCTCTGACGAACTTCGTTCAGGCGAAACAAAAATAAATAAAAATAAGATCATTTGGAATCAGAGATGAATCAGAGCTATTCAACATTTGTGATTATTTTGTGTTATCGTCTCCTTTCATGAAGGTTCAATTTATTTTTTTATGAAAACAAAAGGAAATATCAGGGCCAGTTTACATATTTTATGATGCATAGGCGCAAAAAGCGAAAAAAGGAAAAAGGGAAAAAGCAAGGAAGAAAGACGAAAGTCAGAGAGAGAGAGAAAGAGAAAAGAAAAAAGAAACATATAATAGAGATAGAGAAAGAGAAAGTCATTAAGATAAGATCAAGTAGAAAATAATTCGAAAACCTGCGACACCGGGCGAGACTCACAATGGGCGGCGCTTTTTTGATTCAACATCAATGCCTGTGAGGGGTAATTGTCCGGGGGGTAATTTTCCGGGGGTAATTGTCCGGGTGTAATTGTCAGGGGGTAATTATCCTCGGGGGTAATTGTCCTCGGGGGGGGTAATTGTCCGGGGGGTATTGTCCTCGGGGGTAATTTTTTCTGATGCTAGGCGCAAAAAGGCGAAAAGGGGAAATAGGGAAAAAGCAAGGAAGAAAGAAGAAAGTGAGAGAGAGAGAGAGAGAGAGAGAAAGAGAAAAGAAAAAAAAGAAACATATAATAGAGGAAGAGAAAGAGAAAAGTCATTAATGTAGTGGTACGGTCTATTGACCGTTTCCCCAATTAATTAATTATAATAATATAAGTCAATTTTAAAGAGGCGCTAGCGCCACTAATTGTCGGTAAATGACAGAGTTTAGAAGGTTTTATAGTTTATCGATTTAAGTTTCGTTCACATTAAATTAAGGGATCTTATTATGTATGCACTGTAATGTATTGGGTCGGGGGATTGTATTAAGCTATTTGGAGACGATCCCTGCTTGAGCGGTAGTCGGCATTCATGGCATTTCTGCGCAGTGCTATGTCGTTAAATGTATTTCTGTTAACAATAGTTATAGCATCCTGTCCTATTCATAGCTTTCCGGGTGCAAGGTTTTGGTAAATATTTAATTAGCGTCCCCTGGCATATTTCTGGTCATGTTAGACACGCCTACTTTTGGAACCTAAAAGCACGTGCTCTATGTTTATTGTGCAGTGGACTAGAAAGGGAAAAGGTGCGCGGTGCTTTTATTGGTTAGTTTGTTATACAGGAGGCGGGGCTTGTTATATGACTTGATTCCCTTAAACCATTAGCAAAATTGATATATAGGCGAAGCTCATGTGTGGCCAGCAGCCATTTTTATGTTAGAGCTTTCGAGAGCCTTTTTATGTTCGAGCTTACGTTGGCCATGTTGAGTAGCCATTTTCTTTGCGGATCGAAGCATGGTGTTTCGCGTCTTATAAGCCAGCCTCTTAAACTGTTTACATTTAATTAATGCACCTTTGCCGTTTTGCTTCTGACTGTTCGTGGAATTCGTCATTTTATTTCTTCGTTCTACATTTAATAAATACAAACCGAACTTTACTTCAATGTGTCAGCCGCCATTTTGTGTCCTGAGTCCTATAAGTTGAACTATTATTTCGCCACCTACTTGGAGACTATCTCGAGAACTTACTCTGAGACGGTCCTCTTACATTTGGTAGTACGCCCTTACAAAAATGTTCAATGGTAATTAAATGGTATCCCAATGGTATGTGAATGGTAGCACCAATGGTGTATGGTATATCAGTGGTGATTGAGCGGTGTTTCAATGGTGTGTTCTGGTTGGTAAATGGTATCCTTGCATGTTCAATGGTAATAAAATGGGGTCCGAATGGTAGGTGAATGTGTAGCACCAATGGGGAATGGTATTATCAGTAGCGATTGAGTGGTGTTTCAGTGGTGTGTGCTGGATAGTAATGGTATTCTTGCATGTTCAATGATAACTAAATGGGGTCCGAATAGGTAGGGGAATGGTAGAAGCAACGATGGGAGGTATATTAGTGGTATGTAAGTGGTGTGAGCCTAAAATGATCATTGAATGTTTCAATGGTGCGTGCTGTTAGTAGGTGGTGTTCTTGCTTTGTTCACGGGTAACTATATGGTGTATGAATGGTAGGTGAATATGGAAGAAGCAATGGTGTATGGTAATATATATCAGTGCGCGGTGTTTACCTTTAATGGGTAGGTGTTAATTAATTTATTTATTTTTATTTTTTTTTTTTGCCTTTTGCCGTCATAAATGTCAAATTTCAGCCATATGGGTAGGTTTAGTTCGCTCTCATTAGAGTAACATTATTATTATATTATTTATTTTTAATTTATTTTTATAGGCCCTAAAAAAAAATTCTTCTAAATTTTATTTTACATTATTTTTGGGATTTTTTTTTTTTTTTTATTTTTGCTTTTTGATCTATTTGGCAACCCTAACTTAAGCGTCAACCCGCCCCTTCCCACAATACGCGCATGATCATACAATTTCGATGCCCCCCCGGCCCCGCCCCCATCTTGAAATCATGGGGTACTGTTTGGCATCTATATATATCATCTATATATTATCATATACCGTTGGCCTACCATTGGTAATACCATTAAGGCACCATTGGTGAATAGTAAATGGTGTTTCAGTGATTTTTCAATGGTGGCTCATTTGCATAATGGTGTGCGCTCAGTTGAGCCAATTATTTAAATTAGCTACCATTGAGAGTACCATTGAGGCACCATTGGTGAATTGTAAATGATTTTTAGCGGTGTTTCAATGGTAGATCGTTTGCATATTGTGTGAGCCAATTATTTAAATTGGGGGTGTTCTTGCCCCCCTCCCCCACAAATAAAATACACCTGTATTGTTTTGGTCTGAGCAAGTGAGGTTTGTGATCTAGTGCACGACAGACTTTGGTCTGAAAGACAGACTACCGGTACTAGTCGGATTACGTTTTTCATGCGTGCACTATTTTCCTGACAAAGTGACATGCTGAATATCGAAGTACAGTGACAGTCTACTCATCGCTTCTTCTTCTTCTTCTTCTTCGGTGTAGACCTGTGTCCTTCAGTCTTGAAGATTATTACAGGCGATGTGAGTGACTGGTGCTTGTGCTGGACGGTGCGGTTGAGCAAAAATAATATCACAGGTGCAAGTAAAAAGAAATTGTTGCCATTAAGCTGCCTGCATCTCCATCAGTCTCTGCCGGAAGGACTCGACTGATGGGGCAGAGATGACATCCGGTGGTAGGGTATTCCATGTCTTTACAGTGCGAGGAAAGAAAGACTGTCTGTGTTGTTCAGTCCTAGAGAGAGGCAGCTGGTAGCCTTGGGCATGGACATGTCTTGTTGCTCTCAGAACTGGTGTAATGTAAGGTGCAGTGGTGAAGTCAACAGTGTTGTGGTGCATTTTGAAGAAGAGAACCAGACGGAGGACCTCTCGCCTTTCCTGTAGTGAGCGCCAAGTTAGCTCTCTCAGCATGCCAGTTACACTTGATGTATTGTGGTGTCTGTTGAGGGCAAATCTGGCAGCTCTTCTCTGGATCATCTCAAGCTTATGGATGTTTCTCTCGGTGTATGGGTCCCAGATTGGTACTGCATACTCCACAAGTGGTCTCACAAGGGAGAAGTAAGCCATAGTCTTGAGTTGGATTGAGTTGATGCGCAGGTTTCTCCGTAAGAAGGTAAGGGTAGTGTTGGCTTTACTACAGATGTTGTCTACATGCTTATTCCACCGTAGATCTGAAGAGATAGTCAAACCAAGGTACTTTGCTGTGCTGTAGAGCAGGTCTTGAGGGCTTTTCCTGGAGTGAGTACTGGTGATCTATTGGTTGCCTCTTACGGTGTCTTCAGCACTTGATTGTTCAGGATGTGACTCCACGAGCCATTTCTGGCGCGCATTGGAAGACGTAGGTGCTGTAGTGGAAGCTTGCTATTTAAAGAGACGGTCAGTGCAATATTGGAACGTGGTGGATAACATGGGGTTCATCATTGGGTAGAGTCTGGATTTTCTAACATCAGCACGAGGTGCCTCATTGTCTGTTAGTTAGTTAGGATAACGGTTGCGTATTTCCACACCCGAAGTCTGCATAGTTGTACATGAGAAATCATGATAGAGATGGGTTCGAGGAGCGGTCGCAGGTTTGTCATGATCGAACGAGAACAAAGGAGGGCCTAGGCCGAGAAGAACCGTATGGGGAACCATTCCGTGGGTATGTTAGAGCGCGTGGATGTGGGCTCGGTCATAGAACCAGAGTGTAAGGACGTTGTTTACTGAATTCCCCATCTGAAATCCTCAAGGTAAATAATTAAGGCTGATCACTATGAGGTACGCGTTTCCTTTTTGTTTCAGGGCCACCGGATGATTGGTGCGCGGGAGATTGTTGTTTGAGCTCTTGATCGTCATTTTCTTTCTAAAAGTTTGGTGCTAGGATTGTATTCTTGGCATCACCATTGTTTTACAATTAATGTGTTGGTCGAAATTAACCATACCAACTGATTTTCATTATCTTGTCACTTATTACTACTATCAGCCGTACATTCTTTTCTCTGACACAATTATTCTCTTATAAACAATGGTTTTTGATTCGATTAATTGCAGGACGAGTCCACGGCTTTAGTCGTATGTACACACGAGCTTGTGGGTCGAGTACTTAGAGAACCTCGTCATTTCATTCTTGTCTCAAGGATTCTTATAGCACGGGCTTTGATCTAGCAAGTACGTTGTTCAATGTTCAATTTTTAAAAGAATGGCATGTCTAAGTTCCGCCACACTTGAACTAGTTCTACTGCGTTCTTGGTAAGTTCTTGTTGATACGGGGCTCAATCTGTTTGCACAGGATTTGAACGTAGTACCGACTTCAGAAATCTAGTCCGTTACCTTACGATCTGTTTACGAATTGGCGGAACGGGCCGAACGGAGAGAATGGAAAGCCATTTCATCCGATTTTTTTTTTAAGCATGTTTATCCAAAAATCGTAACTGGCTCCCAGTTCTTTTAAAATATTAACGTAGGTAAAATCAACGTTCCTTTACGAGATCGTGTAGTGGAACTTACTCTGAACGAGAAGGACGTACTACGAACATGTTACTAACTTTTTATTCATGCTGCGCATGGCTGTTATAGTGGAGTTTGGCGTGCTAACCGTATAAGAGGTGAACAGCTGTTTTTTTACTTATCGGTCTTGAAACTGGGATAACAACGTTATTTGTTGGGGAGCGATAAGGGAATTTGGAAACCGTAATTCGGGAGAACTATTTGAACTGCCTAGTATATCGTATTCAAGAATTATTTTTCAGTTTTTGAAGTTCCAAACCGATACCAATAGCCCCGTTCCCATAGAGATTTTTTTTATAAAGACGGGCAATAGTAACGTTTAGTAGAACTGATATGATAACGACTCGTTGTGTGTAACGGCCCACCATAACAGGGGTTCAGGAGGTGTGTCCAACGGCGGCTTCCAAAAACAAGATGGCGGCCACGATCTGTAGCGCTTGAGATACGAGTTATTGGCACTGGTACTTGGAAGAATAAAGACATATTACAGAATCCAATGAATGAAAGGATAATGGAGCGTATGGCATTGAAATTTTGGTGACTCTGATCATAACCTGCGAATTCTAGTTATGTTCCTCAAAATTTGAAAGTTACAGTAGCAAACAAACAGAGATATGAATCATGCTTAGTACATATGTTGTTCAATATTGCAGACCAGTTCTTTGACTTTTTTTGTCTTCTGAGTGAACTGATTACTGAGGTCAACATTTTTTAAGGGCTGAAAACAAGGCAATTTCTTAAATGTGCCATGGAGGTAGTTATGAAGAAAAATCCTAGTATTATGCTTTCTAATTTCTCGATTCCAAAATTCAAAGATCAAAGTATTGTACAAGAGCTTCATTCATAACAAGATTTTAATTATATGTCCTGGACCCATAACACAAAGACCAATTTGATACAATATCACACACAAGTATCAATGATGAGAAATATTTAGAGAATATTTAGGATGCTTTGAGTAGATATCGTATAAATATTTGTAAAGAGCTGAATTAAAATTATTTGGATGAGGAAGACGAAATCTAAAATATTTTTTTTTCTTCAGCGAGTAAAATATGTCCAGGTAATCGACAGTTCGAAATTGCATCCTATTATTATAATTATTATTAGATTATCCCCACAGACATTTTAAATTGTAAAATTTTGCATCCTTGAACGCATCTAATTGTAAAGGGGCCACTAAGCTAAGCAAGCTTGAAGTTATGTATTAATTTGAAAGTTTGATATTTTGCCTCAAATCATTAGGTTCAATTTATATATGTACGTCATGTAATAGCTGTATGCCATACATTTACAATGCGCACTAATGTCATGCAGTCCCAATTGGTCCAGGTCATGTAAGCGCCAAAGTTCACTTGGTCAGATGTATGTCATCCTTGTGGGCGGGCAATATCTCATTGATCTATATGATGTATATAGGTTGGACTGTTTTCATTAGGCATTATACCCGTTAAAAATCCAGTCTCCGTCTCTGAAAGGACTTCGAGGCCGTCTATAATTTTGCCCCCGCCTCTAAACTCAATTATAAATAAAATGATGATTAATTGATAATGGGCGGCTGGGCTGCCCTGGCTTAGTAATGAATGGTGGATGATGAAGATTTTGATGATATATGGTGTTGTATTGATGATATGCCCTGGATGAAGATGATGATGATGATGTGGAGAGGATGTTTGGATATGTGATGATGCTAAACTGATAAGAATGAAGTAAGGGTATTTGTTTGGAATTTTTTTTAGTAAAAGAAGACATCATGTTTATATTTTGAATTAGAATGAGATATGAAGTTTTGTGGGTTCAATACTATATATTAATGGATTTTTTTTCTTATTTTTAATTTTTTTTTCTTCCTTTTTTTTGTTTTTTTATTTTTTTTATCCCCTGATATTAAGATACCGTCTCATGCCTTCATTCATCCTTTATGTTTATGCCCATAGTGATCTCCAAACTTCTTTAATTCCTTCTTCAGTAAAGCGCCAGGTTGTTGACTAGAAGGAGCCAGTTCCCTGTTTCTTAGCATTACCAGCGTTCTCGCTGGAAGGAGAGAAAATGAAGGTCGATCAGAAAAGTAGAGCTTGGGTTTGGTATAAGGCAATATGTTCCAGAGATTATTCATTGAAATAATATAAGATTGGGAAATAAATTGTTATTTAGAGCCAGATGAAATGTATATCAATTTCCATTTAAATGCAATATTGCAGAGCAGATAATATATAAAATTACATTGCAAATCTATAATGACAAAAAACAGCAAAGGTTTTGATAACATGAGAAGATTTGTAGAAGTCCAAAGTTTTTGCGGGTCCCCCTTAATTTTTTTTTGTTGAAAACAGGTTTGAATGGTTTTGGAAATGCAAGAGAGAGCATTATCCAAAAATTACGCTTGGTTTTAGTTCCCTTCTTAACCCGGCCACTCCTCATAGGGGTCCAATAGGTTTAAAATTGGTTGTTCCGATTAGGGTCATTTAAAAAACTTCATTTCGTTTTTTTTCAATTTAAAAACACCCAGAATTTACATGTTTAGGGAAAAAAAAAAAAAAAAATTAATAAATAAGGAAAAAAGTTATATCACAAGTAAAAACATAAATAGGTTGGTTAGTTTTTTACAGGTTACGGACTCTTCATGCCAGGTTAGAGGCAAGGTGTAAGGCAACAAGTTTGAAGGCATTGTCTATGTAAAAACAAATGACATGGTTTAAATTTTTCATGATGCTGCCCTTACATTGGGATGGAGGTTGTACCCTGAGGCTAAGGGGTCAAAGTGTGCATAATCTGCTTATATTCACATTTGGTTGGAAATCTTCTTCAAACCCCATTGAACAAAGTCTCTTCGTGAGTCGTTCAGAGAAGAAGGCCTTGACCTCTGAACTATCTAACTTCCTTGATAAACTACATGGGCTGTGCCGAGAATATGGTGGAGTTATGACTTGCCTTGTGATTATGGAATAGGATTTGTTCGAAATCTAGTTACAAAACTTTTCATTGTGAAAAGATATTAATTTATTCATCTAATACAGTTTTCGATGTCGTCTGTGAATTTTTTTTCTGTGACATTTTAGAAATTCATCTTATTTTAGAAAGCATTATATACTATGTGACGCGTAACTAAAAAAAAAAAAAAAAGAAAAGAAGATGGAGAGAGAAAAATTAATTCAAACATATTTAATTCCTATCGAGATTTCAGGCTTAAACCTTCTATTGCATGGTGTCTTGAAAATAGAAGTTTGTCGTCAGTGATTTAACCATTTCGATCTAGCTATTTGTTTGATATTGGTTTCCGTAGGTGACTGCATTACAAATTCTCTTATCTCATCGAGTAGGGAGACCGTAGCAGAAGTGGAGAGTGAGTAAGATTACGATCTAGTCTAGCCTTCGGCAGACATACGTTGCGTTCGCTCCAATATACGGGCAAGTGTGAAAAGTAAACAAGTCAAAGTTTATGTGCCGCATTAGAAATATATCACACGTTCTGCTAGATGGGAAGCGTGGTTAGTCGGCGCAAATTGTGATATTGCAAGGTGGTGCGAACAGAGTGGTTACAGTTATGACTACCTGAAAATCTTTGCGATAGAACAGATATGAGCAACACACAAGTGTTCATATGAGGCTGTCAGCTGAGTCTACCTGCAATTACTAGACAGGTGAGAGGATCTGGTACAATGATTGTAGTTAATATTGGTATTGTGGATATTTAGTTCTAGCGACTTGTTTACGCTCTACTTTGGTGTGGTCTTGTGTAAGATTTCTCTGGAAGATTTATGTCATACAAGAATGTCAATGGGTATCGGTTTATTTATTTGTTACGTACACTAACCGAGGAATTGGCTTCCATGGTTTCGATCAAGAAGAAGCATTAGCTTGGTTAGGTTGGTGTGGAGTATGTGAAACCATTTTGCACAAATGTCTAATCAGAATTTTATATAAGTAGGAAGGGTGCTAAGATTTTAGTTGTATCAGTATATAGACGACTCAGATATTAATATTCGCATCTATGGAGGACGGATGTCTGAGCCCTTTAGACCCAGCAGGCAAGAGTAGTGCAAGTTACTGAGTGAAGTCAAAGATGAACCAGGAATCTAAGCTGATTAAAGGAGAGATACGAGAAAGTAAGATGTAGTCCGCAGAGTTTATAATAGTCTTCAGTGAGCCTATCAATGATAAGACAATAATTGACGCTTATTTTTGTTTTTTGACAGCGTAGGAGCGAGGTGGGGTATTACATAAATGCTGTGAGAGAACACTTGTTTACACGGTCATCATTACTATTAACAGTGCTGAGATTGTTGCAGGATAATTAGTCGTTATATCATACAAGTTTGGTAAAATTCGATAAGAGATATGATATGTACGCGGTGTGATTTCAGAAGGCTGGTTTCGGAGAATAGAAGAAAATTGAATAATAGAAGTTTGAAAAGTCTATGATGACAGACTTATTGTAGGGTTGCTAAGAGGATGATAATAGTTCAAACGTTCTCGCTATTAGGGCGGCTCGTAAGGCTACTATGTCGTCTAATGCTGTTGGCGTGATCCACACTTACACGCTGAGAGTACTAGGCCTGGATGTGTATTAGCATTGGCTAGTAAACGTCGGTGGTGAAAGGTAAGAGACACGCCTTGCGGATCCTCTCGACGACGTGTCATATGAAACTGCGGGATTCATGTATCTGTAATAATGATAAGGCATCAGCAATTAATAGTCTCATGACAGATTTATTGGAAATAAATGTGAAAAGTTTGAATACGTGCAAAAGTCAGTATCTCCCTCTCTCTCAAAAGATATCACAATATATGTTATATTATAGGTTATATCTCATATAGTCATTCTCTAAGGAAGAGATCACTGACTGTGCACCTAGGCTATGATCGATATGAAACAACAGATTTCTTGCGATACAGACAATCGCATCAATTGTGCTTGCAGCATGAAGAGTATCCAAGAAAGTACGATGTGTTACAATCTCATTAAATCATTCAGCTGCTCTAAGTGAAGTATAAATCATGCGTGACAAAGCACCTGTGGGTTGATAGGATATTATTTATATAGTAAAATTCAATGTGAGTTAATGATGTTTCAATCTGGATTCGGTTTGAGTTATACATATAATGAATAGTGAAAGAATCCTAGCGTGCGAGATCAGCGTGTGTATCCTGCTGCGTGTGATAAGCTGACCGTATTATAGGTAGGTATTTACTGCTTGTAGACTAAAAGGGTAGCAGTTCTTCATAATTACATATATATGTGATAAACTCGCTTAACATCTCATGTCGTGGGTGGGCGCCGATGTGAGTGTCGCGATATAACCTGCTAGTCTGTATAGTTCCTTTCAGCGTAGTGATATCGCTATTTAACTTAAAAACAGGCTGCAAGTATGTGTGTTGTTTAGCTCTAGTTGCTATCAATGAAGTTGTTAGCATATTGCGTGGTAGGATATACAGCAAATGTATCTAGTGCTGCTGGATTTGAGAGAGTGGCAAATGACTCGCGTCTGCGTTGAATAGTGATTGTAATGATTATTTCTTATATAGATGCGGTCTATTGCTTTTATGCAAGCATGATTTCCTAGGCATAAATTTCTATCGATTATTTAAGTGAGCGTGTGAGGTATGTCTGTCTGATGAGCATGTTTTAGAATGGGATATTAGATTTGTGATATCAAATTTTGTACCGACCGTCGCCAAAATTGTACTGCGCCATATCATAACACGACTAGTTCACTTGTCTATGAATACTTGACTTATTCACTTACAAGGCTATACGATTCTAGAACACAAGAGATTATATTGTTGTACGGCTGTATGAGCCTCCCTGCGGATCACATGCTTCCCTATTCCAAGCTTTCCTGGTAAAGCATTATCCCGTCACAATCTGCTTAGACTTCATGCATCAACTCTTAGTATAAATATAGAATAATAGGTGAATTTTAGAGAAAAAATACTAAAAAAAACACATAAATTTAAGTCAATTATAATGTCTTGCAATGCAGATTGCGAGTGTAATGCTTTTAAATGCCTTTCGGCCTGCAAGTCGAACGAGAAGCATAGTGTTGGAAAAGCTAGTATGTGGCGTTGATAATGGTCGTAATAACTGTATAGTTATTTCTGTAGTAAATGGCTGCAAGACTTTGTCAATATAAGTTACGCACGAAGATATATAAAAAGGCTGCGATTAAGAAAGTGGTCTGCTATGCTGCAGTTTAGGTTCCCTCACTTGACATTATACTATAGAAGAAGACGTTGTCAAGATCTTAGATGGCCACTATAGCACAGTACAATCCGATGTAAGGCGGGGGGGGGGGTGGGGGGGGGGGCGAGTGGTGGGGGGGTGAGGTGGAGGATTAGGTGTCTGGCAACTCAGAGGTATAGCATCAGCAATTGTGTATAAGATTTTAGCATCAGCGTAGTCAATCATCTAAGTCGGTTTTGAAGTCGAAAAATGAGGCGGGACTAAGGCCTTTGAATAACGCGGCCATGATAACCATGACGACTACTTGTGTATCGTTATGCTGATTGTGCTTATGAGTCTTTGTTGTTGATTTATCTACACTAAGTGGTGGCTACTGGTAATTTGTCAAGTCAGGTCAGCCACTACACGCAGTGTACTCTCATTTATTATATATTCTGTTAGAGCTTGTTAGACTGATATGCTATGAATTGCAGAGTAGGGTTGTTGACGCTGAGTGTGTAAATTTGCTGAGATAGGGCAGTATAGCTAATATTACTTGTTTCCCCCAATGGTGTGAATCACTTGAAGGAATTGATGTGAGGTACCCCTGGCCCTTATACTTGCGTCTTAGGTTGTAGTATGAGTGTTGCCGAGTTACGAGTATGTCAGGAAAATGGTGTATAAGTTGGATTATTGATCAGCTGAAGGTGAACTTGAACTACTCTGTTTGTGCATGCTTGCGTGCATTGTTTAGATCGCTCACTGTCCCGCTTGATGTCGCTGAACAGCACTTAATGGCTGAAGCATGCATCCGTAGTAAACATCTCCGCCTTTGGAATGTTTAGACGCGCAATCATGATCACACCATTCATACTTCAGTAATTAATGAAGCGCAAGGGCCAGTAGGGCGCTTAAAGTAGATTTAGGTTAGTTATGCTGGTCTACAGGTGATATACTGGCTGGGTAGTCGCATATGGCTGAGATATCGCTCTGCTCATAACTAAAGTGTGACATAGGACTTTTATGATCTAAGAATTCTTGATCTGAAATAAAGGAGTGTAACCTCCGCAGTTATACGACTTTAGTTCGAGATCGAATTGGTTTACACCATCTGTGATGTCATAATATTTATCTGTAGATGATCGTCGAGGATTTAAATAGCGAGACAGAGTGTACCTGTTCGCCAGCGCGTCGGCGGTGCCTGGTTGAATTATGCGGACTGCATAGTAGAAATAGAGGCCAGGCGTCTACGCTGGGTCCCGGCACGCTGGTAATGGGATCTGTAGAATTGAAGTCTTGAAATTTTTTTAAGATTTTTTTTAGCTATAATGGTTGTTTGGTTGTTCTTTAGTATTCTGACCGGATAGGATTGCCATTATGCGTCGGAATTTGCATTACATCTAACGATCTGAAATTATTTGCTTAACTGCATTTCACATGCTGGGCATAACTAGATCAGCTGATCATTAACTATGCACATATAAAGATGTGAAGATACGTGAATTTGTGAATATCAACATAGTGAAAAGCCATTGTATCCTAGATTCCGATCTCTGTAACATGAGATTGGCATTGTCATATGGCCTAGAAAGATAAGAGGTGTGTATATATGTTGCTTACTGTGATATGTGAGCTCCTGGAGACAGACGTGGTGATAAGATGGGGCCTGCGTATTCTGTGTTTTTAGTGTTTAATCCCTCTATTGGTAAAGTATCTCGATTATTGTAATGTATTGATTGTCCGATTATTACCAATGCCTATAGTATGTTGTTTGAGATTACATAAGGTTAATCAAAAAACTAGAATTCCTAGTCTTTTTGTGGCCGACTGTATGCATATCTACTTCCTTGGCTATAGTGCAGACTATGCTCCTTTTGGCTATTGTTGGCATTTCTTCGAGCATTACTGCTAATATGAAACAAGATAAGGGGTAAGCCGTTATTCTCCTACTTTTGAGGTACTATTGGGGTATAGGATATTTGTTGTAGTCATGTAAGGATTAAGAATATCGCCCTTGTTTCCTTGCTAATTAATAAAGAGTATTAGATTATCGTTATCCTACTGGACTCAGCTAATGCACTGGATAGCGCGCATTGGCTAATTTAATATATCTAATGCACGGCTGAGCTGAACGTACTCTCGTTGTGTAATACTCATGCGGCAGTTGAGCAAATTCGGCTGGGTATTGTGTGTGCGCGCGTGTGCTGTCATTGATTGTGAGCATGGAATTAATTTGCACTTCTCATCCAGCGGGTCCTGGCGCTGTATGCCAATGTGAATTGGTTTCTAGGCGTAGGCTTAACAATGAAAGTAGTACATACAGGAGTGTTTATCAGCCAAACCGGCGAGAATCATGCTTAAATTCGCTGATCGTGTGTACTTATAGTCTGATATGACATTGCTGTTGACGCGCTGAATTGCGTTAAGACGGCTTAAGAATGCGGACGCTGAGCAATATAGCTCTAATTCTAACGAAGCTTAATTATCCTAACATAGTATCATTGCAATAGTTATAGCCTTGTGTTGTTTTAAACCATAAGTAAGCTAATGTCGCTGTCATGTATAGTATATAATTAACCTACTTACGCAATAGATAGCTATGAACAGTATCAGCAAGGAAGTTGCACATAGATGAGGTGAATTTTAGGGTATTATTACGTTGATTCAGAGAAGATGTTGTATTTTGCCAAGTTGAATGGATACTAGCTGAGTATGACTGCCCATGCGTCGGTGCAGTATTATATGATTCGTGTCGATGGTGTATAGACGTGGACAGGCGGGTATAACAGGGCCGGGTTTCCCAGATCTCTCAACGTCGGTTAAATGTAGGTTAGGTTTTTCGTAGCTACTATCTGCAGTATCAGCTCGTATGCAGCGAAGTCGTGGCGTCTGGTCCTTCCTCATAGGCTTACGCCGTCTGAGAACAGAGCATCATAGCATTTGTGCGAGCTGTTACATACCTGCAGTGTACACAGCTGTGTTTTTCAGTGATTATGATTGTTTGAAGGTGATTCAAGATATTTGGCCTATATCGATGAAAGTTATTTCCTTGCTGCATTTGGAAGTATGATTTGTCTCTAGATTTATCTGTTTTCTTTTTTTCTTGTGGCCTTGATGGCCAACTGTCTTGGTTGAAATTTGTTTTCGGGTTTCCCCTAAGTTTTGTTCTGCTTTTCCTACTGAGATTGGGGGATAGTTGTAGAATCAGAGAATTCACACGGCAACTTGTGGCAGTTAGAACAGCTTCAGTGCAATGCATCGATCGTTGTCTTTCAGAGGGATTACGATGATGGACCAGATAGTCGTTAGGGCGGCTCGATCTACAACCGATAACAACGACGAGCAGAATTTCACAACACCAGTTGAAAGGCTGGTTCAGTCGCAATATTATAGTTCAATATTGGCCAATATTATGAATTTTGCATTTTCGTGATAAAACAATGTGATAGGGATTTAGATTGTGCATTGAGAATGTCGTGGTATCCGTATTATATACGGTGATGATTGTGCGTGTATTGTATGAGGGCCGTGTCCCGAAGGGGGGTGTTGTTGCGTCGAGGTGCGCAATCGCACGCCCGTTCAGCAGAAACACTAATGAAAATAAAAAATAAGAAAAAAGGATATAGGGAAGAAAAGATGGAAATAAGAAGAGGCGGATGTGGAGTTCAGGGAATAAGTAGGTATGAGTCCCGGTGCGCGCCAAGAGGAGGCGGGTGCGGTGGAGTCGCAGGGGGCATGTATCTCGGAGTGTAATGTAGGGGGGGGTACTTCAGGCTCGGCTACGTCGCCATGCTTATTTGTTTCGAACATCCAACTCGACACAGCTGCCTATCACAGACTAACACGCGCATCGAGATCCGAAGTATTGTGGATATGAGCGCTTATAAGTAATGTTCGTGAGGTTTGCCTAAGGCGTCAGTCATGCTAACTGCTGCTTGGGACAATCGATGGGTAAATCGCCCTAGTCAGTCTGCTTAGCCGCGATCTCAGTGTAAGTCTCTCGCATATTACAGTATAAGTTCGTGCTCGTATTATGCATCGGATGAGATCGTTGATACAAACGTGCTTTTCTTTTGTTCTAAGATGATTGAGGGCTGTACATTTACCTGTTGATGTATATTAATGTGATAGATGTGTATCAAAGAATTTTGAGTGACTCTAAGATGCCTAGTAGAAAATTGAATTTATGTTTTTAATTTTTGCCAGGAGTCGCACGACTAGCTGACAACTATGGTTTGTCTGATTATTGCTATTACAATTCAAATTTATCAATTGCAATTTTTTAGGAGATGCTGTTAGTCGAGGTTTAGTTAGATATGAAAAAAAACGTTTTCAACTGCCGCTGCATATAGGGTCATTATAACAATAAATGTTGGTCATTTATTAGTATGCTATAACACTTATGAATACAATATAAATAAAACAAATGCAATGATATTAAGTAGCTTCGTTTTCAGTCTGCTACGTTACGCATTTCCGTTCCGCGAGCCTTTCGACGTTCGAAATTTTACCTATAAATTATCATGCAGTATCAGTAAAGAGAGTATTACATAAGGCTAAGCATTTCAATTTATAGACTGATTACAATTGTGGATTCATGTCCCTTCGCATGAGGGCGTGAGTACACAATTTGTCAAAGGCCGGGGTTTTATCAGCTCTGCATTAGGAAATTTAAAACATAAGTAGTAAGGGCCAAAGAATATGTTGGAAAGTGGACAACTGCGCTTCGCATGTTGTTATTATATAATAGTTTTTGCCCATCGGGTCCGGTCTCTCTCTCCAGTTCGCTCGGCATGCTTGGTATCTCGGCAGCAGGATGCTCTCAATGAACTCTGGCTAGTTTGAAGTTTCCACGAAATTCTTGTGGGGCCCTGACGAAGCAAATGATAAATAAGATGACCAATGATTTTAATTGGGAGACTTGACATGGCATGCCAGCTCCACTAGTTTCTGCTTCGGTTTATGATGTTCAATGCATATCGCATTACCGTATAGTATTGCATATTTGGCAAACAGCATGGTTGTTGGGGCAGATCTGGGTCTTGTTAGTTCGGGCTGCTGTCGCTGTTGCGTCTGGATGTCTTTGCAACAAACATTATGTGTAATGGATACCTCAGGTTGGACCGTCCTGAACAAGACGACTTTTGCCCTGTCGGCCGATCTGCATAGTTATGTAGTTTAAATACTTGAACATCTCTCAAGTATAGTTAGGGTGAAGTTTTACTTCCGCTTTTTTGCCTTGTCTCTAATCAGCATTTTGTTAAGGGCGGTGATTGGATATGCGAGCTCGGTGGGGAGCTTATATATAAAAAAAAAGTGTCATTATAAGGTAAAATTTTCCCGCCGCTAAGTCGCGCGTATTCGCGCTGGCGTGCAAGCGCAACGAATAGATAGACAGATGATAAACATAATACAGTACATTCTGACAATCACTTCACGTTCTCGTCATTCATAAAGTGACTATACTAATACATTGATTTACAAGCATTAATAACAGACCTGGGTTTATAATAAGAAAGTATTGTGGCTCAGCAGCTATTGTGTAAATAGAGCAATTGCGGTTGTGTGCCGTTATCAGTGATTCTAAGGGGCAAGTAATTTTGGCTTCAGCGTGATGTATTTCGTGCTCGGCAGTTATATCGAAGTATTAGATCAGTTCGTTTCGTACATATTTGAAACATGAATGGTTAAACAATCGTTTTCTTTCAAAGTCGATATACAGAGCTCTCCTCTCGGAGCTTTCGCGCTCACATGTTTAGGCCCTGACATTCATGAAGGAATTACCCTTTTTTATTCATTTTGGAAAAAGAAAAAGCTCTAGTTGGTTGTTATAAGTATGGTTGCCAAGTGGAGACCACGTAATCCTATTTGCTAATCTATAGCCCCCATGGCCCCCTGGCTCGATCGCTCGCTTGACTATTGCTCACAGGTAGGGTCCTGATCCATGGCAGTTTTCGCGGTCCCTGCGGATAAATGGATTGATGCGACTCCGCAACAGCAATGCCGATCCCGCTAGATATAAAGCTGGTGTCAGGCCGGCTGTATATTGAGTGCTGGGCAGTAGTGAACAGGGCTTGTATTGATTCATTTTCTTTTCCAAGACTCAGGAGCGAGCATTTATCATCGCATCGTTTCGCTGCAATAACTCAGGCTCACTATGTCATGTTTTAGAATTTACCTATTGTTTCGAGATCGCAGGCTATGAGAAGCGTGATACGATATCTTGACCTGCTTTTGATTCATATGTGCGTAGCCTAGCAAGACGCTCAGCCATTTATCGGCTGGAGATCGATCTGAAATAACAGTCACACAGGCTAAGTGGAAATCAAGGGCGTGCATTAATATCCGTGCTGCTACTGCTTGAAGTAGCGATTACATCACTCCAGTGTTGCTGAGGCAGGTAAGTACGATAGGGCCCTGGCTATGCTAGCACTAAGTCCATATATTAATTCTTTCAACGTCCGTTTTCTAACTTTGTCAGTTTTCATCTTAATATAAGGCATCTTCCATCCTAAAGCGGTAGATGCTATAAAAAAAGAATTAAAAATAATCTAAATTGATATGAAAAAAGAAACAATAAATATAAAAGAAGCAAAAGTAAAATCTTTATATATATTTACAAATCCAAGAAAGTAGAAAACATTAGCATGGGAAAAAAACTAAAAAATAAATAGAAAAATACTATCTTGAACACACCTGACAAAAAATTAAATGATTATGCAAGAATTTAATTACATGAATTGAAACGCATGTTATGAGAAGAGAGAGATACGATCGGATTCATCGATTCGGAAGACAGTCAATAGTTGATCAAAACTAAAAAATACTAAAATTTAAGATATAAGAAAATATAGATCAGAGATAAGCTAAGAAAAAAATATAAGAGAATGAAAAAACTATAAAAACTTCTACATAAAAATCTAAAATAAAATAAAACTCCAAAAGGCTATGAAAAGACAAAATCCAACATATAATAACACAAAGAAAATACAATAAAGAAAAATCAAATAAAAAAAACCTACAGTATAAATACAAATCAGGAAAAGCACAGGAATAATAGGCTGTTAAATTAAGAGGAAAGAGAGAAAATGAACAAAACAAGAATAATATATAAATAATCTAAAAGAATATAGAATACAGGAAGAGAAGAATAAAAAAACATAAGATAAATAAAAAAAAAAAAAAAGGAGAAAGGAAGGAGGTACGATAGACTTGAGAATAGCAAAAGTGAAAGATATTAATGGAGATAAAAATAATAATACTATTAACCAGAATATGGAAAATTCGTAAATATTCAAGTTAATACATCTTGACCAGGAGACAACAAGTAATTAATATAATAAGAAGAATAAGTTGAGTATTTTATCTAAGGTTGATAGTTATGAAAATACAGAGATATATTATCAAAAATGACCATAGAAATAAAGAAAATAAATAACTAGAGAAAAAATAAGATTAGTAAAAAAAAAAAAAAAAAAAAACAAATATAAAATATATAAGAATCAGAAGATAAAAATGATATAAAATAGAGAACAGAAAAATAAAAGTATGAAATATAGATAAAAATCTAGCTAAGAAAAAGAAACTAAGATACTAAATAAAAAAGAAACCTTAAATTGAGAAAAGAATAAAAATAAAATAAAAGTCTAACTAAGAAAAAAAAATAGCTAAAATGAATAAAACTAAATAATAAATATAAAATAACTAATAATAAAATCAAATAACTA
>CALNVZ010003434.1:40314042-40326015 GCA_940671915.1 Paracentrotus lividus | reverse complement strand
CAGCAAAATAATTAAAAATGTCTAATTTGGGGGATAATATTTTTTTATTTTCTGATGCTTCAATGTTTCATGTGTGCTCTGTAAAAAAAAATTGAGTACAAACAGTAATGGGAAAGTATTTAAATATGGACTAAAATGTCAATATCTTGGACTCTTTTCTGGCGACTTGTATCTGATTTTGATGTAAAGAGTCACATATGGAATTTCATATTGATCAGTGACCTTGACCTTTGACTCTATGCTATCCTAAATCTTTTCAGATCTTGTCCATATCTTACTTTTTCGGATTAAAATTGAAAATGAAGGTCCAACATAATCGAAATATATAAAAATTACATTAATATTGACAATGAAATGATATTAGAAATGCATCAGTGGTGAATGTAGGCAGTGAGGGAGCATAGGGGATTTTAAAATCATGGATCGACCACAGACAGAACATAGGTCTACCATCTAAAATACAAGTTGAACTTGTCCGAACTTGTCACTTTAAAAGTTTATATCTACAACATGTTAATCCTTTTTTTTGAAAAAGTAACTTCTTCTACATCTTTTAGTACCAAGTTTGTGTGGTATGTGTTTATGCTTTGTTGAATATGTCACATTGTTTACGAACAGGGAAAATTTGAATTTTGGCAAAGTGGGAATAAAATCATATTAACAAACCACCTTTTCATTTTAACTCTTGTTCATATGATTCTACCCCCGATTTGGCACAATTCAAATCTTACCCATTTGCGAACAATGTGTATTTTTCGTCCAAACTTAAATACATACCACACAGAAATGGGAGAAATTATTCTTTCAGAATCAACAAAATTTGGTTCATGTATTGGTTCTAGGTCTTTATTTATTCTTTTTTTTTTTTACTCACTCAGTATTATCTCTTGGCCAATTTGGTCACTGCCTTGTCAACTTATCAGATGTCTTGTTTATGTTTCAAAAGAACTAGTCTGGATTTGTCCTTTATAATAGTGTATTTGATAAAACACATAGGTCTAGTCAAGTAAACATTTTTGCCATTCTAACATTGTTAAAGAGGGGAAAATGAACAGTTTATATTGTATGTATATCAGGTTTTTAAGACTTCTATGTACCTCAGTGCTTTCATTGTGCCCATTTCTTTCATTTAGACACACATCATTTTTAACACCCTTGACAAAAGAGGTCAGTATTAAAGCATGAAAAAGCAAAAGTATATTTTTGTGTGTGTGTGTGTGTGTGTGTCATCCTATAGCTAAGCGCATCTCCTTCCTATCTAGAAACATAGTTTTCATTACATTTCCAATAATGTTATATTTTATTCCTCCGAAGGTGGTTCCAGAGATGCCATGTTTTTGGGTTGTCCGTCTGTCTGTGCCGTTGCTCGTTATAGCTACATCTCCAAGAACCACTGAAACTTCAAATTTGGAGATAGTATGTATCACCATCTATGGGAAGACAATCTGATTAGATTTTCGAGTAAATGCCGGTCAGGGTCGTAAGAGGGGTCATTCATGGGGTTGGGCAATTTTTCATGCATGTCCCCTGTAACGGAGGTAATCAACTTTTGCAGTTCATCCATAAGATGCAATTCAGATGTGGTTAAGTTTTGGAGGCTGTCAAATGAAAAATTCTGCTCCTTCTCAAGTATAGAGACATTAAAATTGGAAATCTTTATGGATTTAAGCACAGGCATACAAAAAATCTAACCCGTTCAGGGACATCAATTATTGCTTTACGTGGAACAATAATTTCACCGAGTTCAAATTGCAATATGCCATAGTCTTTGAGAATAATACTCGGATGGGGACTCCATTCTTTTTTGCTCAATAGCCATTATGGACTATATTTGCCTGGTTTGGAAAAAGTAGTATGGATTTTCGAAGTTGGTGTATTCAATAGAATGTGCCCCACTCGCGACGCTGCGTAGGAAGCAGTATTTCATTAAACAAGGGGGTGTGAAAAAGGTCGGATCCGGGTGGAATTCACCCAGAGGTAAGATTGATGAAAAGTCCTTGTAGTTATTTATGTTGCAAAATCCAATTGCCAGCACGAACACAAGGTAAGAAAGTGAGCATCACTTGAGCTTCGGACTTGAAGGCAGCATGTATAGTATGAGGAAGATGGTCTGATTAGATCATGTAGGTCAAAGGTCAAGGGTATATCAAAATGTGAAGTTCCATGTTTTGAGTTGTTAATGCAATATCTGGAGACCAATTCCCACTTCAATCTTAAGGTGTAGTATGTATGGTCATACTAAGATCTTCTGATTAGGTATGGATATATTGGTCGAAGGTTAAGGGTCAGATGTCAAATGTGAAATTCCATTGTGAAATTCCATGTATTAAGTTTGTCAACGCAATATATCTGAAGAACCAATATCTTAAGGGTATTAGGTTTCGCTAGAGAAAGATGTCTGTTAGTTAACTTTTTTTATAATATCTCAAGAACCAGTGGAGATTGAGCTTCGGACTTAAAGGCAGCATGTTATGTATTAGGAAGATGGTCTGATTAGATCATGTAGGTCAAAGGTCAAGGGTATATCAAAATGTGAAGTTCCATGTTTTGAGTTTGTTAATGCAATATCTGGAGACCAATTCACACTTCAATCTTAAGGGTAGTATGTATTGTCATACAAAGATCTTCTGATTAGTTATGGATTATATTGGTCAAAGGTTAAGGGTCACATGTATGTGTATGTGAAATTCCATGTATTAAGTTGTCAACGCAATATTTGAAAACCAATATCTTAAGGGTATTAGGTTCGCTAGAGAAAGATGGTCTGTTAGTTAACTTGTTTTATAATATCTTCAAGAACCAGTGGAGATATGGGTTCGGACTTGAAGCGAGCATGTATAGTATTAGGAAGATGGTCTGATTAGATCATGTAGGTCAAAGGTCAAGGGTATATCAAATGTGAAGTTCCATTAGTGGGAGTGGTGTGGTCGAGATGGATCAAAGTCGGAGGACTTACGATCAAGGTGATACGCGGTTTCGAATGCCCGTCATACCATTAGCATCCGCTTGTCGGTGACAGGTGTCAGACCTGCAAATATTGCCGTACTTGACGTCAATGAGGTGCAATGGGTACGCGGTAGTGTGAGAAAAAATTTCTTGAATGCTGTGATGCGCCTTACGAGTATTTTTTTAGCCAGTAGTTAAGCCGGAGTAATAATGAATATGATAATGTGCCTTGAGGCACTCTAAAGAGGTGGGAATACTGCGGCCAATACAAAATTTTTTATTTATTATTGAGATTTCGTTAATCGCAATACCTGGAACCAATTCACACTATTAATCTTAAGGTAGTATGTTATTGTCTATACACAATATCTTCTGATTTAGGTTATGGTTATATGTCAAGGTTTAAGGGTTCACCAGTGTAATTAAGTTTGTCAACGGCAAATTAGTCTGAAGAACGCAAGTGATCTTAGGAAGGGGGTATTAGTCGATTTAGGCTTTCGCTAGAGAAAGATGGTCTGTTAGTGTAATTTGTTTTTGTTTATTATATTATGGAACCACGCTGGAGATAGTGAGCTTCGACTTGGAGAGGCAGGCATGTATATCTGGTCTTAGGAAGAATGTGTCTTGATTAGATCCATGTAGGTCAAAGTGTCAAGGGTATAGAGATCAAAATTGTGAGTTTCATGTTTTGAGTTTGCTAACAGGGAGTTTCACCCTGGGAGATTTTTTTTTCGGGTTCTTACAAAAATGAAGGGGAAAAATAATATAATAATATTAGTGAAAGTTTGAAGAAAATCAGCCAAAAATAATGAGCGGAAAGTATGATATATAAAAGTTTTGGATAGGACGTCAGTGGGCGAGCAGCTTCCCATTGGTTGTACGTAATTCCCTAAATTTTGTCTTTTGTCATGGTTTCTGTGATAAAGGAATGGGTCAATTTGATTAGTCATCTATATGAACATATGTTTGATGTATATCGACCGCACAGGTGACATAATGTATTTGTTGAAAAAAAAAGACATTTTATGGAATTAACACTACATAACACATAGGAGATCTGCTCGCATGTGACGTCACAGAATCAAAACTTTGAATATCATAACTTCATACATATTTGGTCGATTTCCCCAACCTTCACTCATATTTTCTTTTATTTTTCTGCATCTTATTAAGACCAATAATTCCAGGTGAACTTCCACCTTTAATGCATATCCTGGAGACCAATTACACTTCACACTCTAGAGGGTAGTAGTGTATTGTCATACCGAAGATCTTCGATTACTGTTTATGGGCTATATGATCAAGTAAGGTGTAAGGGTCACATGATCAGTATGGTAAATCCCGTGTATTAACAGGGGAATATTACTGTCACCCACCGGAATTTTATTGGTCTTAAAAAATGAAGAAAAACTATGATTGAAGGTTTGGAGAAAATCGACCAACGAAAATATGATGATTATGAATATTCAAAGTTTTGATTCTGTGACGTCACATGCGAGCAGATCTCCTATGTGTTAGTGTAGTGTAAATTCCATAAAATGCCATTTTTTTTTCCAAGAATTAATTATGTCCCATGTGCGGTCGAATACCATCAAACATATTTTATATAAGTACACTGACTATATTGAATTGACCCATTCCTTTATAAGAACCATTGAAGACAAGAAGAAAAAGGAAAAAACAAATTTAATGAATTTACATAATACACAACCAATTGGGAGAGCTCGCTCGCAGCACGAGCGTACACCAACGGTACCAATCAAAACTTTAAACTATTCTAAATTACGCATATTTTTTGGTCAATGTTTCTTCAACTTGTTCACTAATTGATTTTTTCATAATGATTCTTTTCATTTTAAGACCAATAAAATTCAGGTGATGAACTTCCCCTTTTAGTATTTACAGTTGCGAAATCGACAGAAGACCAATATCTAAGGGTATAAGGTTGAAGATTCATCCATACAATAGGAACTTGTTATACAAGTCCTTGGGACCATAGGAAGATTACTTTGTTGTAACTCTTATAACGAGCTTCCACTGTAGTTTTAAAAGGAATGCATCTATTTATGTAAAATGATGCTGCTTATTTAATAGAACTCTGCCAAAATCATTGCCATTCAAAACTGCCAAAGTGAAAAAAGGCATAAAACCTATAGATGTTTATGATATATTGTGCTTTTATCAAGTTTTTATGTAAAGCTGGGCTATAGTTTTGGTCAGTCCAATTACATTAACTATCACATTTTCAGTTTGCTTTGAGATATCACTCAGAAAATGAGATCTAGAAATTATTAAAATTGTGTTTAATTTTAATATATTGCTTGGATCCCAATGAATTGGCTATACATTCTTTTTGACATCAATAGCGATCATTTGGAGTTTATGTTAAGGGAAATAATGTCAACACTGATACAGATCACTGGATCTACACTACAGTACCGTCGGAATCTGGTTTTCTCACATTTCTTTCATTTGACCTATAAAATAAAAAATGAAGTGTAATGGTCACTTTGCTTGTTTTATATTTGCATTTTATCAGAAAAAACAGATCAATATTAATGATATCATTCAATCTTACTAAAACTATAACCCAGCATTACTTTTGATTAATGTTCATTTATTTATTCATTTTCATTTTTTAATGATTAAGTCTCCTTCAGTAATGAAAAGACAGAGTGGCATACATGTAGTGACACTTATTGCATAATTTCTTTTAAAAGTTAAGACTGTGTAGGAAATTTGAGATATTTACCTCTCTGACATAACTGCAATACATAACAGCAAAGTATTTATTTGATCATTGTCATGTAACTTTTTATTTTGTAGTTTTGCATCATGACAATAAAAGTTATATTTATTTTTGTTACAAGAATATTATGCATTATCATATTTGTATCATTCCAGTTTCATGAACCTTCACGATTTACTCTAAAGCATGTACTGACCTAAAAATGATCTTTAACCATTATCATATATCTTTGGTATACCATTCACTTTCTACGACTAGCACACACCATTCACCTTGACCATTGATGTACCATTGATGTACCACTGATGTACCATTAATATACCATTCGCCTTGTACCATTGGCATACCATTCGTATACCATTCACCTTCCACCAATGCCATACCATTCATATACCATTCACCTTCCACCATTGGCATACCATACATATACCATTCACCTTCCACCGTTGGTTTACGATTCATATACCATTCACCTTCCACCATTGGTGCACCATACATATACCATTCACCTTCCACCATTCACATACCATTCATATACCATTTACATTCCACCATTGGCAAACCATTCATATACCATTCACCTTCCACCATTGGTCTACCATACATATACCATTCACCTTCCACCATACACATACCATTCATATACCATTCGCCTTCCACCACTGGTCTACCATTCATCCACCATTGGTCTAACATACATATACCATTCACCTTCCACCATTGGTCTACCATACATATACCATTCACCTTCCACCATTGGTCTACCGTACATATACCATTCACCCTCCACCATAGGTCTACCGTACATATACCATTCACCTTCCACCATTGGTCTACCGTACATATACCATTCACTTTCCACCATTGGATGGTGAATGGTATATGTATGGCAGACCAATGGTGGAAGGTGAATGGTATATGAATGGTAACCCAATGGTGGAGGGTGAATAGTATATGTATGGTAGACCTATGGTGGAAGGTGAATGGTATATGAATGGCATGTCAATGGTGGAAGTCGAATGGTATATGTATGGTAGACCAGTGGTGGAAGGTGAATGGTATATAAATGGTAGACCAGTGGGGGAAGGCGAATGGTATATGTATGGTAGACAAATGGTGGAAGGTGAATGGTATATGAATGGTAAACTAATGGTGGAAGGTGAATGATATATGTGTGGTAGACCAATGGTGGAAGGTGAATGGTATATGAATGGTAGACCAATTGGGGAAGGTGAATGGTATATGAATGGTATGTCTATGGTGGAAGGTGAATGGTATATGAATGGTAAACCAATGGTGCAAGGTGAATGGTATACGCATGGTATGCCAATGGTACAAGGCGAATGGTATATTTATGGTACATCAATGGTACGTCGATGGTCAAGATGAATGGTGTGTGCTAGTGGTAGAAAGTGAATGGTATTTGTCAATGGTAGAATGTGGTTGGAGGTTGTTGTAGATGTGGTAGTTCATGTTAATGTGTTGTAGCTTAACTTGTGCACTCAACTGAGCCAATATTAAATTAGCTACCATTGTGACTACCATTGAGGCACCATTGGTGGAATGGTAAATGGTGTTTCAGTGGTGTTTCAATGGTAGCTATTTGCATATGGTGTTCGCTCAGTTGAGCCAAATATTTAAATTAGCTACCATTGGCACTACCATTGAGGCACCATTGTGAATGGTAAATGGTTTTTTAGTGGTGTTTCAATGGTAGCTCATTTGCATATGGTGTGCGCTCAGTTGAGCCAATTATTTAAATTAGCTACCATTGGCACTACCATTGAGGCACCACTGGTGAATGGTAAATGGTTTTTCAGTGGTGTTTCAATGGTAGATCATTTGCATATCGTGTGCGCTCAGTTGAGCCAATTATTTAAATTAGCTACCATTGGCACTACCATTGAGGCACCACTGGTGAATGGTAAATGGTTTTTCATGGTGTTTCAATGGTAGATCATTGCATATCGTGTGCGCTCAGTTGAGCCAATATTTTAAATTAGCTACCATTGCACTACCACTGGGGCACCACTGGTGAATGGTAAATGGTTTTTCAGTGGTGTTTCAATGGTAGATCATTTGCATATGGTGTGCACTCAGTTGAGCCAATTATTTAAATTAGCTACCATTGGCACTACCATTAAGGCACCATTGGTAAATAGTAAATGGTGTTTCAGTGGTATTTCAGTGGTGATGTCAATTGTGTTGCCAATGGTGTTGGCAATGGTGTTTCCAATGGTATAGATGTCAATGGTAATCTAATGGTATTATTTCAATGGTACCATTGAGATTTTTTTTGTAAGGGCGGATGGGGTTGAATTAAGTCTGAAGCCACACTCGTTTTGGACTTTGAGTTTCGTACATGCGTCATCGGTTATGGTCGTCCGTCATCGATTTATGTGACTCTTAAGAAACGACCGTAAGTTCAATTATTTTGACATTAACAAAATTCATGAAATGTTATCCGGGCCTCGGTGCATTTCATCACTTTATTTGACGCGCCGTATACATTGTCCTAAACCTTTGCGAGCATGCATGTGGTAACTGTTTACGTGCTTTTGATAGAAGATGGAGAAATATCGTCCAGAAGAATTTTGTTCATTGTTATGATATTCATTTAATTCCTGCTGGTGCGTCGAGTACGTTGTCCGCGCAGGAAATTATTGGATGTTGAGTGAAGTCAGGCGCTATTGGGCAGTTTTTAAGTGAGGACTGGCAACCCCGAGTTATCTCAATTGTCGCAGGAGTTATGGATGTGAGGTGACAGTAGGATCTATTGGGCAGTACTTGAAGTGATTGATGGATCCCTTTGAGCGAGTTGTTGGGCTTTTAGGCCCTTCGCGGACATGGCAACCCCTGAGTTGGATCTCAATTAGTATGTTCACCTATTAACTGCAACTCTTCAGGAAAGCAGTAAATTCCTGAAGAAGATGTCAGAAGTACATACCTGATTTCCAGTGTGTATGTGTGTATGTCGCGATGTCTCCGTCAATCTGCTGTTAGCTGGCTGACACCGTCTTCAACCGAACGCGTGGGGAGTTGGGAAGGAGGAGGAGAATTGTTGCAAGTAACTATGGTGCAACGCATTAGGAGCCGAGGCTCGACAGCCAGAGGGTGAACTTGAGGAATTTTTACTGATGGATCCAAGGTGATGTTGAGTCGCAGTTTCGACGATCTTGAGTATATGAATTACGAACATTTAATTTAATTGCCCGCAATGAAATGGAGCATTATACTCATGGACGCTTTACTGTAACTGATGCTCTGGGAACATTGAACATCGACGTTTGAATTTTAGCCCCTTAAATTGTAATATTAAAACTTAATATGTCCCTCTGATAAAAGTGGGATGTGAATGATGAGGATATTGGAATGTCTAGTTGGTATCGACCATGATGATTGGTATATACTCGTAGAATAAGCCTGAATTGCGATTTTGGCAGTGTTTAGTTTTTTATTTTAACGCCTGTAATAACTCTTTAATTAGGCAAATTAACTACTAGGATCATAAATACAAATCACAGTTTAATATAAATACCACGATACCTTTTTTAGGCATGTTCTGAAACACAATGCCTATCACAAAGTAGGGGAAGGATGAATGACCCGTCTAGGTCGTTAGGATTAGTAAATGTTAGGAACATCATTCGTTTTATTTAGGTAACTTTGCTAAAATTGAAATTAGACCTAATAAATTATTAAAGAAAAAAATAGCATAAAATATAAATCTATGATAAATCTGTAATGATTTGGTTTTAGGTAGGTATACTTTGTTGTATGGAAGCTTGAGAAAGTTTGAATATAATACCATTGGGGAACAATTGGGGAACAATTCGGTTTTTCGAAGACAATTGTGGGAAGTTCAACGGATCTTCATTGTTCTACGGCGGCTAAGATATACTTGTGTGGTCTGAATGTGGGAGGCGTGGTATTGAAAGTATTTTTGCGGCTCGACTCACCAAGGCAGACCATTGTGTTTCTGAATGCGGTAGTTTATGGGGGCCGTTAGAATGCTAATAACTAGGATAACCTTTATATGAATTTCGGGAAGTAAGAAATATTAATTGTATTCGTGGATATTTTGGTTTTCTAATCGTATTAAGAGTAATAACATTTGTAGGTTTTTATATGGATTACTTTGGATAGTTGTGCATTGATAAATTATTTTAGACTCTGATTGATCAATGTGGTAATTCACGGTTTAATGCAACTTAAGGAATTTTGAGAGTTGTTTAAGCATTAAACTTAATTAGGTATAGACATGTCCCCTTTAGGCTGGTCGTTACTATCGGGATATGGTCGTATGAAGTTATTATATTGAGAGGGTTTGTGTAAGATAAAGCCACTGATACAGAGATCAGTGTATATAGCTTTAAAATGGGAGGTTGGTCGCCATTAGGAAGCTAAACTATTTTGGCAGGTTGTTGTTGTGTAGAATGCTGGTTAGCAATTTGAAATATTAATCACTTCATAATGCTGTAGATATGTTTAAACTCTTTAGATAAATTCATTTTATGTTCGCGCATATGGGTTTTTTATATATATTATATTTCACTTTTTATATGTATTTCATGCATATATGTATGCTCTGGCTGGCATACCGGGGATTTGTATATGGTATTTCAATGTCATATATGTATACTGGTCAGCATACATGTCTGGTAGCATGCGTTTCTAGTTTTTTGGCAGGGTTAATGTTTTTACGAGTAAAGTGTCCCTGTGCGGGTTATAGGTAGACATCGACTTCGGCATCGTTGAGGGAGGACTGGGACAAGCGCGGCTCCGGATCGCATGTAGAAGTACATGTTGTCGCCTATTAATTTCTCAACAGGCGAATACTTTACTAAAATTATTATTTAATCCATGCTTCTTTGTACAATTGTAGATATTTTCCATATTAAAAAAAAGAAACAGTCTTTCTGTTGCTTATTTCCACGGTGGAAAATTTATTGTGAACAAATAACAAAATTGGGTTTATTTTTGGATATTTTTGATAATTGATAGGTTAGGGTGATGGTTTATCACAAGTAGGGGAGGATGGAGGTTGCCTCTACTGGAAGTTGGGGCATGCATGAAATTTTGGGATTTTTGGCAATTGCATTTTAGTGGAATGTTTTCAGATTAATTAGGTTTGGTCCGGAATTAAGGAAAAAAAAAATTTTTAATGTTCCTTTTTGGTATTATGTGTACTAGATAAAATATAAATATATTGTGGAAGTTGGTAGTTCATAGTTGTAGCCAGGTATGCGTATGTGGCTGTGTAGGGCGGCCTTCGTCCACTCTACTGGGGAGATTGGAATGTGTTGTCAAATGGGAGGACCTTTATTGCAACACTTATCTTCTTTTGTGGAGGGGACGGGGTCGTCCTGGCAATGCCATATTGATACAGATGGGTCCATAGGATTGGAAAAGTAGTTTTATTTGAAAGTTTGGAGAGGTATTTAGTCTTCATTTTGATAATTGGATTGTTGATATTTCATTTGGAAAGATGAGAGGAAAAGCAAACTAGTTTTTGAAACATTAGTAAAAAAAAAAAATACTACTGATATTAATTTTCTTTTGCAATCTCCAGGCGAAAGACCGCTTTAGTAGGGGAGATTGTAGTGGTACGGTCTATTGACCGTTTCCCCAATTAATTAATTATAATAATATAAGTCAATTTTAAAGAGGGCGCTAGGCCACTAATTGTCGGTGAAATGACAGAGTTTAGAAGGTTTTATAGGTTTATCGATTTAAGTTCGTTCACATTAAATTAAGGGATCTTATTATGTATGCACTGTAATTGTATTGGGTCGGGGGATTGTATTAAGCTATTTGGAGACGATCCCTGCTTGAGCGGTAGTCGGCATTCATGGCATTCCTGCAGGTGCTATGTCGATCAAATGTATTTCTGTTAACAATAGTTATAGCATCCTGTTCTATTCATAGCTTTTCCGGGTGCAAGGTTTTGGTAAATATTTAATTAGCGTCCCCTGGCATATTTCTGGTCATGTTAGACACGCCTACTTTTGGAACCTAAAAGCACGTGCTCTATTGTTTATTGTGCAATGGACTAGAAAGGGAAAAGGGTGCGCGGTGCTTTTATTGGTTAGTTTGTTATACAGGAGGCGGGGCTTGTTAGACTTGATTCCCTTAACCATTAGCAAAATTGATATACAGGGTGACCCAGAAAAAAGGAAACCCAAGTTTGATCATCAATAATTTAAAAAATATTACTATGTTGATTATAAAATTTATATCACTGGAAAGTGCAACTCATTATCATTTTAATGATACCC
>CALNVZ010003434.1:40287734-40305776 GCA_940671915.1 Paracentrotus lividus | reverse complement strand
TATATATGTATGCTCTGCTGGCATACGGGATTTGTATATGTATTTCATGTCATATATGTATACTTGGTCAGCATACATGTCTGGTAGCATACGTCTTCTAGTTTTTTTTTGGCAGGGTTAATATTTACGAGTAAAGTGTCTGTGCGGTTATAGGTAGACATCGACTTCGGCATCGTTGAGGGAGGACTGGGACACCGGCTCCGGATCCATGTAGAAGTACATGTTGTCCTATAATTCTCACAGGCGAATACTTTACTAAAATTATTATTTAATCCATGCTTCTTGTACATATTGTAAATATTTTCCATATTAAAAAAAAGAAACAGTCTTTCTTTGCTTATTTCCACGTTTAACGGTGGAAATGTTACTTGTGACAAATAACAAAATTGGGTTTTATTTTTGGATATTTTTGATAATTGATAGGTTAGGGTGATGTTTATCAAAGTATTGGCGAGATTGGAGGTTGCCCTACTGAGAGTTGGGCATGCATGAAATTTTGGGATTTTGCATTGCATTTTATGTGGAATGTTTCAGATTAATTAAGGTTTGGTCCGGATAGGATTTTAATGTCCTTTTTGGTTATTATGTGTATCTAGATAAATATATTAAATATATTTGGAAGTTGTAGTCATAGTTGTAGCCAGGTATGCGTATGTGGCTGTGTAGGCGGCTTTCGTCCATCTACTGGGGGAATGGATGTTGTCATGGGAGGCCTTTATTGGCCAATTATCTTTTTTGTGGAGGGGACGGGTCGTCCTGCAATGCCATATTGATACAATGGGTCATGATTGGAAATAGTAGTTATTTTGAAAGTTTGGAGAGGTATTTAGTCTCATTTTGATAATTGGATTGTTGATATTTGTGCATTTGGAAAGAATGAGAGGAAAGCAAACTAGTTTTTGTAAACATTAGTAAAAAAAAATACTACTGATATTAATTTTCTTTTTTGCGATCTCCAGGCGAAAGACCGCTTTAGTAGGGGAGATTGTAGTGGTACGGTCTATTGACGTTCCCCAATTAATTAATTATAATAATATAAGTCAATTTTAAAGAGGGCGCTAGGCCACTAATTGTCGGTGAAATGACAGAGTTTAGAAGGTTTTATAGTTTAATCGATTTAAGTTCGTTCACATTAAATTAAGGGATCTATTATGTATGCACTGTAATTGTATTGGGTCGGGGCATTATTTAAGCTATTTGGAGACGATCCCTGCTTGAGCGGTAGTCGGCATTCATGGCATCCTGCAGGTGCTATGTCGGTTAAATGTATTTCTGTTAACAATAGTTATAGCATCTGGCTATTCATAGTAGCTTTCGGGTGCAAGGTTTGTGGTAAATATTAATATAGATAGTAGATATTTTCTGGTCATGTTAGACACGCCTACTTTTTGGACTCTAAGAAGCACGTGCTTTATTGTTTATTGTGCAATGGACTAGAAAGGGAAAAGGGTGCGCGGTGCTTTTATTGGTTAAGTTTGTTATACAGGAGGGGGGCTTGTTAGATTTGATTCCTTAACCATTAGCAAATTGATATATAGGCGAAGCTCATGTGTGGCTCAGCAGCCATTTTTATGTTCTGGAAAGTTATCTGGGAGGAGAGATAAAGATCTTCTAAATGTTGCGGGCTGTCTTGTGCTCTATGGAGTTATGTAAGTTTTATCTGATCATTTTATTATTTTATCTTTAGAGAATTACTTGGTTTACAGCAGCATAGCTGCGTTGTCTCACTTTCGCGGTCTTTATTATAGGCTTCATGTCCTATTTTTTTATCAGATTGAACTAAGTTTTAATGTGATATTTTGGTCTCTGCGCTTAAGACTTGTAGTTTTGCTATCTTGTCTTGGTTTTTATCGATCGGGTCGGTTTGTCATTTAAATATTGTTCGTAGAACTTATCATCCTTCGTTTTTGATTAACCTATCTAGCATACTTGGTCTTTAGACATATCATTAGCTGTTAAGTACTCACTCTCTAACATATACAAGATCATCTTTGCTTTAGTTGTTTACGAGCTATCGTTATTAATGTTATGGAATAGTCATTATCATTGCCACTACTTGGGGAGACTAGTCTCCTGGAGAGGAAAAATACTATACTGAAGCGGTCCTCTTACATTAAAGGTATAGTATCAATGTAGAATATTCGAAAACCTGCGACACGGGGAGAGCGTCACTGGGCGCCGCTTGATTCCAACAATCAATGCCTGTGGGGGGGTAATTGTCAGGGGTATGTGCTCCGGTTGTATTGTTCCCGGGCGTATTGTTTCGGGGTATTGTCCTCTGGGGGTAATGTGTCTCGGGGGTACTTGTCGGGGGGGGTATGTATCGGGAGGGTTATTGTCCAGGGGGTAATTGTCCTAGAACCACTGTCAGGATATATTACAAAGACGAAACCAAGTATCTACTTCCGATCGTCTCAGTCACACAAACCTGCTGAATCCAAACTGACCAATGATCCACAAACCTTATCAATCGTGTGTGAGATCCTATTCGTGTTTGCTCAATGTCCAGTATGGACTATGGTGTCCATCAACGAATAAATTATTTGAAGAGACATATAAAAATTTTTGAGTAAACGAGATCATTCACGATCGACTGCCTGCAGGGGCTGGTTGACTGTTTTTGTTTTTGTTGCAAAGTATTTAGGGTTGCAGAGCTTTGACTGGTTAATCCATGTTGCTGTGGTGTGTTCTAAATTTCAAGTTGCCAATCCTCTGGTCAAGATCGACGATGCTTCTACCAGCGTATGCAGTAATCTGCTTCTTAGCAGCCTTCACAGATGCGCAAGGTAACAGAGAAAAATCAGCTTTTCCATATCAAGTATTTTGCTTCCGGACCCCTATTGAAATAATGATCACGCATTGATCACCCTCTTTTCCTAAAGGGCCTGTCCCACAGAAGGTGATCGTTGTGGCGACAATCTACGAACTACTTTTTAGTACCCATCGCCACCATGCGCAGGTCCAATCGCCTATAAGATCGTGAATTATCGCGTCTGTCGCCAACAAATACGTAGCAAAATTATGTTCGCCGCTGGTTTTTCAACAAGTTAAACAATAGCCGGCGTCAGTTGGGTTGACGTCAATGCCCGTAGCCTGTCTTCTCTTGTCGCGACAATGTGCTATCGTAGATTGTCGCCTGATAGAACATGTTTAGCAGAGCAGAACGACGGCCAGTTGTAGGTTGCCGCACTACAGCGTACGTTGCACGCATCGCTGAACCAAACGGCAAGTGAAATTTAAGCCGCTACGACTTTTGTCGCCAACTACAATCACCAAAATCAGGTTCGGCTTCCCATTCAGTTAGTGTAGAGTCGCCGCAAATTTTTGAAATTTTCAAAGATCACTCACGACCCAAATTATAATGCGCGACTGAGAGGACTATCACGAATATAAAAGCGACAGGCCGCCATCAGGTAGAAAACACTCGATCACCTGTGTCAGTCGCAAGGATCGCCACAGTGCCCAAGTTCATATTTTGGTTGATTTTAAGCTGCGACTAGAGAAGTTGAGCTGCGAGATGCGCGAAGGTCGAGGCTATTGTATTATCGGATACAAGCTATTGTTAGTCTATTGTTTGCATGGAAGTAAGTCGATGTCGTACCATTTCGTAGACAGAGTCGTAGATACGTATATGATCTTTGGTCACCTACCATTCTGACACGATTCTGGCAGGTTCTAACATGCATAGGTTGCCGCCACAACGATCGCCTCCTGTCCCACAAAAGGCGATCGTTGTGGCGACATCATACGAGCTACCTGTCGCCACCATTCGCAGGTCCAATCAAATTTAAAATCGTTAATTATCGCGTCTATCACTTAAAGAGAAGGAGCAAAATTCAATTCGTTGTTGGATTTAAATATGACACCAAAAAGTCCGAAAATAAGTCATGCATGAATGAGCAGCGTTCACTTTTGTAAAGGGTATTGCAATTAGGGTGCGCAGGAATTGCCCTACCAGTTTGTATGAGGAAAGTCATTTGGAGCTTATGGAATTGAGGATGATATGCAGAATTACTGATCAGTTATGATGAGTAGGGGTTTGCTAAGTGAAATTTGTGGAAATGGGGATTACAATTTCATTCATGAGTGAACAGGAATATGTATTTCCTATGGTTGCAATGTAACTTTCCAAGATGTATTTAGTGAGGTTTAATGGTTTAATCTCTCTCTTCCGTTTCTCTCCCTTCCTCTTTCTCTCCCTGTCTAACTCCCTTTCTCTCTATCTCTTTTTTTTTTTGCATGGGTGTGTTTTTGACCATTCATATTCATTGGTTTCTACTCCAAATATCCTGACTATCTTCCCGCATCCTGGTCTACTCACATTTATCCAAATTGGGATGGCTGATGTTAATCTATCAATCTATCAATCAATCAGTCACATAAATTAGACAATCAACACCCAGCTAGCAATCACTTTATCAACAGTGTACCAGTCTCCAAAATTAATGTTTCAACTAATCAATCAAGCATTACATCATCTTCATACATTTATTTCACTCACCATGTCTTACTGTTATCCAATAAATCAATCATCTCAATTGATCAACCAACCAACTATCCAGTCATTTTAGCAATTTGGACTTTTGTCAAGGAATATGGTACAGTGTAACACCAATTTGTGAAAATTAACATGTCAGTCTTTATTTTCAGTTGAATTTTGTTCTTTTCGATTTTACAACTGTTTCATCCCTCCTGTAACAAAACAAAAAGGAGGGAGGGGGGGGGGAATCTGATAGTGCAAAATGAAAATAAAATTCTTTACGTTCAATGCTCAACGTGTCCTCCTCTTTCGATGCACAACCGCTTTGTTGAAAAGAAAAGAATGTCACTGATGTTGGACATTCGGACAAAAGAGATCATGAAAACGATCATCAAAAGTGATCAAAAAATTACCCTGCATCTCACCTGTTCTGCACCCCATCCTGACTACCACTAACACACCACTGAATACACCTTGGAAAGTTACAATGCAACAATAGGAAATACATATTCCTGTTCCCTCATGCATGAAACTGTAATCCCTATTTCCACAAATTTCACTTAGCAAACCCCAACTCATCATAATTGATCAGTACATCATCCTCAATTCCATAAGCTCCAAACAAGTAGCTTCCAAATGACTTTCCTCATACAAATTGGTAGGGCAATTCCTGCGCACCCTAATTTCAATAAATAAATAAATAAAGTTAGAAAAACTAAAAAAAGAAAATGTTAAAATGAATGAGCTTTTCTTATCTTCTTTCTTAAAACCTTTATAAAGAAACATCTAATAAAACTTTAAAATTTCGATTTTTAAGTTAGAATTTATACGTTATGCTGCGCGTACTCGGGGGGGGGGGGGGGGTTACGGGCCCGGGTCCCCGGTAGGCGCCCAAAAGGCGCCAAAATGACCTCAAAGGGGCGTAAAATAGACCCTAGAGGGGCCGCCGAATCGAGCAAAATGTAAAAAAAAAATTATAAGAAAAGAAAAAAAAAAAAAAGAGGGAAAATAAACACGATTTGAGCCGATTTTCATCGTTAACCTACCCCTATAGCTGATATAATTATGACCTTCCGGTTGGCCGAATGCCGGAAAATTTTTCAACACCTACTATGAAATTCCTTACTTTGCTTAAACATCACAATTCTTTTCCGGGAGTGTCCAGTTTTATTTTCACAAAAATCCCGATGTCGATCTCACGCCTCAGTGGGCTCAAGAATAAGAAAATCATGCAAAGTTGAGGGCTTCGTCATGGTTCAGTGACTTATTGCATACGTAATTTGGCATTATGCATAAGCCCGTGCACGGTTACTCAGAGATAATTTGAAGCTAGGTGCCAAGTTTCAAGAAATAAGTCGCAGTCAAAATAAGGCCAAAAAAAAAACAATTGTTTGGTTGTTCTCGACCGACCGACCCTCTGAAAACGGTCCGACCCGACCAACCTCTTTTTTTTTTTTATTTTTTTTTTCACCCAAACGCCGAAAATACACAGCTCATATTTATTTGTATATATTTTTCATAAAACAGTATTATAACATGTGTTATTTTTCCATGCAGTCCCATTTTACATAACTCAATAAAACGTAAAAGTGATCTCAAAAATGGAAGTCATTCGTTTCTTTGTTTTTCTTTGTTTTTCAATGGGAGGAAAAAAAAAAACCCCCGACCGACCGACCCGATTTTTGAAAAAAGGCATTCATTATTGGACAACCAAACAATTTTTTGGGGGGCCTAATGGACATTATGAATGAAGATAATTTATGCCAAATTTCTTAATATATAAACATAAAGTGGATGGTGAAAACCTGACAAAATGTTGAGATAATTGTATGAAACAACAGCAATATACTCATTTCATTATTTTAGAATGACATTTTTTGGTTATTTGATGTGTTCGTTCAGCCGTGACTTAAACCTAATTAGACTGGGGTATTTTGGAGCCGTTAAAGTAGTTTCCGCGACAAGTTTCGGTAAACGGAGTGAACAAAAGCAAAAAAGCTTCATCAATATCAATACTTGTGGCAGTCAAAACGGGTCATTGAATATACATAACAGTATCATACGTCACTGATTAAAAAATACACACAAAAAAAAAGATGACAACAACAACTCACACACACACACACACACACACACACATACGCACACACACACATACAGTCACAGAGAGAAACGTAGTTCGTAGAATTCATGAGTCCAACATAATTATATTTTAGCATAGGTCTACAAAATGTTTAGAGTTTACTCTGAATAGAAAGTAATGATTCTCTCATAATTTTACAGAATGTACATTATTTATATACACATTAGTTAATTTATTAGCCAATTTATATTCATATTCTATATACATGATTTTTTGTTGTTGTGATGTATGAGAGTCATTATATAAATTTGACTAGAAAACACAATTATTTTAAAGATTTTTCTTATTTTATGAGATGTCCCCGCCGGAAGTGTCAAGCGTTAAAGATGCTGCTATTTTCATCATTTTATTCTAAGTGGTATTTTGAGGCGATTCTTAAAAATAATTTGCATAAATTTTCCGATATAATGTGGCAGCAAGATTTCAAAACTCTGTGTAGAAAGATGCAACCTCTAATTCTACCACCGAGCACATAATGAAAATAAAATCCAAATCAATCAAAAATTGGAGAAGTACCATGTTTGAAAATTTTAAATATATTTACATCATTATTGAGTTTCAAAAAGCATACATATACGGAGCCCGTTGGCAGTGACCACATTATTGCTAATCAAAATTAGGTGAAAGTTATTTTAAATTTCGATTACATATTCTCACAAGCAATAAAATCAGACAAATGTCACCAATATTTCAAATCTATAACAATATACGTAGACATCATTTTATATGTTTTACATGTACAAAATAGTGAAATCCTGGAACGTTCAACATCTACCATAAAAACAAAAAAGCGCACATTTAATTCACATATATAAAAAAAGTCATGCAAAGCTGAATATATTCATTAAATCGGAATATCATAGAAATTTCGTGGTATTACTTGGAATGTAATTCACAAGAACAAGACATTCAATATGTAAAAAACTAAGTACAAATAGCTCGTGAAAACTTTGTTCAAACAAAAGAAAGACAAAATCTTATGTCTTTGCTTTGAAAATGTTTTCAGTTATGTAGATATTTATTTACAGTATCAAATATAGTGTTTAGAGGAATAATGTTACTTAATTGGCCCTGTGAAATGTACAAGGATATATTTTCACATGGGCCAAGATTATCTTAAATTTTATATTGTATATAATTATGTACACACGGAACTATCAATTATGAGACCGGGGTCATCCCGATAGTCCGCGGGTCCGATAGTCCGCGGGTCCGTTAGTCCGCGGGTCCGATGGTCCGTGGGTCCGTTAGTCCGCGGGTCCGTTAGTCCGCGGGTCCGATAGTCCGCATGGAAAAAAGGTTCGTTAGTCCGAAAATTGAAAAAAAGTTCGTTAGTCCGAAAATTGAAAAAAAAAGGTTCGTTAGTCCGAAAAAAGGTTAGCCCGAAAATAGCCCGAAAATAGAAAAAAGGTTCGTTAGTCCGAAAATTGAAAAAAAAGGTTCGTTAGTCCGAAACTTAAATAATCTGTGGCCAAGCAGGGAAAATGGAAAGGGCAGGGGTGGTGGAGGGGAGGGTAGAATCACCATTGCTGTTCAGTTGTTGATTCCGCAATTAAATCCGCCAGTCCATCGACGTAGTGTAAGTATTAGCGGCGAGTTGTTCCGATAAAGAATAAGTTCCGCTTTTAAAAACGGGCCGTTATCACCCTTGACTAATTAACTAATTCTATAATTATATCCACTCCGTTTTTATTTCATGAAGAAGTTATTTTGAAACATTATCGGCGGCGACTTGTTAATCTTCCGATAAATATTAATTTCCGCTGATAATGCTTTTAAATAATTTCTTTCATACATAAATACGGAACGAATAAAATTGCGGAATTAATTATTTAGTTATTGAGTGATAACGACCCAATTTTAGAAACGAAACTTATTCTTTACCGGAAGAAGTCGCCGCTGATAACGTTTCAAAACAATTTTGTTACGAAATAAAGACTGCACGAAAACAATTGCGGAAATAATTATTTAGTTATAGCGTGGTAATAGTGAAACTTATTCTTTTTCGGAAGAATTCGCCATCGATAATGTCGGGAAATAAATTCTTCATTAAAAAACGAAAACAATTATGAAATAAATTATCTAGTTATGGCCTGTTTAACCGCCCGATTTTAGAAGCGAAACTAATTTGTTATCAGTAGAAATCGCCATTGATAATTTTGAGAAATAAATTCTCCGATAATCAAAATTTAATAGCAGAAAAAAGTATCTGGAGGTTATTCACGGGTGACCGTCCTCCGCTGAGACTGTTATAGCATAATATCCTGTTATTTTTTAAGTACCACACCATTTTTGTTACTAAAATAGGTTTAGTTCATTTTCAGACTAACGAACCTTTTTTTCCATTTTAGGACTAACGAACCCTTTTTTCAATTTTCGGACTAACAGACCTTTTTTTCAATTTTCGGACTAACGAACCTTTTTTCTATTTTCGGACTAACGAACCTTTTTTCTATTTTCGGACTAACGAACCTTTTTTTTTCTATTTTCGGACTAACAAACTTTTTTTCAGTTTTCGGACTAACGAACCTTTTTTCTATTTTCGGACTAACGAACCTTTTTTTCAATTTTCGGACTAACGAACCTTTTTTCTATTTTCGGACTAACGAACCTTTTTTCGGACTAACGAACCTTTTTTTCAATTTTCGGACTAACGAACTTTTTTTCCATTTTCGGACTAACGAACCTTTTTTCCATGGGGACTATCGGACCCGCGGACTAACGGACCCGCGGACTATCGGACCCGCGGACTATCGGACCAGCGGACTATCGGACCCGCGGACTATCGGGCTGTAGCCATGAGACCATACTTTATGTGAGCTTATTTAGCCAATATATATCAAATACAAATACTGTTTTGTGATGCTATGGTTCTGAAGTATTCTCTGAACTTTTATGCAAAGACATAATATTTATATGATATCTCATAACATGGGATAATTGTCATAAACGTGATTTTTAAAAATATATATATAGCACATTCCCCTAACATATTGCTCCCATGCATATTCATATAAAAGAAAGGATCCTTGTTGATATTTTAAACACACATAAATACCCTGTTGCTTGAAGTATTTGAGTGGCGACATATTCATAAGATAATTATCTCAAACATAAATTATATTTTGATATATAACATATTATACATGAATGGGGTAACACATTATTCCCCTAATATATGCTCTCATGCATTAAAATAAGTACATTTAAATATAAAACACACATAAACTCCATGTTACTTCAAATATTTGTAATTCAGACTAATCCTGAATTCAGCATGTTCAGTGTAACTTCGTTTTGTATCTCGTTGCACAAAATTTAGCATAACTATTGTTTTATAGAAGCAAATTATACAAAACAAAGTGCATCAGCAAGTAAAATCTTTTGGCTGTAATTTGGTACCACATAAACACATAATTTGAAAAAATTTCACACCTGAATTATTTTTCCCCCACTGTACCATTTTTTTTTACACAGACTGTATTGTTTTCTAGATTATTCACTATTTATATAATATAAATACAAAGTTTAACAAAATATAAGGCATACATACAAATTCCAACTATACATATAATACATACAAATTCTAAATGTACAAAATATAAAGCATTATATATGTGAATTATAAATAAACACATAATACAAAGAAACTATACAGTATGATACATGCAAATAAATATACATGTTATACATAAAATACATATATAAATCATGATACATGTGCATACAAAAATTGAAATGTGCAAAGCATATTTGACAATCTATTGATTTATAATTATTTGATCCTGTGTTGATAATTTGTGTTATTCATGTTTTTAATATGGTAACAGGACCTTGTTGAAAAACAGTGTATTCTGAACTTGTAATCCTGTATAAATATGTTTTAATAAATCATTAAATAAATACATAAATAAATATTATAAGAGGGATAGGTAATAATGGATTCCAATTTTAGTTTTGTATACAAGATGTGATACATTATTATTCACAATACATTAATATAATAGAAAAATGTAAACTGATACAAACATAAAAATGAAACGTGTAAAGCATTGTTGATAGGCGACTGGATTCATTAATAATTGCAAATGGGGACATGAAACGTTCCCAACACTAAAAATCGGTGGCGAATAAGATCTTGATAGTATTTTGGTAGTATAAAGTGTTATGTGCATAGCATACATAACACATTCGCTTGTTGAACCATCAATGGGTATATACCCGTATCACACACACACACACACACACACCCACACATTCACACACCGTTACCCTCCTCACGTACAACCACACACGACGTATCAATTGACAATTTACCATTTTAAAAAAGGTGTAACGTAAGACAATCTTAGCTTGAATACACAAACGAATTTACAGTTATTCATGATATTTAAAATATTACAAATACATAAATATAAAACCCATTTCCGTCCAATTTTAAAATTCTAAGGCGTATGTCTAGTTCTTTATTCTTATGTTTAGTCTGTTAATTTTTTGCCATCTGTATGCGCCTTGTACATCTCTTGAGATAGATTTGTTGCGCTTTATAAATATTGTCATTATTATTATTATTATTATTATTATTATTATTATTATTATTATTATTATTATTATTTTGTTGATTTTAAAGTAGATCTTTATAAGCGAAGAGAAATGATTTTTATATTATAGATTCTTTATTTAATGATCTATCTATTACTCAAATATTCATTATCTACTTTATGTACCGTTGAACTCGTTTCGTTAAACACAATGCCTATGAGCATTCTGACCAGAATGAGCTAAACAGATATGCCGCCTTACAATTTAACCTAGAATAGGCCTATCGATCATTTTGCTAATTATTGAAAATCTATTCTGTATCGCGAACAACAATTATAAATATTGATAGAAACAGAAGCGGATCTAACATAAGCTCTGACAAAAAATTTTGTCGGCCCATGCCCTAAGGTAATATAGCTGTTATTAACCACAGACAATTGGATGACTTTCTTCTGTCATCTTGCAGTAAACAATATAATCTATGCAACCATGTGCTATGAATAGTCTACTTAAAAACTCCCTGCAGACTATGTCTTGTACTTTGTTATAAGTCCTCCAACCTCTGCTTTAACTAAAGCTTCATCAAGGTCTTCGATGAATGCATCCTTGGCCGTCTTCCACTCATGCAACAATTCAACGAAAGCATCTGTATGGTTTAAAAAATGTTTCCCCAAGATTTTCTTGCACTGCTGATAATCTGTTCCAAGTAAACTAGATAGTTCGTAGTACTTTGCAATTGGTAACAGTTTGGATAACTTTACGATCTGACCATCTGTCACTTGTCTTTTGCTTGACCTGAACAGATATGTGATTGTAAAAATAAATACGATATATCTCACATTCACAAATATCGACAAAGTTCGAATCACGGAGTTAGTAAAACTATTCAATCATCCTTTAAAGGGGAAGGAAACGCTAGAAATTCATTAAATTGTACAAAACAGAAAAATCAAAGAAGCTGATCAATGAAAATTTGAGAAAAAATGAATGAATAATAAGAAAGTTATGAGCATTTCGATGTTGTGAAGCAACGGGTCCAAGATGTGTGATGTCATACATGAACAACTACCCCATTACTTTTGTACATATTTCACTTAAATTGTCTTTTTTTTTATTAATTCTGTTATAGTCTAGCCGCCAATTCGATGTACCTTGTTTTGGCGTCTATAGTTTTTTTTTCAACGGATTATGATTGCCTAAACCTTCAATATGAAGAAACCGATTGCTGACACTCTGTCAGCCAATTTGGAGACATTTTGAGATATGTGACGTCAATACAAAATGGCCGCCAAAATACAGAAATTTCCTCTAAAAAATGTGTAAAACTACACTTTCAGTCAGCTTATTAATGTCTGAATGTCTCTGGGAACTTACTAATTTGTTTTATTATATCGCAGGACATAAAATGTCAAGATAAATTTGTAATATTGTTTATAGCGCCCTCTATTTTTAAATTAAACAAAATGTGTGCTACTCAAATGATAGGTCTCATTTTCTTCCAATTTAGGGCAGATTGTGTTGCATAAACCAGCCAAATTCAATCTCTCTGTAAGCTCTGCCTATAAACTCCCACTCAGACCTTTAACCTCTCCATGAAGTATCTGGAGAACACATCAATGTGGCTATTGAAGACTTCAACAGCATCATGTTACATGGGAATATAGAGAACCAATGGAGACGGCAAACTCGTCGAAAACTGGGCAGATGCAAGTCACATGGTACTGCATTCATGATGCAAAGCTCCCTCTTCTTCCTCAGAGAACGATGGAGACGCGGGATAGAACCCTGACCGGGTGTCAACATTGCCAACCAATGTGAGACACCAATCCCGCACCCAGCATAACGCGATTTGGCCTATATAGAGTGAACGCTGCTATCACACCTCACACAGTTCTCTTCCGCTGCCGTTCACTTAAAGAAGGCAAAGTGGGAACAGTTTGCATTAGATCTGGATGATAACATTTAAGACCTTCCGTCCATGTCTATGTAACTATGACAACCCTTGTAGAGATGATCAAGAAGTCCTCAAGACAAAGCAATCCCACGAAGCTACAGCACAAGCTATAACACCAGGCTTGTCTGATGACTCCAAGGTGCTTTACTATGAGTATGTAAAACGCTTGAAGAGTACCCTTCCAGGTAGTTGACGCTAGTGGAATGTGGTGAACCTTACTAAGTCATTATGGAAAGTCGACAGAGAATTAAAATGGCAAGAATTGATCTAAGTCAACAGCAGTAGGAAAGCTGGAAAACAAAATTCTGGGAAATGACTACACAAAAACCACAAACAAGACACAAGTCACTGCTGACCAAGTTGCCCACAGCTCCTTGTAACCAGTCAGGGAAACCCTGATCACTGTTCCAGGAAGAGCGAAGGTTCCCAGATGGCTGAAGAATGCTTCCAAAGAGCCCTCGAACGACAAGACCTTTCAGTATGACAAACCTGTGTGATGGTATAAAGAGCATGAAGAACAATGCTGCAGGCCTTGATAATCCTCTGCGAACAGATCAATCACCTTGGACCTGTTGCGCTTCACAACGATGGCCGCTTGACATGCGACGAATTGCATGAGTCACGCAATACATTCCCAAGCTATGGAGGAAATCAAGAGTCGTTGTCCTGCTTAAAACCGGGCAAAGATCCAGCCATACCTAAGAAGGCTTTATGCCCATCTCTCTACAATGTCATACATGTACATGCAAATTATTTGAAAGACTCATTACTTGCTAAACCCCTCGCATTGTTCCCCAATTTGATGATCGACCTCCTCATATCCTGAACACTAAAAAGACAAGTGTTCCGTGGCCAGGAAAATCCTGTACTAGCCAACTGCTGAACCTCACAGAGCACTATCGAGGATGTTGAGTGGAAGAGCTTTTACCGGAAATAGCTCTTTGTTGACCTCCCAGCAAGCTATTGAACACTGTAATACCATAGGATTCTCACCCGTAAATTCTGAGAATGGCAGACGATGTGACGCTGACCAAGCTAACTCCTGAACGCTGTTATCAAAATAGACGGTTTCTACCTGTGGTTTTTCCACCATGTCGTTCCTTAAAGTTAAGAACGACTTAAGAGCGACGGGCTAATATGTTTCTTGGGTGCTGTTATACTATTCACCTGCTAAACATTTAGCACAAGACTGATCACCAGTCGTTTACTTAAGTTGTTTGTAACTTACCAACGAATTGTGACAAAAAAACAGCCTTGACGGCCAGCGCAGCAAGTATGGCGCAAGATGAAAATGTTCCTGCCCAGAAGGGATTGTCCATTGGCCTCTCTGCTCTTCAGTGTGTATACCAATGACCAAACCAATACAGTCCCCAAAACAGTTTCTTTGTATGTTACCTGATCTCTGCAATTGCCTCACAGAACATTTCCTTGGAAGAAAAAACAGGAGGGGGTCTCCATCCCAATCACAATCCTACCAACAAAAAACTGAAGTCAAGAAATAGTATTCTCCATTCTACAGTATTCCTTGATAGCTCTGCCCACAAACTTAGGGTGACCCTGTGGACCAACCATCGCTAACAAATGCCACATAGGCTTTTCATAAGTGCAAAGGAATCCCTTCGCCAGGTCATAATAGCCAACGTGATCTTGCCTGAACCATCTCGGCACAGGTACAGGACGCTGTAAGGTCTTTTTGGTAAAGTGGGTATACAACGAGGACGGACATAGAAAGTGCACTTAGTGGGACCAAGAATCAGTAAGGTGGTGGCAGCTGCATATATAAGTTAAGTTCTAATAGAAAAGTCATTTAATCCGACACGCAATAAGCTAAGTTAATAATTCCAGCCATAATTTTTTTTATGTTGATTACATTCAAGCCCATAATAAATGTTCCCTAACATGAGCTCTTCCCCTGAACAAATGTAAAAAGATATAAGAAAATCATCAATGAAAAGTCTGATTAGATTAATAGCAAACATTCTTGCTGTTGGTGAATATCATAATGTCTCCTGATATTACAAAGCTTCAGCCGCATTCAAAACGCGTGCCGTCCCCGCAATTATTACTTAGCAAAGCAATTGTATCATTTACGTCCAGCCCTCTTATAAGTTAGATTTTGCGCTGTTACCCCTCGTAATTTTGTTTAAAAGTAGCATTGAATTTGTTTTATTCTTAATTATTTAGTTTATGTGTTATTGTTTATTCCTCTTTCATCTTCTTTTGTTTTTCGATATTTACAATGGATAAGTTGCAATTTATTTTATCACAATAATAAACTATTGCACTAAAAACTATAGGCAATTGTGGAAATTGTAAGAGAAAGGAGACCGAGCGTAATAAGGGCAGGGGCTTGTAGAGTGAAGGCCTCTTTTAAAATTACACAAGTTGCCGCACCAATTATTGTTGTATGAATTATTACTGTAACGGGTACGCATAGCAGAAATAATAAAAACAAAACATGGGGTGTTGATTAATGTGAGTATTTATACATGCATCAGATAACTACCTAAACAATGGTAAATATATACAGAGAAAAATAATTAAAAAAATATGGGTAACTACGTCGTATAGAGAATATACATCGTGAGTGAAGTGAGAGCCGAGCGTGCTCAGACGTACTTATAACGGTTACGACATAGAGATATAGTGCTGAGAGACACCGGTACAGATATAGAGATATACAATTGCTAATGGCGTGTCAATATAGGACTCGAGCTTCAGGAATAGTACTCTCTTCGAATCGACGGCCAGGGAGCACGCTTTCGTAGTACTGAGAGTGATTGTTATATTAGCTATAGCAGACCAGCTGTCTTATATGCTGCTAAAACCGATCCTGATTCTAATCAAAGGTAATAGCTGAACCGAGGAGCTTGCCGTGCACGATAGCGCACGATGGGGAGTACGCGTCCTGATAATTTAGGCTTTTACGGTTCTAGGGGAAGGGGTTGAACTACGTATGTATTGGAGACTGTAGCTGTTTCTGGCCACGACTGCGAGAAGGGGAGCCGGCATGAACGTTTTATGTGTTTAATATCGGGAGAACACATCTAGTCAGAATGATATATGATGTTAGAGAGAGACGAAAGAGAGAGGGCTGGGCGAGTCCTGGATATAGCACACATCGGATGCAAGCTATCTGCGCGATTGTCTGAAGACTAGCGTACGCGCGCCACGACTTTGTACATTAACAGTGTCCAGGTCGAAAAGCTATACTGCATTCTTTAGATCTTTTCTACACAACTTTATTTTGTCAACAACAAGGTTAATTATGCTATGTTGCCCCTGGGTGCTGAATTGCCTGACGATCTCTATATATACAACACCGAATACGCTCTTTTTTGTAAATAGTAAAGTTAGTCTATTAATTGTGGGATGTAGTTGCTGCATTACCATAGCACAGTCCACTGAATGTGTTCACATAGGGTTGGACGATGAGGAGGTGGACGTACTAGCAGGATAACAGGATAATGTAGATTTGGGATTAGGAAAGTGCATATTAAATTTGCTCATATTGGACCAATCTCAACAGTTGGCGCGAGTCAATGCATTTTTACTATAATATACATAGGTAAGAGTACGTTAAGCTACGTGAATCTTCCAGATGACATGGCAGAAACTATCTTGGTCCACGAAGAGGAGAAAGGCTGTATTGATCTATGCCACTGCCCAACCAATATTCGATCGATAAGATTTTGTCTCCTCAAGGCGTACATTTCTCATAAAATGCTTTCATTTCTACACAGACAGAGCATAATGCACTCTTGTACGATCAGAGTCGGAATCTAACTCGTGCTATGCGCCAGATTAGCTCCGCTCGTAAGGGACTCATGTCCCGTCCTTTCGCTCTTTGAAAATTCCCAAAAGTATCGAATTCTCAAAAACATGTGAACAAATTATTAGTTTTGCAGGTCCGCAAATTTGAAATGGTCTTTCGCAGCGCCCTTCTTTGAATATGTCCAGTTGTGTCATGTACAACAGATTCAAGACATTTAAGACAAATTGAAGACGAATATTTTTTCTACCCTCTGTTTATGGCTTGTTTAATACTAACGTTTGAGAGCTCAAGTTCACCTTTCTTACTGTTGTTTGTTATGGTTTTATGGTTTTCATTTATGTGAAGCCGAATTTAGTTCTGAAGGCGCGACTATAAAAGGAATTTGTTTAATTATCATTATGATGTTATTCATCTATTGATTACGTTACCATTTAGAGGCCTGTGTTCCTTTTTATTTCATGTTAATCAGGATAGTGGGTCAATGCTAACTGTTTCAGAACTTATCATACGGCATCAGTTTAACGGTGTCTCGAAGGAAGGAATCAACTTCATGTTTTCTGATTTGTTCTCGAGCGCATTGAACTATTATTTCATCTATAGACACGCTATCTACTAGCATAGACAACCTGAATTATTGAACAATTCTTTGAATAAGCACCAGTCTATCGAACGCCAAAATCCTCGCCTGCTGTTAACTGAAAAATAGGATTCTTACTCATGCACGCCGCCTTATCGCCTGATCTTATCTGTGCGACTAGTATTTATAAAATATAGATGAAAAGGAAAAATGGGAGGCGGAGTGTTTGAAACTATCATTTTTTCGTGAGCACATATATTGTCAATGAGAACGTAGTACATTCAAAATATGAGGCGCTAGTGGACAATATGCAAATTAGCTATGTAATGTAATGGGCCATGCGTGGAACTTGAACAAATACAGTATTTAGAATGGTCCAACGAGATATGCAGACACTTTGCGTCCCTAATTTGTTTCAGAAATGATCCACATTAAAACATAACATATTTTCATCAAATTTTAAGAAGGGAAAATCTGGGATAACATTTGGCGCTGCCATGTTGTATGACGTGCGTCACATATCTGCCAGTAAATTGCTAATGCTGACGAAGTGTCAGCAATCCGGATTCTA
>CALNVZ010003434.1:40232966-40261578 GCA_940671915.1 Paracentrotus lividus | reverse complement strand
ATATCCAGATATTTCAAGACAAAGGAGGGTCTTACAGGTGCCTTACAGGTACATCTCTGTGCAGCGCAAATCTTTGTACCCGTCCCCAGGTATGACGTGTCTGTAAGAAAGGGGGAAAAATGAAAGAAATGAATAAATTTATTAATAATTATTTCACAAATGGAGAACAGTTGTCAGAACTGAAGTAGCTACCCTGGGTAATATAAAACGACATTATTATTATTATTATTGTTGTTGTTTTAAATGACTTTCTAGAAATATCTTTACATGATTATTATAAAGTGTAGACTACACAATGCTTGGTAAAGAATTGATCCGAATTTCTAATTTGTTTTCTATTTAAGTTCTGAAGCAAATTTCATTTATTAAGACATTTTATTAAAGAGATATATTTGTGTATACCTGGTAATCAGTAGAATATCCAACGATATGATAGGTAGGGATTGTAGATTACTCAGGAACACCACCGTCTATCTTGAAGTTGGGATGAGTTTGCACAGCTTTCACCTTTACACATCCCGCACATCAGTGCAGGCAATTGGGATTCTCTGCATGAGCATCTGCTGGTGCTACACAACCAGTTTTGCAATTACACCTGAATACCTTGGTCAGCTTCTCTGGTGCTTCAGGGAGGTGTGTCTGTACTGGCAACAATTGACACTCTGATTCGCAACCCCATTCTTCTGGTTTCAATGCTGCCATTTCCCTCCAGTCTGAATTTGATAGTACACCCGCATACTGTGGTACTGTGTTGCACAGCTACCTATGTTTCATATGTGCGGCCCCATCTATCGCAGAGTCCATGGCATAGATGATAGTACACGCTTCTGTGAAGTAGCAAAGAGCAGCAATGTTGGCAATGTCTTGGCTCACAAAAGTGCTGCTCTTTGCTACCTTTTCACAGAAGCGCCTGTACCGTAGATCATCTATGCATGGACCCTTCTTGCCGTTATAGATGGGACAAGGGCTTTCTCTCCCTGCATCGATAACATCTTTCTTTGAGACTCCCTCTCTGGTGAACAAGTCTGCAATATCCTGAAATCTGAATTCTTCTGCACTTCTTTCAAGGCAACCGGTTTGCCTATCCGAAACACTTCTGATGTTGAGTCACATCCAAGCAATGCATGGACAAAGAGTAGTCGGGGAACACATTGACCCTTCCCAGTATGTCAATTGTTCCACATCTTGTGCTTCTTATGTACTTGCCCTTTAGTTCAGGCTTTCACGAAGAGATCTTTCACATTTCATTCCCATAGTAAGCATAAGCAGAATCAGTAGGTCTGTATCATTCACCCCACGAACAGTGTTTACAATTTACTTGATTCTATTGCTGTCTTGGCATCAAGATATCGCATCTCGCTTGGCATTGGTATTGTTGTGCAGCCTGCCCTTCTCAAGGTCGAGGAGCTCAGCATTATTGAGGAAACGTTGCTGTTTTACCTTGTTACACAGGGAAAAGGAAAAAACTCGCTTTTCTTCAATTTTCAGTAAGTCTTCGCCAGATGAAAACTACTCAGGCTCCTCTAGACTTCCAGTGCTTCTGCAATGATGTAGACATCTTTGATAACCTCCTATGGCGCCATCTTCATAGCCATCAATACTATAGTTGCCTTTCCATATTGATTGGTTACGTATTTAGCATAGGCATTGCAGATGCTCTCGAACGCTTTGACACCTGGACCACGGTAGACGTTGCAACAGTGCACCACCATCAGCACATAGTGTAGGTCATCACCTGTAGGGTCTGTCTGATTGCCTCTCTGGGTAGCCCAGCATTGTCGAATAAAGATGTGGGTGTTGCAAGCTCATATTTGAAGAGAGTGCTGGATCTTCCTGCTCGTCTCTCATGGCAATGATACTAGTCTTTGGAACAGCAGCTGGGATCTACCTGAACTTGATCTCCATCGACTGCAACAGTTGTCTTGGACCCTATGTTCACTGCTTGATGTTTCCTTTGAAAAGAGAAACTGCTCAGCCGTTTTTCCAGTCATTGACTCTATGATCCTCTGGCCTACAGATCTTGCCTGGTCGACATCCACATCTCTCTTTTGGCCCTTGATTGGAGAGTGCTTTGTCTGATCACGGATGGTATATACGCGCCCGCCCGGGCAACACCGGTAAGACTCTTGCATTGCAAGTTTATTCGGCACAAGAGGGGCATCCCTAGACCCAGGACAGCCTCTGGACTCTGGTGCATCACTCTCCCTATATTAGTCCCACACCGCTTAGAACTTCATAGCACTGCCGATCACAAGATCTGTGGAAGGCCTGCCCGATAACGATCGCTCCTCTGACCATGAAAACAATTCATGAAGCTGGAATATACGTCGTTGTGAGTCTGTTCTAGGCGAGCACTTTGCAGCATATATAATATATCGCAGATTTTGCACTACATATAGGTCCCATTTGCTGCAAATATGGCACCATCTCCTTTCACGCAGCCAGATGTCGCAAACCAGTTACTGTTCTTCTGCTTTTATGGGCTTCCTCAGGATGCCAACATGTCCAAGTATTGTAGCCATGAGCGCAGTTCTGCGAGACCACTCCACAGATGATGTGCATTAATCGGCAATCTGGGTTCATCATATCTCATCATCATATCTTCCACCTCAATAAATCTTGATTCCTGGCTTATCTTTAGCCTAGAACATCCATTATCCAGATCCATTGCCTCAATTTGGTCTGTTGTGAGTCGTCATCATCAATTGCGACGTCGGTATGGATAGTGTATGCATTCGCTACAAGTATGGTGTGAAGGCGCATCAACTAGAAATCGCCTCGCACGCTTTGAGATGGGTTTTCCACTTAGCAGTGCTTCCACAGCATCACCGGCATAAACAACTTCCAGCACTTATTGTATTCCACTCCCTGCCATGATGTACCAAAGAACGAAAAAGCCTCATTCGTGGCAATCCACACAAAGTATCATGACGTAGACTGATGAACGTCTGGCTGGTTCTACTCACAATCATAATATCACTTCCACCAAAGGGGCTGATCAAAGTAAACCACTAAGAACATGTAGCTCTTGCTTGTTCAATACATATTCAAGAGTGGAAAGATACAGAAGTCAGTGGGATCCATTATCTATCATAGGCAGAATTGTATAGCCGACTTCCCTGGATAGTTACCTTATGAAACCCTGCATCATGCAGACAACCTGGCCCTACGACAATGACCAAGTGCTGCTCCCAACAGTATATCGACATGAATATATTGGATGCATCCAACTTCCATGGCCCTGCCACACACAAACAAACACGCACACACACACACAACACACACACACACACACACACACACATATAGTCAACAGTTCATGATATTTATTACATATTAAATGCCGTTCCGAATAGTTCTGATAAAAGCAATTTCAAATGCAGTACATAATGCAGGATTACATTAACGTGTACTAAATCTTATTCAATAGGCGGAAAAATTGCATAAATGCAATTAAGCAAATTCTATATAAAATTATATATTTTTTTTACAGTAGACGCATGCATTACTCACTGGGCCCATAAACACTCAGTTTACACTTAAATCAGTTCAAAACGAATATATACAATTCTATTCTATGACGAAATCAGATTTTTCCTATTACGGCTGAGCTAATGCATAATAGCAAATTGAAAAGAATCCCAGCTCATTTTTAAGACTTTTAATACGTGTTTGGGGACCTTACTAAAAATGCATTGGCGGTGAAAATAAATTTATTTGCAATTGTTTGAGGTTACACCCACAAATAAGTATATATACCAAAAAAAAAAAAAAAAAAAAAAAAAGGTTAAAAAAGTCTGTTGTACTATTATACGGGATACTTAAACTTGTTAAATTGTTTCAAAATGACTCGCTTTGAAACCACTCTCACTTTTCTGTTTTTTTTTAAGACACCACACGTAAAAAATAATACAGCAAGGATGTCAGCAAGTCGCCAACAAAAAATGTAACTTGAAATAACATTTTGTTGTAAATTCTTCTCTAATAATGTAATGAAGAGAAAAATGAATCATTATAGTTCTCATACGCTGACATTGGTTAAAACGGAACCAAATGTGTTACCTGATGTATATTTTGTGCTCAATACCTATTTATGCAGAGAAAATTACAAAAAACGTTTTTCAAATTAGCATTTTTATGGCACTCGCTGACAGCAGATTCTTAAAAATACAAAATTTTTTAGCAGTCATATTTAATCTTACCCTTATTTCCTAATACTGATTGTACTTCTTCTAACTTGACATATAGGATGTCGAATAAAAGCTCAAAAATTGTCAAAATAAATGGAGAGTTCCACAAAAATTACACACGTTGAACTAATTGCAATTCAGATCCCCATAGAAAGTAAAGACAACTCCTTAACCCTCTTATTTGCAACAACATTTTATGTCAGTAATATATATATATATAGCATATTTTCGTTCTCTAATTTTATTCTTTCTCAATAATATTGAGTCCTTCTTAAGTGGATCTGATTTAAACATCTTTGTCATTAGTACTATTTAAAGTCATGTGTTTACCCTCCTAAGCTACATTTCAGCACTCTAAAATATAACAATAATATAACAAAATGAAATGTAAGTTAAAATCCATATACAATTTTATTAAAGTGGTTAAGTGTCCCTCCTTTGGAAGCTGGCCTGGACCTCATGTGTGACAGTTATAAACAGTTTAACTTGAAACACAAATGTGACAAAAAATGGGAGAAGTTTCCAAAAAATTAGCCACTTGAAGCTAATTTTGGCCCAATTACAGTACCCATAGAAGTAACAAGACACCTTCCTAACCCTCTTATTAACAAATTATAACCAGTTTTATGTATTATATATTATATAAATGATAATATAATATATAAATTAATATATAGTAATTAGAATAATATATCAATAAATCTTAAAAACGGGCCTTAAGGGAACTGAGAGAATAATTCAAGTCACGATTCCCGCTTAGCCGACTTTCTATAGCGCGAAAATTCCCTACCGCAATTCAATATGGGTTAGGGATAGGAGTCGGTGGGGCAAATAAAGGACGGAAACAAAGAGAATTCGCCTCAATCCCTTAAGGACGAAAAATGGTAATAATATATATATATATATATTTATATATATTAACTATATATATAAATATATATATATAATATAATATTATATAATATTATATATATATATAAGAAAGACGGGCCCCTTGAATAACGTCTAATGAACCATCTTTATTAGTATAGCAAATGAATGAGAAGATGACTCGAAAACGTCAGCTCAAATCTTTATTCACAGCTTTCGGCGACATGTCCAGCATCTCAGGCTACAAAAAAGACGAAACAAAATTGACGCAAAACATTGAGTTGGTTGAACAGCAAACTGTATATGAACAATTTAATACAGATATTTGTTTTTTTATATAATCTGCTCAAATTAAATATGATTAAAGGTATATTATATATAAATAAGTGATACAACACTGTAAAAGGAAAAAGAAATGAGAGAAGAAAAAAAAAGGCAGTCATGCATAGGGAATTGATATATTCATGAAGAATAGTTGAAAAGAGACAGGCAGAATTAAATAAAATGCACCGAAATACACAAACTCATATGGTATACTTAGTACACCCAGAGACGATGAGTGCACAATCTGCATACTCCTGGTTACTATATACCACTCTCACAAATCTGCGTAAAATATATAATATATATATATATTATATAATAATATAATATATATATATATATGCTATTATCATGTGATACCTTTCTATAATTCTTAGCAATATCGCTTAGGGTGGGGGTGTATGTCATTAGTATTAATGTATCCATATATTATATATATATATATAATAATAAGTTTCTGCGGAAGACAATAATCTGCAGCAACCATACATTAGGGTATGCATATATTATTATAAACAGTTGAACGTACTTGTATACAGACTGTTACTAGATTTTATACATTGTTATATATTGTGATATATTGGTATGGTGTATGCATTAGTGTAATGTTATAACTGAGCTACTTCACTGTGAGTAGATTAACAAAAAATTGTACTACAACAAAAAACAATTCATGGAAACGCCAAGTACAAATGGACCTCTCTGTCCCTAAAGCGCCACTATCAGATGAATTAAAAACATAACCGATAAATAATAACTATCTCTCCTTTCGGGTATGGACATATAGTATGGCATTACTGGTTAACATAACACATGCTCGATCTCAATCTTCCCTCTCATTGTTAACTCTTGCACTTTCCTTTTTCTTTCCTCTCTCTCTCTTCTCTCACCCTCCCCGCCTTCCCTTCTCCTCTCCTCTCTCTCTCCTCTCCCTCCTCCATATAGATTTTACAGTGACATTGTATCACAATTATATATTATATACCTTATCATTTAACTCTGAACAGATTATATAAAAACAAAATCTGTTAAGATTTTGTCATAATACAGATATGCCTGTAAACCAGCTCATGTTTTGTCAATTTATTGTTTCGTCTATTTAAGCTGACGAAAGCCATGTCGGCGAAGCTTGGAAAAAAGGAATTGAGGACTACGCTCGCGAGTACTCGTGTCTCATTCATATAACGCCTATATATAATTATATATATATATATCTACATATATATTATATAAAGAACAATAATTAAAAAGAAATATTGGGATGGAGTGGTTGGTGGGGGCAAAAAAAGGGGGGGCAAATATTCGTTCTTCTAATTCATTCTTTCTCATAAATTGAGTCCTTCTTAGTTGGATCTTGATTTACATCTTTGTTCTTAGTATCTTGAAGGTCATGTGATTACCCTCCTAGCTACATTTCTAGCACTCTGAAATATATATCATATATTAAAAAATGAAAGTAGTGTAAAAATTCATATTCATTTAAGTGTTCTCCCTCTGAAATCTTGGCCTGGGTCCTCTGTAGGATTAGGTTATAATCAGTTCACGTGTGAACACCAACTCTGATTTCCTGTAAATGAAACAAATGGAAATGGACTTCGGCTCGAAACTATGGACAGCAGTACTCAATGAAGCAGAGTTTTAATATTTATATACAACACTATTAACTTTGAAATTTAAACATAACTTATATCTTGTTATTGATATGAGCTCCTGATCAGTTCTTTATTGCCCGGCTGTGCTTTTGTACATGTAGGAACATTTACGTTCAATATTACGTACATACTTGTAGTTTTGTTATTCCGGCATGTATATTGTTACGTATAAGGTGGATGATAATTTGCATATTATGCAAATCATCATGTAATAACAAACTATGAATATCTTTTTAATACTCTGTCAAATCCAGATCATTAATTCAAACCCCAAATTGCTTTCATTCGATAGCTCCACACGTTTAATTAAAAAAAAAAAAAAAAAAATCAGAATTTCTCGAAAATCGTAGTCATATTACATAATGTTTATTTACATAATATGCAAATAAGATAATTTATGGGCCTGCTATCAAATTAAAAGTTGGTTCATTATGATCAGTGACCTAAATAACATTAGTTATGATGCTTCATTTATTGAAATCGACCACATAGAGACAATTTTATGATGATTTCTTGTTTTTACCTTTGGCCAGTAAATATGATAAATAGTAATTTGCATAATATGCAAATTTGAAAAATTTCCCAAGTTCGGATTTCTTAAGACTTTTAATATTGTGTTTTGGGGACCTTACTAAAATGCATTGCGGTGAAACAAATTCTGTTGCAATTTGTTTGAGGTCAAACGCTAGATTGACTGGACTATATGCATACTTCTGTCTCATAAATGATACTATTTCAATTGTAATGTTGCAGAATGGAAAATGTAAATTCTTGAATTGATTGATTAATTGATTTCGTTCATCGATCAATGGTGCCTGGCTGAAATCCTTGGGCCGTATTCCCAAACATATCTTAAGACAAATATTCTTGTATCTCAGAGATAAGACAAAATCCGTATTCCAAAAATTATCTTATCTTTTCTCTTATCTTTTCTTGTAAAGTTTTGCGTAAAGTTAGACACCGGCGCACAAATATTTCTGTGCGCAAGATAAAATCTTGAGATAATAGGTATTCTGAAAATTATCTTATCTATTTTTTATCTTAACTACCTTGGCAACAACAAGAAAATTTACAACAGGTAGGGGGCTATTGTATCTCAATGATAACTGCGAATTTGCCCTAATTAATCTTTTAGTAATGGTAAGATAATGAGTATGCAGGGTCAACAGGCCTACATAAGAAACATCCCGAAGAAATTAGAGAAGATTTCGCTTATTTGTTGCCATTTACGACCTCATCCGAAATGATACACATTTCCATTTTATGGGCTTTTTTGTTGAGAAAACCCAGAAGAAACGTCACAAAAGAATAAATTTTACGTCATAAAGAAAATTTAGCTTGCAGACGAAAGCGCACAAATCGCGCAAGATTAAACTACGCCTAATGTTAATGGTGCGCGAAGCTAGCTGACGAGATGGGAGTTCGTATCACTGCAGATGACATAAGTGTCAGTCATCGCCTCCCCAAGACGGGGAAGAACACAACGAAGCCTGTGATAGTGAAATTCGTTCGTCGGTCTACAAAACAGCTCATCATGAGGAACAAGAAGGAGTTGCGGAAGAAGGAAGCAAGAAAGCACGTGTACGTGGAGGAGGACCTGACACCGCTGCGGAGTAGAATGATTCGCGCTTTGAGGGAAGATTCTGCAACCAAGTCAGTTTGGTCCATTGATAGCCGAATCTTTGTAATCCGGAAGGATCGTCACGGGAAGGAGGAGAAAATTGTCCTTAATTCATCCGTCGATCTAAAGAAGCTTGGATGGTCGACTGAGGCGATCGAGAAAGTCAACCGTCCTTATCGTCGTTAGGATTGCGATGGCAACACAGATTTAGAGGCGGAGTTTCATTCTAACTTAGGAAATTATGTTAATTCATATCCTGTCACGTTGAAAATAATTGGTTTAAATGTGTGTGGTTTATATTCCAAGCTTGAGTTAGGTATTTTAACAGAAATGATTAAAGACGTTGATTTTGCATGTTTAAGTGAAACAAAAACAGATGATGTAGATAGTGATTTAATTCCAGAAGGATTTAAGATGTATCATAAGGTTAAATCTAATAGTAAATTTCGATATGGTGGAGTACATGCACTTTGTCTGATAGCCAAAGAAAAGTATATTGTACATGTAATTGAAAATATAAATTCGAATTATATTCTATGGGTTAAAGTGGAAATAAAAAATAATTTGAAATTCATACTTGGTTCAGTTTATATACCACATGAAAATTCAAAATATCACGATCCGCAGTTGTTCGGTGAGATAACCTATGCTATTGTTGATGTAAAAGCTACCTTTGACCTTCCAATATGTTTAATAGGAGATTTCAATGCTCGGACGGGCAATTTAGCAGACTTTATAGACGATGAAAAATTTAATAGGAACAATCCAGTTTTTAATACAGATGATGATGGAAATTATCGTTATACGATACCTAAAAGATGTAACACCGATACTTTGGTTAATTTTAATGGAACGAATTTACTTGAACTTTGTAAAGTTACTGATTTATGTATAGTTAATGGACGAATAGGCGATGATATTACTGGCAAGTGTAATTTTGCTAGCTTAAGTACCATTGATTACTTTTTGATATCGAGAGATTCGTTTGAACTTGTGGAAAACTTTGAAGTTGATGATTTTGATGATACTATCTCTGATAAACATAACGCTATTCGTGCTCATTTGAATATTGAATTGAGAAACGAGGAAGAAGATATTAATAACACTTGTGCTTATATTGAAGCTCCCGATTCGGATACATTCAAAATTGTACGGGACGAATCACTATGTGACCAATTTAGAAAAGGTTTAGATGAAGATGTAATACGTGATTTATCTTGTAAAATTGATTCTATGCGTAATGAAATTAGCCAGAGTTCAATGGATTCCCTATTTGATTCTATCAAAACAGTATATTTTGAAGCAGCTGCGAAAGTAAACATACTAAAGAAAACAAAAAGAAATGTCAAAGGAAATCAAACACCTCGGGTCCCTCACAATAATGTGTGGTTTGATGATAATTGTAAAAAACTGAGATCGCAGTATTTGAAATTAAAAAGAAAATGCAAGTCTAATGTAGGCCGTGAGGTAAATAATGATTTGAAAAAAGTAAAGCAATTGTATACGAAAATTTTAAGAAAAGCACAATATCAATATTTTAAGAATATTCACGAAAGCTTGCGTGCTTTAAAGACAACCGACCCAAAGGAATATTGGAATATTCTAAATCCTTCAAAGAAGAAGAAAAGTGAGAAATGCTCAATAGATATAGGTCTGTTTTATGATCATTTAAAAAAATTAAATGAGAAGCCGCAGACATCTGAAGGGAATAATATTTTTTTAACAAATGAAAATGATATTTTCGCTGATGTTGAAGAGTTCAACATTCCAATAACAGAAGGGGAAGTGATAGCTCAAATCAAAAGAATGAAAAATAATAAATCTGCCGGATTAGATCTGATAGTTAACGAATGTTTAAAGAATAGTAGCGACAGTCTTATTAAAGTTATTACGAAATTATTTTCAGTTATATTTGAAACAGGTATTATTCCAACAGAGTGGACCATAGGAATTATTCGGCCAATATATAAGAAAAAAGGTTCTATTGATGATCCAGATAATTACAGAGGAATCACCTTGCTGAGTTGCATTGGTAAACTTTTTACATCGATAATAAATGAAAGGGTGAATGACTTTCTCAATGATAATAAGCTTATTGGTGAAGAACAAGCTGGTTTTAGAGAGAATTACTCAACAATTGACCATGTTTTTGTTTTACACTCCGTTTTAGATCTGTATTTGTCACAAAATAAAAGAATCTATTGTACATTTATAGATTATAAGAAAGCTTTCGACTCTGTTGATAGAACTTTACTATGGTATAAAATTATTCAAAATGGTATTCGAGGAAAAGTCCTTCGAGTAATACGTAATATGTACGCGAACTTAAAGTCATGTGTGATTAATAATAAAGATACCTCTGATTTTTTCAATTGTAATATAGGTGTTAGACAGGGTGAAAATTTATCTCCTGTTCTCTTTGCGCTATATCTCAATGATTTTGAAATATTCATTAAAAATAGATTTAATAGTGTTAATTTGTTACCTCCTGATATGAAGGAAATTATGTTTAATAAAGCTATAGATGTATTTTTGAAGCTTTTTTCATTATTATATGCCGATGATACACTGATATTGACAAACAATGAAAACGAGTTACAATTAGCACTTAATGCAGTCAGTGATTATTGCAATATGTGGTCTCTCCAAATTAATGCAACCAAAACTAAAGTAGTTATTTTTTCAAAGGGTAAAGTAAGGAAATACAAGCCATTTCAATTTAATGGAAGTACTTTGGAAGTAGTTGATGATTAAACATATTTAGGAGTTACGTTCAATTATAACAATAAATTTAAGAAAGCTCAGATCAATCAAGTTTGCAAAGCTAAAAAAGCTATGTGATAGCATTTGATGAAATCAAGAAAGTTGAGATTACCATTAGATATTCAACTAGAGTTGTTCGATCGGCTCGTAGTACCAATTATGGTTTATGGAAGTGAAGTCTGGGGCTTTGAGACCTTGAATCAAATAGAGATGGTTCATACTCAATATTGTAGGTATTTATTAAAACTAAGAAAAAATACAATGAAATGTATGACTGTGGGAGAACTTGGAAGATTAGATATGTCCTGTGTTATAAAAGAAAGAATGCTTAATTATTGGTTCAGAACTATAAATGGAAATTTAAAATGTCAACGATAGTTTGTAATATACGAAACTTCTAAATGATCTTGGTATTTATTCTTCCCCTTGGTTAAAGTATATTCATGCTACCATACAAGAGTTAGATTATCCCATGTGTGGCAAGATTATTCCAAGTTGACTAAATCATGGTTTAAACCAGCAATCAAACTGAGATTAAGAGATTCGTATTACAAATTTGGCACAGCAAAGTTAATGACAGTGCACATTGTCTTAATTACAGAATTATTAAAACTACCTTGTGTTTAGACAAATATTTGCTTATACTTCCAACTTCGTATAGAATTATTCTCACAAAATTTCGATGTGGAAACCACAGATTACCAATTGTGACAGGTAGATTTAAAGGAATTGAACGACAGAATAGAATTTGTCAACTTTGCAATTTGAATAAAGTTGGAGATGAATTTCATTATCTGTTTGAATGTCCAAAAATTGAGGAAAGTAGAAAAAAGACACATTAAAAAATATTATAGAATTCGTCCTAATTGCCTAAAAATGTACCAATTATTTAATTCAGTTAGTTTAAGGAGTTACAGAACTTGTCAAAATTTGTAAATGATATAATGAAACTCCACATGATATGAAAATCACGTTTTCATATTATTTTGTACATAATGTATCATAACATGAAATAAAAACAATTACATTGTGTAGGTATTAGTTTTATAAATGCACCCCTGTGTGTATCAAAGAAATATACACTTCACAATACGAATTGTTGCCTGCAGATTTTGATTGTGTATAATATTTTTGTTAAAATGTAATCCTCATCTCATGTTTTCTTGTTAACGACCGTACCATACACTGTGATTATATTTGTAAATATTGTAAATAATTTGTAAATAATTTGTAAATAATTTTTAATCACTGTACATATTTAATTTCAAGATATATCTATTTGTTCTTACATTATATATGTATTCTGAGAATTTGTAAATACTTGATTTTCTTCAATACCCTCATCTGGGCGACATAAGAAAATAAAAACATCATTGTCATTGTCATTGTCATTGTCATTGTCATTGTCATCTTAATATTTTTAAAGAAGGGGCAATTCGATTGGTTGACCTAAGTATTTCAAACCTTTAATGATTCGTTGATGGTAAAAAATTTGGCGTGAACGGGGCGTGACAGAGATAATATAAGGGTGGTCCTTAGAGAGATAATATAATTTTCGGAATACGTCTTAAGCCATATATTAGCGGTCTATTATCTTTTAAGATAAGATAAAAGATAAGATAAAAGATAAGACAATTTTCAGAATACCGGCCCAGGGGTCGTATTCCGAAACATATCTAAAGACAAATATTCTTGTATCTCAGAGTTAAGACAAAATTGGTATTCCGAAAATTATCTTATCTTTTCTTTTATCTTTTCTTGTAAGTTCGCTGAGCGCGCATGATGTCAGAGCTGTTTTTCGTAAAGTTAAACATGACGCATAAATATCTCTGTGCGCAAGATAAAATATTGAGATAATAAGTATTCTGAAAATTATCTTATCTTATTTTTTATCTTAACTACCTTGGCAACAACAAGAAAATTTACAACAGGTAGGGGGCTATTGTATCTTTATAATAACTGAGATTTTGCCCTAATTATTTGTTCAGTAAGGGGAAGAAAATGAGTACGCAGGATCAATAGGCCTACAGAAGAAACATCTCGAAGAAAATAGAGTTGTTTTGACTAATTTCGATGCAATTTAAGACCATATTTGATACCATATACACCTTTTCATTCTATGTTTTTTTTTGTTGAGAAAACCCAAAAGAAACGTCACAATAGAATAAGTTTTAAGTCATAAAGAAAATTTAGCTTGCAGACGAAAGCGCACAAATCGCGCAATATTAAATTACGCCTAATGTTGATGGTGCGCGAAGCGCATATTAATTTATTTTAAAGAAGGGGTATTTCTATTGGTTGACCTAAGTATTTAAAAACTTTAATGATTCGTTAATGATAAAAAATTGGGCGTGAACGGGGCGTGACAGAGATAATATAAGAGTGGTCCTTAGAGAGATAATTTTCAGAATACGTATTAAGCCAAATCTTAGCGGTCTATTATCTTTTGAGATAAGATAAAAGATTAGATAAAAGATAAGACAATTTTCAGAATACCGGCCCAGAATATTTGTTACATGTATTATTACTTATGTTAATGTTGTACCTTTGATGAAGCTCGCAGAGACAACATTTCTGTTCACTGGATGAAGATAACTTGGTTTCCTTTCATAAACTCTTTGCGCTTGCAATCATCATGGTTCTGTAATAGAAAAGGAAATTAACACATATGCTATTCCTCTTAGAATAATTGACTATATAGATAATGATACATGATTCAAATCCATTTTTGTCTAAAACCATAAATGATCATTACTTTCTTTAAAAATTGAAGTTAGTTGGTTTGAATTAAATCTAAAACATATTTTGAATAAAAAATTGTTTAGCTTTCACAATCCTAAATGAATACACAGGCCTACATGTAGAGGGCCAACTCTAGTATTTGTTTAAAATAGAACTATCCGTGTTCACACATATAAAACATCTAATCTATCGCCATCAATCAATCGTATGGCTATACCTCACTATACCAAAACAGTATGGCAATAAGATGTAACCACCCTGTATGAAATCGGGGGGGGGGGGGCGTAGGACCTACGTTTTTTTCCAAGCGGTTGGTCCAAAAAAACAAAAAAAAAATGTCCATCCGCACCCTCCCCCCAAATATTTTGTTCATTATGCCACTGAGAGGGGGACGAAAGATAACATCCACTATTGTTGACTGAACAACAAACCAAGCAAAAGGAGAAAATGGCTTACTATTCAACGAGCACTTTTCCAAAAGATCTGTTTCAGCGAAGATCCTTCCAACTGGGCAGGTGATCGCATTTAATGAAGTATAAAAGAGGCATCATTTGGGTAGTAGCCGGAAAATCTAAATGATGAGAATGATTGAATAACAAAAAGGATAAAACTTACAATATTCTAACATAGACCTACAGTACACTCACATTGCAAATCAGTTTTTACCTTTTGATTATTCAGTGAAACTACATGTATAAATTAAATGTTAAATACAAGTTCCCTGATGCATGCATGCAAGCTGTGATCATAATCTTTACTAGGAGTAGGAGGACCCAAGTTCAAAACTAATTTGATGCCCTAGTGCCATGTTATTTGTTAAAAAATTATTCTTAAATCATAATTTCCTAGTCCCTTGGATAGGACTTAAAGTCATGATGGCATAGCTACTCACTTGAATAAATTTCTAATACGTTTCTAAAGCAGTCAGGTAAAATGAAGAGGCGAATTTTATGTTTGTGTTTTAATCATAAAAATTCATGCTAACAAACATATTCTCATGAATTGCACTGCCTGTAGATGCAAAGCTTAGATCTAGGCCAGTTTGTTTCATTGATAGCCATCAAATTAATCTCAAACATAACCTTCTGCATAAAAATCTAGACCTAGATCTAATCGTTTTATCAGCAAAAAAAAGTACACAATTCAAGCATTTTCTGCCGGTAGGCCTTCTGCTCATGGTTTTATTGATATTGTAAATTACTATCGGCTTACATGCTACTTGCTTTCCCCCACCGCCTATCATTTTTTTTTTAAAACTCAACACCCCTGCAGCCCCCACCCAGTCTATCGTTTAAAGTTACGTTAGATCTAACACTTAAGCCGACCCCCATTTAATAATATTAATAATAATTTAACAACAAATTTTGACCCTGCTGAAGTGAAGGGCCAAGGGAAGGCTATGGCCCCTTTTTTCCAACCCATCAAATAAAAAGAAAATTAAAGGGCCGAGTGTGAGGGCACTTTAGGTTTTTTTAAAATTAAATTAAAGTAGGCCTAGACTCTAGAGTCTAGGCCTAAATTGTCTACATGTGAGACATTAAGGGCAAGGCGACACTTGGTCTTGGATCCCATCATATTGACTGGACAAAGGCTAATAATTGCATATCTTTAAAAGCACTCGCAATTATAGGCTCATGAACACGTCCTCACAGCGATAAATAAAATTTAAACTACTTTAATATCTAACAGTAACAATACCATGCATAGACTAGAACTCTACATCTAAGTTAGATCGTAGGCCCTCTGGGTCGGGTCTCACGCTCACACTGTCACAGGCGACACAGCCGCTCAACTCTCATGCAAAATCACGCTGGCGATCGAACTTACGTTCCGCTAAATACCACCTTTGCACTCAGAATAAAGTTAGTACTTCTTTTAATTTAAATACTGTGAGATTAATATTATACGTACCGGATGAGATAAGATGTAGGGCTGATCGAAGTCGACCTTTCTTGACGATATATTAAGCACAGACGTCCGCTGTCCAGGTCCAGGATCTTCCGAGGGCTTTTTTTTGTGCGGGATTATATATATGCGATCGTATCAGGACATCTCCCCCGGAGGACAACTCCCCCGGAGGACAACACCCCCGGAGGACAACTCCCCCGCAGGACATTTCCCCCGGAGGACATCTCCCCCGATGAAAACTCCCCCGTAGGTCAAGTCCCACAGAGGACATATCCCCCGAGTAAAACTCCCCCGGAGGACAACTCCCCTGGAGGACAAATCCCCCGGAGGACAACTCCCCTGGAGGACAACTCCCCAGGAGGACGGCTCCCCCGGAGGACAACTCACCCGCAGCACAACTACCCCGCAGGACAAGTCCCCCGGAGGACAACTCAACCATTCCGGAGAACAGATCCACACGCTCTCGTTAATTTTTGCTCCATTTGCGATTTTTTATTTTTTATTTTTTTAACCGAAATAGCCATTCACGGAAATACAAAATCTTTGGCAATTTTTTTTTTCCGGTGAAGGGTGTTAAAGTTTGGCAGCTGTAGAGGCGTACTGCTATTGGAACCGAATTTTATCGTCAAAAGAGAGAGAGGGAGAGATATCAACTTCAATCTTAAATCACCATAGGAAGATGATCTGATTACATTTGAGAGTATGTAGGTCAATGGTCAGGCCCGTAACTAGGATTTTTGCGGGGGTTCGAAATCTGAAAAAAAATGAACCTTCTGAAGGGATGATTCTTGAGCGCTAAGCGCGAGCCGAAATTTTTGACTAAAAATGTCCCAAAGCATTATATTTTCACTTTTATGACTCAATTTTTGTTGTCGTTATTCTTCTACAAACGGTGACGATCATCTTTCTTTTAGCAAAAGAAAAAAAAAAAAGAAAGAAAAAAAAAAAAAAAAAAAAAAAAAAAAAAAAAAAAAAAAAAAAAAAAAAAAAAAAAAAAAAAAAAAAAAGAAAGAAGGAAAAAAAAAAAAAAAATTTTCAAGCGCGAATCGTCAAGTAGAAAATTTTATATCATAATTTGATACAAGGGTTTTATTTTGTTTTGTTTTGGCTTGTTTCAGCAAATGTTTTAGAATTATAAATGATTTCATTGGATATGTTGACGCAAATACTGAAAAATTGGTTGATATACGGAGATCTTTTAATTGTCATCTACTTCTGGAGATATTTTTATACTAACACTAGTTGCATTAACACCCTCTTATGATAGCGATGACACGGCATGAATGCAAAGCTGTGCAAGTGCATAATTATGAACACACACCATTCAGATATAACAATTGTCTGTAGAATCTTAAATCCAATCACAATGATTGTATTTCATTATTCCTTGAAAAATGACAAAACAAGCGATGATGTTGGAATTGAGTTTTGTGAATTTCTTTTAAAATAAAAAGTGTGTTCTCGTTTAAACTTTTGCGCCCATTCTAATTTGTTTAGGGTGTCATTAATTAAAGCTTAATTATCGTGTCTCACCGCCCCCCCCCCTGATGAAGACGACTGGAGATATGTAGGCCATCTCGCCCTTCGTGCTCCTTTCTACTCCTCTAGCTTCATATTTACCCATTTAGCATCCTTCCTTTTTTTCAACATTTCTTTTATTTCTTGCATTTTCATTAATTTTCTTTTTCTGAGGGTCACATTTCGTTGGGGTACCTCTGAATCTGTCAAACCTAACAACCTTTTGAGGGAAGGAGTAGCCATTAGTAGATTGGAAGGGGTGGTTCCAATGGATGATTAACAATTAAACAACCATTCCCATCGTCGCCTGTCATTACAGAAGGGTTACCCCATGCGAAAAGTAATGTAATAAATATTGTAACAGAAAGAAAACCCAAGGGGTTGGCATAAAATCAATAGTTATAAAGAATTTGAAGTGAGAGGAGATGTCATCCGGGGAGTTGTCCTGGGGGGCCCTATCCTCCGGGGGAGATGTCCTCTGGGGGAGTTGTTCTCCAGGGGAGTTGTCCTGCGGGGGAGTTGTCCTCCGGGGGAGCTGTCCTCAGGGGGTGTTGTCCTCCGGGGGAGTTGTCCTCCAGGAGAGTTGTCCAGGGGGAAGTTGTCCTCCGTGGGAGTTGTCCCTGGGGGAAGCTGTCCTCCGGGGGACTCGTCCTTGGGGAGACCTGTCCTCCGGGGGAGATGTCCTGCGGGGAGCTGACCTCCGGGGGAGTTGTCCTCCGGGGGAGTTTTCCTCCGGAGGAGCTGTCCTCCGGGAGTTGTCCCCGGGGGAGTTGTCCTCGGGGGAGATGTCCTAGAACCATATGCGATGAATTAATTGCACGTAGATCATAATGCTTAACGCTTAATTGCAAGCGAGCAAACGATGCATCAGCTCAGCGCATGCAATCGAGAGGAATGCTAATCCTGCCATCTGATTGGCTGAAAGTGCCGAAGCGACAGATAATGAAACCCGTCCATCAAATCGTCAAGATATGAAAATTCGTCAATATTAAAACAAAAAAGCTGAATCGATTCGTCGTGTGGCCTTAATTCCTCAGTTCACTTTGTACTGTCCCTAGCTATTTGTTTTGTGCAGTTATACTGACGAAATCAATTGGTAAACTTGCACCTACTGCATTCGTCAGGTGAATGAAATTTGTAAAGATATTTCATACATTCGTAACGCTCAATTGTGCATTGGTAATGTCAAATTTTTAATTTGTAATGTAAAAATTAATGATGAATTGGTTCGTCAAATGATTATTCTAAAAAAAAACAGCAACTTTTGGGGCCTCTATGACGAATCTTTTGAAAAGTGTGACTAACTAATTTTAAGAGTGCGGGTCGTTACATTTTAACTAAAGAGATTATTTTTGCAATCTTATGGCAATCATATCTCATTATCGATATGTTATCCATCGAAAAGAGTTTAGTGTCGAAAAAATTATAATTTACCTCCATAGGTCACAATCTTTTCATCTGTTGTTATTTACTCAAGAATTTCACACTCACCAATTCGCCTACTAGACTCTTTGGATGATCAACAACGATTTGATAAGTTAATAATTCAATATTTTCATCATTCATACAAATTCACTTATACTATTAACTTCAGTGAATAATTTTCACCGAAATATGTTTTTAAAAGGAACAGAGATATTTCTCTGTGAACTATTTCTTCAAGATATCAATATTTATGCTTGCGCATTTGACGCCGTGAAAACTCAATCAGTTGTAATTTCTAATATTTCTGGTTATCATGATTGTAGCAAGTACTTATTTAATTTCCATCAAGTATTGCTTTAATTTGTAGATCTGGTTGTTGTGATAAAAAATAATCTTTTTAGCAGATCCTATACTTTATCTCCGCTGGACAATTTTACTCGTAGTAATTTACAGATTCTATGCAATTGACCGAATATTCTCATTTTATACGTAGGCCTATAGGCGATAGCGAATAAGTGTAAAAAGTGTACAAAAGTACACATCTTCTGGAAGCTGAATGTCCTAGGAGTTCAGAAATGCACTTAAAATTAACATAGGTGTTACCCTTGAAAAGTTATGAATCTTAAAACCCGGAAAATTCATGAAAAATTATGGCTTTGGCAAAAAACAGAAACAAAAAAATACTGCTTACTCTACAACATTATTTACTGCAGATTTGAATTCGTCACTTTTACAGCTTTCCAAAAATATGATACTTTCTATACCCTGGGAGAGTTTATCGCATTTTGCTCCAAGCTGGAATAATTACTTCGAAAATTTCATTTTTTCAAGAAAATGTACATTGTTGCCGTGTTCTAAGTACTATAATTCGCTGCTCTAGATACTAGACATGTATTGAAGGATCATAAATAAGTTGCTAAGGTAGATAGAAGTAGCAAAGTAGTACTGACATGTGAAAGTCCTTTTGTCTTGGTAAACATTATTAACCATGTCGCATATAAGAGCCCTTTAGCTGTAAAGAAATTGTCAAAAGTATCTATAGTACAGTCACAATGTACTTCAGTCTACAACACTAAATCTGTTATCATTACTTAACTCTAAAAAGACTGGGGTTGGGGGGGGGGCTCACTCAGCCCCCCCCCCCTCGACATTTTTTTTTGGTGATAACATCGCAACGCGGAAAAAAAAAATGCCGAGACTTCATGGCTATTTTTTTTTTTTGTTTTTTTTTGTTCAAGTCTCGCGCAACTTTTGAGACCAAATTTGCGATGCCGGGTACGCGGTTCCAAAATTACGTAACATTTTTATAAAAGTGCGTCAGACCCAAAGTTGCTCAAATACGTTATTTTGTGTACAAATCCAATGCAAATTGTGTTTTTAGCCAAAATTTATGAATGTATCATTATTTTCTCTTTAACTGATTAAAATCAATTAATTTAAGGTTATTTATGATTGAAATAGTGTCACCAATGATTTCCATCGAAAAAAAAACAATAAAAAACAAAAAGTCGAAAAACAAAAAAAATATAGGGTACATGCAGGTAATATGGGCCAGCAGGTAATATGGGCCACCTGAAGCAAATCATGTCGTGACCGGTGTCAGCACCATAATGTTGTTCATATGAACTGTATACGAAAGTATATCGTCGTGAGAGCATCTGATGCCGAAATTTTCTTAGAAAATTGCTGAAAACCAACAAGGTAGGTAAAACTTACAGCATTTTTTTACCCTGATGTAAAATGTGATATTTCACAGAATATGATGGTGAAAGAGTGTTTGAGGGGGTAACCTCAATTGTTTTGTATACTTCGTAAGCTTATTGTTTCATTTTGAACATACTAGCGTGTACAGGTCATTTTGTTTTAGTGAAGGGGTGCAATGTGGCATTGAATGCTTGCCTAACACAGTAACATTAGTGCAGGTAATATGGGACATCCAAAATGGCGGAAATGCTTCTGGCACTTAGTATTGGGATGAGGCATCAATCTCTGTTCTACGATTTTTTTTTGGGTCTATACTCACAGTATAAAATTAATATAAATAACTTATTGTAGACCTATATTGACTTGTATAATAAAAATAATATTTAAATAATGTTTAAAAGAGATATAATATACAAAATACATAACAATGAAATATATAGTCAAAAGATTTACTGAAGGGTCTTATAATTTCAAATTATGTCATAAAGTTAATGATTTTCAACATTTTAAGCAAATTCCAGACATGGTAGAGTCATTGTAGTTTTTAAAACATAGTACATGTGCCCATATTACCTGATATGGGCACTTTGGTAATGACGTCAACATTTGAATATTGCAGACAGGGGGGTTGGTGATAAATGTTTTTCTTCACAATAAAAGTTAGAGCAGTACTTATTGATTCATATAAACAAAGATTAGACTGTTTGTCATTTTGTAATTTTATGCAAATTAGGCAAATGAGCTTAGGGTGCCCATATTACCTACATGTACCCTACAAATTTCTTAAATTGGCTGATGGCAGCGAATATTGATGATTTGGGCAAAATGCTCAGGGTTTCGTGCCTCTAACTCATCAGATTAGATAACAATAATCATAATGCGCGTTTTCATTTCACTTGGCGGCCGTTTTGAATTATAGAGGGGTTGCACTGTTGGCATTCATTGGATTTGGAATCAGCACCCTTAAATTGACAAGAAACAACCAAAACAACCTATGAAACAATACACATTTTCATTTTTAGACGGATAATTTTAGTGGTTTACAAAAATCCTGTAGGATTTTGTGGCTGTTAATCATCAGATTTGGAATCAGCGCCTTCGAATTGGCAAGAAACCACCAAAACACCCTGAAATATACCCATAGAACACGCCTTTTCAATTGGGCGTCCATTTTGGCGTCCATTTTTAATTTTAGCAATTTGCGTAAAATCTGTAGGGTTTCGCGGCTGGCACTCTTTGAATTTGGAATCAGCACCCTCGAATTGTTAAGAAACCACCAAAACAACCCCAGAAATACCCTTGGAATACTGATTTCCAGTTTTGGCGGCCATTTTGTCAGCCATTTTGAATTTTAGCGATTTGCGTAAAATCCGCGAGGTTTCGCGGCTAGCACTCATCGGATTTGGAATCAGCACCCTCAAATTGACAAGAAACTACCAAAACAACCTCAGAAATACCATTGGAATACTCATTTTCATATTTTGTCGACCATTTTGAATTTTCGCGATTTGTGAAAAATGCTCAAGGTTTCGCGTCTGGCACTCATCGGATTTGGAATCAGCACCCTCGAATTGACAAAGAACCATCAAAAAACATTGTAAATATCAAGAAACAAGGTTCGAGTCTTTTCCTATGGGGCCTAGGAAATCAAAGAGGGCGCTTTTGAGTGAATGGACATATCTGGACGATGCTCTGAATATTTTTGCAATTATTTTGCGAAAAATCAAAGTTGAGGACTTATATTCGAATTGTTATTGTGCTGTTACATTTGAAATTTAACTCTAACATTCTGGCAATACACTTGACAGTCATTTTAGTGGATTTCAGAGTGGTGTTTGAGTTTTTCGTCGGCTATATTGTCGTATTCAGCATTGACACATATATATCCTATATGATTGAAAAACTGTGATTCTCCAAGGATTAATACACACTAAGACTCAGCACGGATTAAATCTTTTGCATATACTTCCAGTTAAGGTACGATCGATAAAGAATTGTATTCTCATCATATTTTATATATATACTGACTGAATTTGATACATTTTCAAGATGGCGACGGTGAGCAATGATTTGGCGCCAACCGATTCAGATGAGACCATTGGCGATTCAGATAAGACCATTGGCGATTTGGGGAGAAAGATTACGTCCAACAATGCTTTCAAAATAAGCTATTGATAAAATCGTCAAAAGTGCCTGTCAAAGGGAATTTGTGTCTCTCTTGGACACAATTGAAAAGCAAGAAGGTCGTTTGATTGAACTGGAATCATTGATGCTAACAAAGACAAAACGATCAGTCACCTCACTATGAAATGCTGAACAACAATCGTCTCAGATCAGTTCCCTGATGCGGAACTGCAATGATCAAGAGCAGTACTCGCGGAGGAATTGTGTAAGATTGTTTGGTGTGCCCGAAACAAAGAAGAAGATACAACTGCTATTGTTTGCAAGATTGCAAAAGAAAGCTTGGGATAGACTTCTCATCAATGCAATTGACAGATCACACCGAGTAGGAGTCCCCATCAAAGAGCACCCACCCACCCATGATGAAACAACCCCCCGTGAAACACCGAACGCAAAGTCGAGAAGAAATGACAACAACAAAAACACAACAACAACAACAAAACACCCAAAAGCGATATCGACCGATCATAGTGAAGTTTGTGTGTATCAAGCACGGAAAGCAGTGATACTTCAAAGACGCAAAATGAAAGATAGTGGGATCTCGATCCATGAAGATCTCACGAGATCAAACCAGAACCTATCTATGAAACGAGAAAACATAGCAAAGTCCTAAAGCGCATGGACATCAGATGGACATATAGTAGCACCTCCTTCCAGCAACCAATGGCAAACAATAACAAAGGGAGTCAGAGACCTTCGAAGATTAACAATCTAAATCTGTCTTGCGACGGTTTTTGATCTTTTTATCCCCTACCAGTTTCTGTACAATGCAAATTAATTTTTAATTGTTAACGGATGAATTTGTACCTAGTTCTTTATTATGGTTAAGTTTCCATGTAGTAATGCAAAAACCAGTAAGGAATAACCAAAAGGCCCTTTTATGTACCTCGTGTGGAAATGGGCTCATATAGTTTGCGAAGGGATTCCCAATGCAATATAATGACCTAAATGAATCTTTGTCGAAAATGGCATGTACCGACATGTATTTTGAAACAATTTCTTTTTGGGGTCTGGAATGTATTCCTTCTTAGAAAGTCATGTTGGCTGTTCTCACCTTCGCGAACACACACAAGATTGTATTTCAAAAAAGATGATAAATACAACATACTTTAATGGATTTTCCAAAGGAAAAGGGCATTAAATTGGCTCACTCAACATCAGAAGTTTAAGAAACAAAGTCACAGATGTTCAACAATTTCTTTTTGTCAAACCGTTTCGATGTCTTAGGATATCAGAAACGTGGTTAATTGATGATTGTACAAACATATCATTTCTATCGATGTTACAATATAGAAAGAAAAGACAGGATGCCTCTGGTGGTGGTGTAGGTTGTTACATTAATGAGAAATCAATTATGTGAGGAGAATGGATCTAGAAATAAAGAGCTTGAACTTATGTGGCTCGAATTAAAAGAACAAATAGCAGTTAATTTTGTTGGTATTTTATATAGTAAAGCCTCTTCTCTAAAGTACCTATTTTACGCGCAACCTTGAAGGGAATCGTAGAAAGTGGTTAATGTCATTATCAATAATATCATTTTAATGGGTGATTTCAATTGCAATATGAGTATACTGATAATACATTATTAACAGTTTTTAGGGATTATTTGTCGTACGGTACAGTTTAATCAGTTAAATTATGAGCCTAACACGATCAACCTCAACAGTAGTCAACAAATCGTTATCTAATACTTACCTCTAATTGTCGATGATAGCGTTAAGTGCGGCGTGTAAATCTCTATTGGGTTTTAGTGAAACCACTGCTTTGACATTTGTTGTATGTGAAAAAGGCAAAACATCCAGTGTTTCATTGAAAATTAGTTAATATTTTAGGGTCTTTTCGGAATAAACTTTGATGAAACAGATTTCAAAGATGATTTAGAAAGAACAAAGTTGGAATGATTTCAATAATGTTAACGAAAATGTTAAAGTTGATGATTTGTGGTCTCACTTCACAAGCATTAATTGTTTACTAACTGTGATAGACATGGCACCTTTTTTTTTGTCAGAAGAAAGCAAATGGAATACCGTGGGATTACAGACTGAATCATTACCTTTAGCACCGGCGATGTGATTTTTTTTAAGAAAAGTTCAAAAAAAGACAAGAGCGATTGTTTGCTGGGAAATGTATAAGTTTTCGAAACGAAAGCAAACAATTTGACAAATTTCTCAAAAAAGAATATTACCAGAAATAAGGTTTCTCAGAATGTGGAAACGATTTAAAAATAGAGATTGGAAAATTTTGAAAAAGCTCTTACCTTCAAAAGAAAACAGGATCAACAACACAATCTTACTTGGTGAAGAATAATATCTGACAAAATAAAGGTGGCAAAGTTCATGAATGATGCTTTTAATAAGTGGGCTTCAAATTTGCCAACAAGCAACAGTTCTAACACTGTGGGTTGAGGATTTTAATTCCTAAATAAGCGTTTACGCGCAAACAAATTGTACTTTTGAAGTTTCACGAAAATCAAAGAAAGAATTTGTGAAAAAATGAATTACGGCGGGACATGATTGATTGTAAAGGCATAAGGAATGCGACGGTTTACAATCCAAGCTACTGGAATTAATCCGCGAATTGTTATTTGCGGAACACTCACTGCACTGTTCAATTGTCATTGAAACTTCACAATTTCCATCCGAATTTCAAGGTCGGCCAAAATGCACCCGGCAATACACAAGGGAGGTTCGTTAATGTTGACAATTTCAGGGCCTATATCAATACTGCCTCCCTCTGTTTATTTAAAAATCTTTGAGAAAGCAGTAAACAAACAGTTTACTCGTATCTTAACCTAAAAAGTTTTATTGTCGACGTCAATCTGGATTTAGACACGCTTCCATATCCGCACAACTACGTGTCTCAGCGAAATTACTGACTATCTATTTGAAATATGAATCGTGGTCAGATCAGGCCAGCCTATGTTCTATTGATCTAGAAAAGCATTTGACGTTATTCCTCATGAAATACTTAAAAAAAATGATTTTTCTATGGTATGAATATATGGTAATGTGACATGGTTTAAAAGTTTTTCAATTTTCACTTGTCGGTAGGACAACATGTGGTTAATATAGATAATTCAATTGTAGTGAATTTTTAACTGTAAAATATGCGGGTGCCCAGGGTTCCATTCCTGGGCCCTTAATTTTTTGTTTATACATTAACGATATGAATAGTAAAATTCATAATAACTTCTAAAATGCCTCACTTTACGGCAGACGGATACGGTGATATTTAAATAATTCCCATAATTTTTTTGAAGTTCAACAAAACTTCAAAATGGACTTCGATTCATAATGCAAGTGTTTGATATAAATAAGATGTTATATACTCCCAGAAAACCATGGTTATGCCTATTCGGAACAAAGAAAGTTGGCAGAACAACACAGTTCCTCATCAATAATATGGTAATGAGACTTGCAATGTGTTGACAAAAAATGAAATATCTTGGGGTCATATCTTGACTCACAACTGACGTGGTCTGAAATCATATAAAACATTAAGTATTAAATATTCTCGCTTCCATAGGATGTATTCGCCGCATAAACACGTTAATACCTCACAAAACTCTTATAACCTTTATATTTTGCTCTAATTCTACCACATTCGAACTATTGTTGCGTACTGCATGTGGGGAAGCTGTTCAAAGACAAATTTATCGAAACTACAAAACTTCAAAACACGATATGCTAGACTAATTATATATAAATTAGATGACACCCACAATGTTAACACTTCTTCCAACGCTAAATTGGCAATCAGTTGAACAAAGCCTGAATAATCACTTTGTTTATTAGTTTTAAAGTTATTAATACAATGCCCAAGAATAATTTTAAAATCACTTATTACTCATCGCAGCATTTAAACTAATGTACCCGCTATTCTTTAAATTCTCTCCTCGACATTCCATTCCCTAAAACTGAATTTAAAAAAAGATCATTCTCGTATAAAGCAAGCATTCTTTTCAACAAACTTCCTTTCTCAGTTCAAACCACCAATTCAATCAATTCTTTTAAACAAGGATTTCAACTAGCCAAACATTTATTATAATATTACCTCTGTTCTTGTACTTCTTCTAAGATTTTACATTTCATGTTTACTCTGTAATCTATGTTATGTTTGTAGACAATATGTTTTATGTTAATTTCCATTTTACATCGATTTGTATTTTGTTATCATGTTATGTATATTGAGTTTGATCATGTTTATATTTTATGTCTGTACCAGGTGGAGGGCTTCGTTGTAAAGCAGTTTTATAACTGAACCGAACTACCCTCCACCGTGTTTTTTTATCATTTGTATTAAATAAAACATGAATAAATAAATAAATAAATAAAAATAGCCTCGACATGGGGGGCAGGGAAAAAAACTATACCTCAAACTATAAATTACTTTGGAGATGACTTTACCTTTGAGGAGGAAGCTAAACGAGCAAGCTCATGGTAGAAATCATCAAGTGCAGTGAAATCGTGGTCGTCGTGTGTTGTCAGGTCATTGAGACAAGGCGAAAGACACAGAAAATTGGCTAGGTCACGTGATGCTGTCCGATCGTTCTTCCGTAGATCCAAGATTTTAATGGACAACTTTTGTATCTGTTGATATGTTGTAAATTATGAATGACATGAATAACTACTTTATTACAACTGGAATGAATGCGCAAAGGCCTATACCATTTACTTATCCAGCATTATGCTATATGGGTAAGAGCCGGCCCACAGTACATGTTCCTGTTTTGTGCCATCGTGTCCCCAGAATCCTCCAAATGCCCTTTGAACGTGAGCCTACACTGGTCGTTATCGAAAAAGATTAAATTTACAATTTGATGTAAATGATATCTCATGATTGATATGCTTTTGATCGAACAGAGTTTAGTGTGGGGAAAAAATATCAATTTCTTTTTATAGGTCATAATCTTTTTACCTGTCATTTTTATTTACTCGAGAATTATTAATTTCGCACTTGCCAATTCTCTTCAAGACTCATAGGATCAACACGGTTTGCTAAATTAATAATTATGGTAATATTATCAGCGTTCATACAAATTCACATGTATTATGAACTTTCGTGAATAATTTTCACCAAAATATGGTTTTCAAGAAATTGAAGATATTTTTATTTTCTCTGCGTATTTTCTTATTGAGTAAAATATTTAGGTCCGCCTCTTTGACGCCGAGAGGAATTAATCAGTTGTAGTTTTTAAACATTTTTGGTTATTATGATTGTAGCAAGTTCTTTTCTTCTTTTCCTCGCGTATTGATTTAATTTGTAGATGTTGTTTTCTTGGTCAATAATCATCCCTTCAGTAGGCCCTTTACTTTATATCAGATGGACGAAAGTTTTACGGCAATTACCATCTTAGTAATTTATTCAATATCTAGGCAGTTAACAGGATATCACGCTTTTATAGGCGATTCGGAATAAGTGCATTCTTTTCGTGGAAAATATAAAAATTTCAGAGTGAATGAAAAATAATAATATTAATACATGCAATTGGACGTCAACATAATACGCTCTAAGAACACAAAAGGTAAATTGAGTGGAAAGGCGTCGAGGAGTGACACCCTTTCTTCATGTTTGAAAACGCTGACACTCCTCGGTCCCTTTCAAGGGTGATTTACTCCTTTCCACTATGGGGCGATTCTTTGAAAAGTGAACCTTTTTGGGAAAAAATAAAGTTTGTCCTTTTTGTTTTTAAGCTGCACATTCATATAGATCAT
>CALNVZ010003434.1:40219872-40230940 GCA_940671915.1 Paracentrotus lividus | reverse complement strand
GTATATTTTTAAAATTGTTCGAGTTATAGCCAATTAAAGTCAAGATTTTGCATAATTTCGGTCACACACGTGACCAAGAATGGTCCTATGTCTGTTTGTTGTTTTTTTTTTGTGTGTAACGACTACCCACATTATAATGAATATGAACATTTTCTCATGGTAGAAATCGTCGTGTACAATGAAGTAGCCGAAGTTGAGTATTGTCAGGTCATTGAGGCAAGGCAGTAGACACAGAAATCTGGCTAGGTCGGGTGATGCTGTCCGATCATTCTTTCGTAGATCCAAGTATTTAATGGACAACTTTTGTATCTGCTGATATATTGCACATTATTATTGACAGGAATAATTACATTTTAAAAACAAAAATACCGATGTGTTGGCTCAGTGGATAGAGCGTCCGCCTCATAATCGGGAGGTCATGGGTTCTAGCCCCGGCCGCGTCATACCAAAAGACGTTAAAAAATGGTAGTTGCTGCTTCCCTGTTTGGCGTTCAACAAGAGGGGGATAGAGCAACGTCCTTCTGACGCTGCTCAGCGGCTGCCGGGCCCACGAGAAAAGGGGCAAAATAAATTTCCATTTCGGACAATGAAACCTGGTGCATTTTCATGTTCATTTTCAAGAATAAATGCGCATGTCTATACCATTTACTTCATCATGATGTATGGGTAAGAACCGGCCTACAGTGTGCCCGGTTTGGGTCGCCGTATGACCAGAATCCTCCACATATCGTTTGAACGTTGGAATAATTCAAAGTATCCGTGTGTTCTAGTACTAAGGGATGAACATGAGCCTATACACGGATACATTGCATCTGAGAAGATTAAATCACATTTTTCATTATTTATTTTTATTTCATTATTAAAGTGATACGTGTATCAAACGATCCTCCAATCTATCTTAAAGTTAATTAAAAAGAAAAAAGAAAAAAATACTGAGAGATTATATTTTCAGATTCACCAAAAATATACCCAAGCGTCATGTTGACGATAACCTTACCTTAGAGGAAGGAGCTAGAAGAGCAAGCTCATGGTAGAAATCATCATGTAGCTTTATTTGGCTTAAAGTCAGGTCGATGAGGTCAGGAAGAAAACACAAAAATCTGGCTAGGCCACGTGATGCTGTCGGATCACTCTCTTGTAGATTCAAGTGTCGCATGGACAGCTTTTGTATCTGTTGATATTGCACATTATTATGACATGAAGAAGTACATATTTTAAACAAGACTGAATGCGCATGTCTATACCATTTACTACATCATGATGTATGGGTAAGAACCGGCCTACAGTGTGCCCGGTTTGGGTCGCCGTATGACCAGAATCCTCCACATATCGCTTGAACGTTGGAATAATTCAAAGTATCCGTGTGTACTAGTACTAAGGGATGAACATGAGCCTATACACGGATACATTGCATCTGAGAAGATTAAATCACATTTTTATTTATTTATTTTTATTTCATTATAAACGTATTACACGTATCAAACGATCCTCCATTCTATCTTAAAGTTAATTAAAAAGAAAAAAGAAAAAAAATACTGAGAGATTATATTTTCAGATTCACCAAAAATATACCCAAGCGTAATGTTGACGATAACCTTACCTTAGAGGAAGGAGCTAGAAGAGCAAGCTCATCGTAGAAATCATCATGTAGCTTTAAGCGGAATAAAGTCAGGTCGATGAGGTCAGGCAGAAAACACAAAAATCTGGCTAGGTCACGTGATGCTGTCGGATCATTCCGTCGTAGATCCAAGTCATCAATGGACAACTTTGGTATCTGTTGATATATTGCACATTATTATTGACAAGAATATTTACATTTTAAAAACAAGAATAAATGCGCATGTCTATACCATTTACTACATCATGATGTATGGCTAAGAACCGGCCTACAGTGTGCCCGGTTTGGGTCGCCGGATGACCAGAATCCTCCACATATCGCTTGAACGTTGGAATAATTCAAAGTATCCGTGTGTACTAGTACTAAGGGATGAACATGAGCCTATACACGGATACATTGCATCTGAGAAGATTAAATCACACTTTTATTTATTTATTTTTATTTCATTATAAACGTATTACACGTATCAAACGATCCTCCATTCTATCTTAAAGTTAATTAAAAAGAAAAAAGAAAAAAAATACTGAGAGATTATATTTTCAGATTCACCAAAAATATACCCAAGCGTAATGTTGACTATCATTCTCTTTTAGATTTAAGCCTCCAATATACAACTTTTGTATCTGCTGATATACTGTACATTATGAATGACATGAAGAAATACATTATTAAAACTGGAATGAATGCGTAGGCCAATCAATAATTCATTATCATATTGTATTGCTAATAAGAACCGGCCCACATTGTCACCCGGTTTGTGCAGCCGTTTGCAAAGAATTCTCGAACTGCCCTTTGAACGTGAGCCATCACGGGTCGTTACATTTTTATCTAAAGAGATTATTTTTACAATCTTATGCAATCATATCTCATTATCGATATTAAAGTTATCCATCAAAATGAGTTTAGTGTCGGAAAAATTCTAATTTATCAGCATAGGTCACAATCTTTTTATCTGTTGTTATTTACTCAAGAATTTTACACTCACCAATTCGCCTACTAGACTCTTTGGATGATCAACAACGATTTGATAAGTTAATAATTTAATTTTTTCATCATTCATACAAATTCACTTATACTATGAACCTCATGAGAGAGTGACTAATTTTCACCAAAATATGTTCTTCCAAGGAATAAGAGATATTTCTCTCTGAACTGTTTTCTTCACGATATCAATATTTAGGCATTTCAAATTTTTTTCAAGGTCACCGTTTTCAAAGAAATACATAAGAAAATTGGAATTCTCCTTTATAGTCATAAGTAACAGTGTAAAACCAATTGATTATGTTCCCAATATTGAAGAAGAAGAAGAAAAAAAAAAAATCTGTGAAAAAATATCTTAAAATATATAGGCCTACAAGGTCACCATTTCAAAGAAAAACATAAGAAAGTTTCAAATATTCTTTATAATCCTCAGTAACAATACAAAAGTAATTGATAATGTTCACAGCATTAAATAACAACGAAAAAAAAAGATAATTTCAAACAGGTATCTCATAATATATTCAAGGTCACCATTAAAAAAAAAATACATTAGAATAACACACACAGTGTTTTAATTGAACAGTTCGTATTCCAGGTATTAATCTCTATCAAATGTTCAAACATTACACTCTTAATGTTAGAGAGTGAAAAATTGCTCGAAATTTCGAGCGACATTGATTTAACTCTAAACGAGTGTAGTTTAGCTCTTTAAGAGTGAAAATATGTTTCCACGACTCACTCCAGTATCAGACGGACGCCCGCTCTCGACGGAGTGAGTCGAAAACGCCGCTCTTTCAAAGAGCTAAATTTTGACCAATCAGGAACGGCTATTTTCGCGCTGTGCGCTTGCGCAATTGCATGCTGGAAATTTTTGCCGTAACAACCATATTTCAACATGGCTGGTGGACAACCACAGCTGCAGGAGCGGAATTTTTCGGAGGAAATAATGAACATTTTAAAAGGTGAGGAAATGCTAGATGCCAAGTAAACTCCTGCGACGTTGACCTTGTGAGCAACGGTGTCGATTTGTTTTGGCGATTGGGGGGGGGGGATGATCGTCGATATATCCTCTTTGCCGTACGATGGTATATGATCACAGTGTCCATTGTTGGGGGTGGGGGTAAAGCTTGTATACACACATGCATATAAATATGAAAATATTCAGTTAATATTGTATAATGCGAGCGCAAAGCGCGAGCTGAAATTTTTCTTAATAATAGTGACATAAAATGGGGCAATTGTTGCATAATGAGAGGGTAATTCCTCTCTCGCTACGATAGCGATTTCCTGTTCTTCTATATAAGAGCAGAATTTTGTAGCGGCAAACTGCTACTGTTAATATAGTAGCAGCAAATTTCCTAGCGATCTAGATCGCTAGGTATGCGACACCAGTACTGTAGCAGGCAAATTTCCTAGGCGATCTAGCATCGCTAGGTATGCGACACCAGTACTAGTAGCAGCAAAATTTCGTAGCGATCTAAATCGCTAGGTTAAGTGCGACACCAGTACTAGTAAGCAGCAATTTCCTAGCGAATTCTAGAATCGCATAGGGAAATGCGACCATTATTGAAGTACTAGTTAGCTCAGCAAATTTCCTAGCGATTCAAACGTAGGTATTGCGACAACCATACTAGTAGCAGCAAAATTTCCTGAGCGATCTAGATCGCTAGGAATGCGACCATTATTGAGTAGCTAGTAGCAGCATTTCCTAGCGATCTAGATTGCGCTAGGTATGGCGACACAGTACTAGTAGCAGCAAATTTCCTAGCGATCTAGATCGCTAGATATTTATGGCACGAATTGGCTGTTAGTGGTTAACTCGAAGAGCACGAGAGTAGAGAGAGCGGCCCAGATTGTATAGGAGAGAGTGTGAGAACCCACAGATAATACATAATGTAAGATGTCTTTGTTATTTGATGATGATGACTAGAAGGTGATCTGGAACTCTTCCCCCATCGAACCATCACGCATAGTTCGCAAATGATTTATATTGGCGCCTATTTTCTGTTGAAAAACATTCAAAGGCGCAGGCTCATCCATTAAGTTAACTAACGTACAACATGTCCGCGAAAAAGTGAGTTTTGAGGGCATGATTTGAAGTGTTCGATAATGCAGTCAATTCACGAAAGTGAAGAAGGGAGGGAGTTCCAAAGGCGTGAGCAATGGACGAAAAGGCACGGTCTCCATATCCCCTAGGTGTGTGATAGGAACTTGAAGGTTGATGCCAGTACCAGACGAGCGTAGGCCAGGACGTAGGCGGCGTTGTTCTATTAGGGAGGTCACATATCTTGGAGTTAGGTCATGGACAGCCCTTGAAAGTCAGGAGAAGGATTTTGAATTCGATCCTGTACCTTAATTGGCACCAGTGCAATTCCAAAGAATGGGGTGATGTGATCATATTTTCTTCGTACCAGTAAAGTAGGCGAGCAGCGGCATTCTGTACACCTGGAGTCTGTTTAGCATAGTAGAAGGTAGACCAGCGAGCAGACTGTTGCAAAAATCAAGCCTAGACGTTATTAAGGAATGAATTAGGCTTTATGCTGCAGAACGAGTGAGAAGCAATCTTATGGCCGATATATTTTCATTGCTTTGATGACAGTTTTCACTGAATTTGGAATTAGTAGACGTATGTCTATATTATACAGTGTGTTCCTAAAAAAAGGTAATCGAAGTTCAAAGTTCAATCAGTTCAAACCAGTATATGGTTTATTTTTGTAATTTGGTTACTAAACTACTAAGTAACTCGTCAGCTTTAATTTGAGACATTGCTTACGTACAAACTGTAATGGGTCACAGAGTTAGGGTCCTTTGAAGGTGATAGGTACGAAACCCATTTTTTCCCCCAATTTTTCCGTTTTTAGGGTATGAAACAAACTTTTTTATAAAATTTTGGTTTCATAGTTTTGGGGTTTTTTGTCGCACCATGGACTATCCATGGTCGCACAAAGTTTCAATGAAATGCAATCTCATTTGTCAAAGGACCTTTCTCCCTGGCAATGACATGTGTTTGCAAATTGAAGTCTCTTGATTAGTGGAGACGTCGTGGTGACATCTCCTGAGACTTCAGGGCGTCGAGGGAAAATGGAACAAAAGTCAAACATATTCAATCTTTTAGTAGACCTCTTTAAGACGCTAGCAAGTCAAAATTATTAAACCGTTCGATTGCTTTTAATCGTAAGCAATTTCCGACAACGTCTCTGCGACGTCGTGGATACTAAAGGGACGTCGCAGCAACCCCGCAAAGACGTCACAGAGGCGTGCTCGCGTATTAAAGAAGTCTTCTAAAAGATTGGACATGTTTGACGTTTGTTTAATTTTTCTCGCGACTTCCTGCAGAATCAGGAGACGTCGCGGCGATCCGTCTCCGAGACTCCAGAGACTCATAAATAATCGAGGACCCATGTCATTGCCAGTAAGATAGGTCCTTTGACAAATGAGATTGCATTTCATTGAAACTTTGTGCGACAAAAAAACTCCCCAAAACTATGAAATCAAAATTTTATAAAAAGTTTTGTTCATACCCTAAAAACGAAAATATTGGAAAAAATGGGTTTTGTACCTATCACCTTCAAATGACTCTAACACTGTGACCATTGCAGTTTAGACGTAAGCAATGTCTGAAATAAAAGCTGATGTGTTACTTAGTAGTTTAGTAATTAAATTACAAATATAAACCATATACTTTTGAAATGACTGAACTTTGAACTTCGATTACCTTTTTTTAGGAACACAGGAACACAGGAATCATTGTTGTGTGAACTGAGATAGAGAGATAGAGAGAGAGAAGAAGAGATAATATAACATAAGCCAATAAAATTTGTTGCTGCTGCTAAAGAGTTCCTAATTAAATGAAAAAAAAAGAGAATATATTTTATATTTTAAAAGTAAAATAAGAGAGAGTGCAGACGAGATAATATAACGTAGGTCTGTAATTTCATTGCTTTCATGACATTTTTTCACTGAAATTGGAATTAGTAGACGTATGTACAGTCTGTGTCAAAGAAAAGGTACAGTCGGGAAAAAAATATTTAGGTGTGAAATAATATTTCAAATAATGTGTGTATGTGGTACCATAATAAAGCCATATAATTTTCCCTGCTGATGCGCTTTGTTATGTTTAATGTGCTTTCGTAAAAAAAAAGTTATGCTAAATTTTGTGCGACGATGAACAAATCGAAATTGAGCACTTCATGGCCATTATGCGATACCAATACATGAAGGCATGAGACGGCGGGCGAAAAATGGATTTTTCTTGATTGCAGAAAACTAGTCATATTTAGATAATTACAACACCAAATGTAATAAAAAAAAACTGCAGGTGAAAGCCTGATCTTCCTGCTTTTAGAAACTATATACCAAACAATAGCAGGCTGTGATTAATCTTCCTACGAGAAAAAAAAAATGTTTTCCACTTGTACCATTTTATTTGGCACAGACTGAATATATATATATATATATATATATATATATATATATACACACTGCCCTCCAAAGGTGGTTTGGGTACACCTGATGCCAGCTATGTCTTGCATCATTATAAGGCATTTTATGTCCAGTATTTCAGTCCAAATGATGTGAAAGTACTAAGAATACATTGTGCAACCAATATACTTCACAATTATTGAACAGAGTCTCCTTGGAATTCAAAAATTAGGTAAAATATGAAAAAAATGGCAAAAACATGATTTTGCACTAATTTATTCAATTATTGAAAAAATAAGATATCTCGACCAGTAATGGTCCGATCAATGTAAAATTTTGCGTGGATGTCGAGGAACAAATAAAATTTGCTGCTACTAGTACTGGTGTCGCATACCTAGCGATCTAGATCGCTAGGTAATTTGCTGCTACTAGTACTGGTGTCGCATACCTAGCGATCTAGATCGCTAGGTAATTTGCTGCTACTAGTACTGGTGTCGCATACCTAGCGATCTAGATCGCTAGGTAATTTGCTGCTACTAGTAATGGTGTCGCATACGTAGCGATCTAGATCGCTAGGTAATTTACTGCTACTAGTACTGGTGTCGCATACCTAGCGATTTAGATCGCTAGGTAATTTGCTGCTACTAGTACTGGTGTCGCATACCTAGCGATCTAGGTCGCTAGGTAATTTGCTGCTTCTAGTACTGTTGTCGCATACCTAGCGATCTAGATCGTTAGGTAATTTGCTGCTACTAGTACTGGTGTCGCATAACTAGCGATTTAGATCGCTAGGAAATTTGCTGCTTCTATATTAACAGTAGCAGTTTGTCGCTACAAATTCATGCTCTTATATAGAAGAGCAAGAAATCGCTATTTTTGCGGTATTATTATTTCCCTGAATGAGAGGGAGAAACGAGGAAGGGCCTTTAACTGGTTTGTTAAAGGGGGTCCATTATGATTTAATGGCTATAGATATACACACATGCATGCATACGAGTATCTACTAGTAGGCCTACATATTTTCAAATTCATACATGTAGGGCCATTATGCGAGCGCGAAGCGCGAGCTGAAAATTTTCTCAATAATAGTGATCTGAAATGGGACATAATTTATTGTAGAATAATGCGAACGCGAAACGGGGAAGGGACTTTATCTGGTTTATCAGAGGGGAGCCATCACTCGGATATGCTTAATACACACATATGCATATTATTATGCATATTAAGTAATGGTATATGGATATTGTCGAATTCATAGGTTTGTAATGCGAGTGCGAAGCGCGAGCTTAATTTTTTTTCTCAATAATATTGAAGTGAAAAATGGTATTTGTAGCGTTACATAAAAACGCGAAATCTCGATTGAGAGCTAGGAGCTTTTAATGGCGATTAGAAGCGGACCGAAACGCAAATCGTCTATGTAAATATCGACGAATCTCAGTTAGGGCCATATTGTGTGAGCGCGAAACGCGATCTGAAAATGTTCTCAATAATAGTGACACGCTAATGAAAGAGGATACTTGAAGCCTCATCATTTCCTCATGGGAGCGCGAAACGGGGATCGAGTTGGTATTTAAAACGTACCATCGTGATGTTAATATACATTCATAACAGATGAACAAAATCAAGTACAGTTTGCACTAGCCTATATTATGCGAGCGCGAAGCGCGAGCTGATAATTTTCAGGAAATTTTCAACAGTTATTTGAAATTGAATTTGAAGCATCATGCGATCGTGAAGTGCGAGCTGATATTTTATCCTTTGAGAGCAAAGTAGCGACAAATTTGAAAAGAGGGCATTAAGCCCCCGGAGAATAGTGGAAGTGTAATAAAAATATAATCAATGGGCCAAGTCCCAAAAAGTATATCTTGTCAATAAACAGCCGAGATGTGTGTTACAGACTCTTCAATATTCAATATTTATTTCATCAAATCTATCGTGGATTATTGAGAGGGGAGAATACTTATGCCTTCCGTTTTACTTATCGAGGCACCTCTCCCCTATGCACTCTGGGATCGGTGCCCCTAAATTATCATCGATTTGAAAAGAACAGAATAGTGAAACATCTGCGCTTCCATTATCTACACAGTGTATTGTGTATTACATGATTACTAAAGTATATCAGGCGCACACGAGGAAGATTAACGATAGAGTGAGAAGATTTTGGATTTTTGAATGTCATAAATGTGCATTTTAGACTGCAAAATAATATAGTAATTTCATAAAAGAGATTTTAATGATAACGAATTTATAATGGGTAGATTTATATGCACATAATATGCTACTTTTCATTTTCTTGATATCAAAATATTGGGGGGGGGGGTGATTGTACACACCATCCCCCCGGCCCCCACCGAAATTATTGGGGGTGATGCATCCCCCCGCAATCGACACCCGTGCTTGTGAGGTGTGTTTAGCTGTTAATAGGGTGTTTTCGGTGGACTACGGAGGACCTTATCTAGAACGTTAGCATGGCGAAGAGCTATATTTTCAAAAGAGCTCAAAACCCCAAACCCTGCATACTGATAGTACGGCGAAAAGAGGGCATGAAACTGGTATTTGCTTGAAACAACTGGGAAAGCGTTTAAATTTCGAGAAACCGTGTGCAAAATCGAGCGTTTCACATAGTTACCGGTGTAAGGTCTCCCGTACTCAAATCTACGACTTTAACTTGAGGTGGAATTACGTTCTCGTTGAATCTAGAACGTTAATCTGGGTGGACTTACGTTCTCAATGACCAGCCAATCAGAGAGGGCTTTAATAGGAATGTAAACATTCCCACGTGTGGTTTGTCGATGTCGTCAGCTTGTGCACCCAGGCCAGCGCTTTTCACTTGATTCATGTATGCTTTATAAGTTACAAGTAACAGAGATTTTACGAGATCAAATCTTGATTTGCGGACGATGGAGGAGGAGACAGATTTTAAATGGTCGATGATAAGTTATTTCACGTTCTTTTCGTATAATAGCGGTGATGTTTAGGATCAATTTAGGCATTAAATAGGATAATATTTTATGACAGAAATCGAACGAAGTGAATTGTGGCTTGGTTGGTCGTTGAGCGAAAGTACTCCGCTGCATTTCACGTATGGTGTTGTCTATAGAACGAAAAGATAACATTGCATTGATTATGCAAATTATTGTATTGTTATGGTCATGCTGGGGCAACATGTTCTTAAAATTGTAATCCTTCGGGGGCTCGGTTGAATACTGCTCGACATTCTATGCTAGATGGTACCAAAATCAACTAAATTTAAAAATGAATAGTATAGTTATGGTCGTATTCCTGAGGGCCCACCGGGCAATGGTCGAAGGGGGCGCCGAGAAGATGGGGGGGGGAGAAAGAGAAATAAAATCAAGTAAAAGAAAAGGAACGGAAAAAACACAGAAAGGGAAACAAAAATGGGAGAGAGGAGAATTAAAAGAAAGGGAGAGAAAGAAAGGGGAAAGGGGTGGAGAGAAAAGGGGGAAGGCATCATCAATTTGACCTTTAACTTAGGGGCGCCAACTTGATCTTAAAAGTAGGGGGCAATTAAAGTTAAACATAGGGGGAACAATAACATTTCAAATTTTAAGAGGCGCCGAATTGACCTTAAACTAAGGAAGCGAAAACTGGATCTTAAACTTAGAGGGCTCTACATTAATCTTAGCCAAAGTGACCTAAAGCATAGGGGCACCGCTTCTATCTTAAATTTAAGGGTCGCAAAATTGATCTTAGCCATATAGGGTTTCCATAGCGACCCAGAACATAGGGGCGCCAAATTGACCAGCAACATAGGGGCACATAATATGTGATTGTAAATTTCTAATATATTGGTATTTTTACAATTCTCAAATTCTCAGCCTTCAACAACTACACCGCCATCAACACTCATCGTCGTTAAAATCGTCTAAATCGAAATGATATCCCTCATACTGAAAATTGAGGTTTCTAGGTGCATTCATATCCATAAGCAGGAGTAGTTCTGCGTCATCAATTACGCGGTAAGCATAATTATGCTGCGAGAAGTATATCCCGTACCTCATGTAAATACGCCATTTTGAACGATGG
>CALNVZ010003434.1:40185776-40212144 GCA_940671915.1 Paracentrotus lividus | reverse complement strand
TTGGCATTACTAGCAATGTCGAGCTGCGGACCGATCAAAGACGCAACGGGAACGTTGGTATCGCTACTGACAATATGACAAGACGGATCTGGAGTTAACCCACTAGCCGCATGGTCAACTACGACACTGCTATCACGACAGCAATCTAGTCTTATCGGAATATCGAACGTAGAGGTTACGCAAGACAGAGGCACGATAAGTAAAATCACATTAAGTGAAGACACGATAGGCAAAGTCACATCAGGTGAAGACACGATAGGCAGAGTCACCTCAGGTGAAGACACGATAGGCAAAGTTAAATCAGGTGAAGACATATCAGGCAAACTATAACAATTAAAGTTCTGAACAAAGCTCGATACAATAAACTCTTCAGAAGAGTTGCCAAGAATGTCAGACTCAACTACCCGTGAGAACTCCTGGGAAAGGTCAATACCGAGAGGTGGAGCACACAGCACAATGGGAGTGGACTGTAAGGTACTATCTAGATCATCAGACTCACCTGGAGGAACACTACTAGCACTATCCACTGAGTACACTGCAGAATTCGACAACCGCAAAGCGCTTTCATCACGCGCATGCACATCAGTACGATATTCATGCAAGGGGAGTTGACTTACCTTAATCTCATGCACATTAAACCCCTAATTGAACAACACAAGGTCTTTCTTTCGGTCTCTTTCATCTCCTTTCTCTATGCCTCGATGATTACTGTCTCCAAGAGACTCCATTCTAACCTCACTGGCACCTGTTCCATTTCCACATCTCCTCTGCTGCCAAATTCCACTGTAATGGTACACGGTGTCATCCATGTTACATTTCATTCTTACGTAACGCTTCAATTGTACGTCACCTGATCTTTGTTTGTTTCTATCATATCTTCTCTGTCACGAGTAACAATGAACACATCATCACCAGAACTCTCTGTTCGAGCAATCTCGGCATTCATCATCGCCGTGGTTAACATTCCATTGTGTTACCTATGTGTCCTCTGTGTTACATTCAATGTAAGAAATACATCTACACCAACACCATCTCGGCTATTCATACCTAGGTGTTATTGTTAATATTCACATCACTAGATACTATCTCCACCATCCTCACTTTCACACCTATCGTGATGAGAGCAGTCATCTAGGTCTAATGATGCGAGTGTTATACCGTAGTGTATTAGTGTCATGCTCAACCAGCATTACCATTCTTCACATCATCCTCATCTATTTCCACTTTGAGATTAGGGTTGAGTGGTAGCCACACGCACTTCCTCTTCACACTGAATGATTGAATTTCAAACACCGGAGTCCGCGATTGATGGGACGATGGGCATAATAACAGGTAACGTATCCCGCAAACATGATCTGTTTCTTGGAGGGACGAACCGACACGGCATTCTCAAACCATGAAGGGGCTCCACCAACGACATCAACACAAGTACCGTTCGAGGTAGTCATCCTGAACAGACTACACCCTCGAACCACGTTCACGCCCTCAAAATAGCAACGTGAAATCAGTCAATCCAACAACACGAGTCTGGTCAACAAGACTAATTAATGGAACACCATTATCAACAAATAATCATCAAACCCAAAATCATCAACAAGTACATCAAAACCAAAATGATCAGCAACAGATTCTGTGATTAGATTGATTTTAGAGCCACTTCGTAATTCTACAGAAATTACATGATTCTCAACGGTAGTAGTGGCATAGAAACATGGCTTAGATTTAGAATTACATGTAGGTCTATGTACAGATGATTTAGAATTACAAGTATGTACAGAACGAGATGATTTAGAATTACAAAGATTTACAGATGATTCATGCAAAATTATTTGCGATGGCCTGCTAGTCGGATGCAAGGCCCTATTTCTAGGCGTAACAAGCACCGCGACTGCTGCATCGGCCAATACAGCCCTAGCCCTTGGCTGACACATTTCTGTGCGGGTGGGACTAAACAACGTATTACAATTAAGGAACCTCTCGTCTACCACCGATAGAACACGGCGAGCCTAGCCCCAATTTATAGGGTTAAATTACTTTGGTAGCGTGTTAACTCGATGGGTGAGATCAGACCAAGCTGCCACCACGCCATTAGTTAGACAATTACTCTAATTGTGAAATAAATAAAGAAATACACTAAGCTACTTTGAGGTGACGTTGTTTTATTACCCGAGCGATGGGGCTAAGAGAGCGACCACAGATGGCGCACTTTCACATTCAACATGACCCAATGAATATATTGGCGGTGGGTAGTCGACCGTTCGCTTTTAAGTTGAAAAAATAAAAGCTAGATCCGTTTCTAATGTTTATGCAGTACAATTAAATGTTTCAATGTTTATTTAGAAAAGAAAAAAAAAGAACATCTAACAGGATCGAAATAAAGTACCTTAATACTTTAAGGATTCTTAGATATTTTGTTTTAATATCGGTCCTTTCTCTTTTTTTTTTTTTTTTTTTCTTTTCTTTTTGGAAAAATGAAAGAAAAAGGGCGTAAAACTAGCAAAGGGATTGATTTTTTCTTTAATTTATAATGTTTAATGATAACTGTTCAAAACGCTTGTACAGTGAGTCCAAAAAAGAACTATACACTTTTCAAATGGCTATCAAATAAAAAAATATATGATTCTTGGAGAAAAGGTTTATATGGATATAAAGCTCAAATACTGAATTATCATTATGACACAAGAAATTCCGAAAATAACACATTCTTCAGTGAGCAATGCCCACTTTTGTGAAGAACATAGACATTCTTCAGTGAGCAATACCCACTTTTGCGAAGGACACAGAAATTAGATACGCAGGAATTCGCTATTCATTTATCATCTTTGTATGGCATGCCAGGAGGAAATCAAACAATAATGGAATAAATCCACTAACATGACGAACGCAGTCCGTTTGAGAACAGTATACCCCCTTCTTGCAACTCTATTAGTTCTCTTTTCCAAGTGTGACCAGGGACGTGAGAGGAGACCCTGGTGTGACAAACACCTCAATCAGATATCTATCTAAAAAACATCTGTTCCTTGACCTCGGTCCAAACAGTGGTCACCCATGGTCACAGCTGGGGGCCAACATTGTTTACATTAAACGATCAAGATATCTGTATCGATACATTTTTATTAGTTTTTTATTCTTGTACTTTCCTTATTCCGAGGTCGATTTTCTTCGTTTGAAATGGAAAACGAATTAACATTTGATTTCTAAATATAATATGCCTGTGAAAACTTGAAATATATCAAATACAATCATTTTATTTTGAAGGGCCTACTCATAGGCAGAGCTACTATTACGTAACATCCCAGCTGTTGTTTATCTTTTACCCCTGGCTCAACGCTCAAGCTGGCCTGTGGAGTTGCAAAGTTTGATAACAGGGATTATCTGGCCATGCAGGGCCGATAGTGCTTGGAAATAGTTTCAAACGAGGATTTTTTATAAGGGGGTCCGACACCTGAGCTCAGCTCTCGAACTGGGGGTAGGCTTGCAAACGAGGGATTGACGTAATGAATATAAAATATATACCGAAAGTCAGAAATAATCAATCAATATTATGCAAAATGTTTTTTTTTTTACCCTTTTGTTTTCATGTCATTGATTTTTTGCTTTGACTTCGGTTTATTTTTGTCTTGGCTTGTTGCCCAATTTATTCCATTATTAGTTGAATCCCTAATGGTGTGCCATACAAAGGTGATAAATGAATAGAGAATTACTGCGCATGCTAATATTTATGTCTTTCACAAAAGTGGGCATTGCTTACTGAAGAATGCGTTATTTTGGAATTGTTTGTGTCATAATGATAGTTGAGGATATGAGCTTTATATGCACTGTTAGAACGCGGTTTAAAAATTTCGCTGTTTAAAAAAAAATGTTGGTTTTAAAGTTTTACATTTTTGTTTAATATTTTAACATTGTTGCTTAAAACCGGAAACGAGGTTTTATAGCCTTAGACAAGACCTGTTTAAAGATCAGAGTTTAGATATTAAACAGTTTTGTTTTAAAAAAAAAGCCGAGGCAAATGTCACGTAATAGTCATGAGCTAATGTCATCACTCGTTACATGCAAGGTAAAATCGGCGCAACATTAATCATGGCGAAGGACGGATGCCTCACACATTAACTGAGTGTATGTACTGATGAGTTGGCTCAGTGGATAGAGCGTCTGCCTTTTATTCGAAGGGTTGTGAGTTCAATAATAGGCCGCGTAAACCAAAAGTTGGAGCGTTTTTATTTTTAGAGAGAAACGTTAAACAATACAGTTGATATTTAAAACAACCATTAAACAACATGTTGTTTAAACTTTTGAACAACAAGAGTGTTAAAGTTTGAAACAACGCTGTGCGATTCACCGTTTAACCCGCAGTTGTTGAAGATTTTAAACAACTTGTTCAATTTTTTCTAACAGTGTACATCTAAAGTTTTTCCCCAAGAACCATATATTTTTTTTTTACTTGGTAGCCATTTCAAAAGTGTATAGTTCTTTTTGGGACGCACTGTAGTATAAAATTACTGCAATGCGGCAAATCGTTAACGAAATTGAAAAGATTCTTGTTCATCCGACCCTCAATAATTAGAATTATAAACAATTATTTTTTAACCAACTTCTTCCTAAAATTATATACAAAGATACCAATTAAATTCATTTTGTGACTTCTTCCTTTTTTAAAGGACAACTTCTACCACTTCGCCCAAAAGTGCAAATCATTTAATTCCACCTCCAAAACAAAGATCTTTCCCTACAAAACGGAACAAGAATACGAAGCTTGTCCTAGCTGTCAATCTACTCGGATCAAAATCGTGTAGATGTCTAGTTTGTCGGGAAGAGGTCGAGTATTGATCGTGAAATGATCGTGTATACATCGAATCAATCGAAGTAATCGAGTATTGATCGTGGTGGTTATCGAGGAGAGATCGGACATCATCGTGTATGGATCTTAAACGATCGAACAGGGGATCGGGAAGGGCTCGTGTAGATACCCGATCAAGCACTTGGTCGAGAATGATCGGGGGAAAATTGATGATTTGACCTGGTCGGGTTCGATCGAGTTGATCAGTTCGGCAGTGTGAACCTAGCATAAGAGGTGATTTTTGCTCGATATTGATTGAAACTATACCAGACTACACTAACAGTCAACTTAGGTAGGATCAATTATGTTGATGAGGTCAGATTTTGGTTTCCTGCCACCCAAAACCCATTTAAAGACATAATATAGGTGGTTTATACCGATAAAGAGTGTGATAATTGGGCAAAATACGCCATTTTGGTTTTTGCACTTCATGCTACAGGTTTCACAGCGGTAAATATTTCCCCATTGACTCGTGTGTTAATTTTAGATTTCGAAACGTTAGTAAAGAAAAGGGTGAAAATTGGGCTAACTAATGTCTAGTAGTAAGTTAAAGACAATTTACTCATCTTCTCACTGTTAGTCTCAAAACATAGGCATAGCCAGCTCGATTTTTCATTATTCAAGCAAATATAGCGCCCTCTCGCGGACACTATTGGATAGGAAGTTGGAGGCAGTAAATTGGCTTCTACAATCACCCGCGTCATATAGTTCCAAAACAACTGCCTAGATCTTTCCCATTTGTGCAAAGAGTGTCCAAGTCTTGCTTTCCTGGGAATCGGTGTCAAAAAGCCAAACAAATTAATACATTTTCGTCAATCTGGCGTTTGAAATTAGCTATTTTGTCTTTGGGTTGGCTCGCACTCACATTTTTGGTGTCTCCGAAGTAATTAGGCCTGTGTAACCTACAGTCACACAGACACTTACGTTGAGTTACGTCCGGTTGCGTCCAAAAATTTATTTTATTTTCTGCGGATCCCCACGGATGCCTACCCGCCATAGTCAGCAGTGGAAATATTGATAATTTCGTTCATCCAGTAAAACAAAGAAATACATAAGAAATGATAGAATAGAAGATGAAATAAGATTGAAACAACACAAACGTATCTATACGTAAGTGTCTGTGTGACTGTAGCATTAGCAACGTCAGTTGTCATTATACGCAAAAACAATTGTCATTTTTAGTTTCTACATCAAATTTTGCAAAAGAAAGAACTCGTTTGAAATAATGTGATTCGCCAAACCTTATTTAGACATTGCTTTTCATAGGTCAGAATGCAGTCTGCATACATTTTATAATGTTATGTCAGGCATGGCTAAGAATATGGATTTCTACTCAAATTGATTACAATATCTTAAAGAAATTCATAAATTTTATCCGTCGGATAAATTTACATTTAAATATGCCTAATTTCATTCAAATGCATTATTGACGTCACGAATATGATTCGTATTATTGAAAATTGAAATTTACTCAGAGATTAAGATATCTTCCTTACAAAAACGTTTCCCGTTGGAACAAATACAAGTCATGCAAGTCCTTCTGAAAATGATAGCCTCATTTATGAGAGTCCATGCATGCCTATCAACAACGTTATCACAATTTTCTTCTTTCTGGAACATTTTTCAGCGAAATCTTGCAGGCCCCCAAATCAAACTGTCAGGAAAAGTACTTTTGTACTAAATAATGGATTAAAGGTTGAAAAAATTGATAAAAAGGGCTACGTGGAAACCCAATGTTGGCATGCTACTACTCTCGAAAAGAAATGTCTTCTGTATGTTTTATCACAATATGAAACCGCATCTTTATGCCTACCCTTACATGTGGCGTTGGAGTAGAAACTTTTGGGGCATGCATCAAATATGAGACTTACTTTTTGAATTTCTTGGTCACTAGGAACTATGTCATTACCCCCGAATGTAAATTCAATATGTCTAATGTATACCATTTAAGTCGGAGAAACATAAGGGCTTGTTATTCATTCCTACGGTTATATCTTGGAAGCTATTTTGTAATTTTTTTAAACATCGGGCACTGATTCCTTAAAAATAGAATACGAAAATTTTTCGATTCCTTTTGAAAGTCCAATGAATTTAAACTTTATAATTATGCTACCGCTCCAGTGGCGCCACCTTATTTTTGAGATAAACTCATGTTCATGTTAAAATCGGCTGTGCCCCCTTCCTGTTTTTCAAATTCCTTGGTGGCGCTCTTTTCAAATCCTTGATCCGACAAATGAAAAGAAATGTTTGTCACAATCATCAACAGGACGTCGGGAAATACTCAGTCCTGGAGAAGAAACATTGTGTTTCATTTAACTTGGATTTCAAAGGGAAAGAGGATGACCTGAAGATGCAACTGACGGTGAAACAGTCCAAACGTGAACTGGAAATCCTCTTTAGAACACACTTCTTTGCTGCTGCTCGTGAGTTTTGTAAAAACATCAACATCAATTTCATGTCGTTATTGCGACAAGCTTAATTGCATTTGAAGGTTCCATTTTTTGTTTTAGAAAAGCAAGGTTTTTAATATGTCCTCCAGTTATTTCATTTTTAAAAGAGGAAAATAACGTTTTTTAATATCACCCTGAGATGACGATTGCAACATATTCATTCAATGGAATGTCTAAAGCTAAAATGACAAAACCTCGTATATAAAAAAATATGTCATGTGTTCAAGAATGCGAAAACATGGCAGCCAATACCCTATGGGGTCGCCATTCCTTTGACACACTGTCGCTGTGGTGGCTTCATTTTGGGAGTAAGAGTTTTGTATGGTGGCCCTGAAGTACGCTGCGTGAGAAGAGACATATATACGGTCAATGCCGTACATTTTGTAACAATTGTGTAGCAATGTCCTAAAATATAGAACACCGCGGTGTGAACTTACGGTAAACCTTGGATTCACTCTTCAACCAGCGCATCAGCGCCGAAAACCTCACATGTTTGATGCGATCTTACTTCCACGTCCCGAAAGAACGCTATTCGAAAACAAAGCATGTTTGCGAAAAAATATTTTGGAGCGCATCTACGCCGTACAGTTTTGCGTTCATCGAGATTGCACAGCCCAGAAGTACGGTCACAAACACAAGACTTTTCGTGTTTTTGCCGTAGACTTAGTCTGCAAGAACAGACCCTATTTGACAAATTACAGTATCGTGTGAAGCTAATTCGGCACACAAGTGAATCTAGTCGCAAATTGTGAACTCCATGCTTTAAACTCTTGAACACCGTGTCGCAAACTCTGCAGTCATTACAGCAAACTATAAGAACCTTGCAAAAGACTTTGCATATTATATTTTATTGCTGAAAACTTTTGAAATCTTTAGAGTGTTATTGGGAATGAAAAAAGAAAGAAAGAAAAGGTATGGTAGATGGAAAAGAAATACATGTCGTGAAAGAAGAGGGATAAAAGAATTTTAAAGAAAAGAAGAAAATAATAAGAAATGATATAGGGTATGATGAAATGATCCAAATAAACACAAAAGGAATTAAACATAAAAGAGGTTCCAAATCTATCTTAAACTTAAAGAGGACCGCCAAATTGATCTTAAACCTATTTGGGGTGCAAAAATGACGCAAAATTTGTCTTTAAATACCGGGAGGGTATATTGATTAGAAACGTAGGGGGCTCTATACTATAGGACCCCATTTGGTCATAAAATTATTTCTCTATATGATCCTCTCGTCCAGCATTCTTAATACAACAATAGTTAAAAGGCACTCTTCAAACACAAGGAGAAATCTAATTTAGAATCAATCCTCTCGAAAGAGTAAAGACTATATCTTTTTATAATGCTTGATGAGCAATTGTTATGGAAAGAACAGATTGCTTATAATATAGCCACGTATTCTGGGGGGGGGGCTTTACGGGCCCGGGCCCCCCGGGTGGGCACCCGAAAGGGCGCCATAATGACCTCAAAGGGGCGCCAAATTGACCTTAGGGGACGCCGAATCGATCAAAATGTAAAAAAAAAAAAAAAAAATAAATAAAATAGATCGCCTGTCTTTCTGCTTAAACTTTTTTAAATATAGACACAAGCGGTTCCTACTATTTTGGTTAGGCTCAAATATTAAGCCCCCTCCCTGAGCTGTGGTGTTTTAGGGGGCTCCACTCCTCAACCCCCCCCCCCCCTCCCCCCGATTCCGAAGCCTAGGCCTATGCATAACCCGTCGAGATTTTTCAATGAGGCATTTTATCACGCAACATCCCATTAATATCGGAGGGGCATGATCAAGAAAGTGCAAAATATCTTTAAAATTTCATTTGCAATAAAAGTTTTGCAGATCGCCTTGAAACCCAATTCTTTAAGAAAGTTTACTGGCTATATATAAGCAATCTGTTCTTTCCATAAAAATAATAATCCTCTCTTTCGAGAGGATTGATTCTAAATTAGATTTCTCCTTGTGCTTGAAGAGTGCCTTAATATTGTTGTATTAAGAATGCTGGACGAGAGGATCATGTAGAGAAATAATTTTATGACCAAATGTAGTATAGGGACCCCTACGTTTCTAATCAATATGCTCCAATAATATGCTCCAAATTTTATTGTCCGAAACAAAGATGACCGAATATTTGTTTTGCCCCTTTTCTCGTGGGCCCAGCAGCCGCTGAGCAGCGCCAGAAGGACGTTGCTATATCCCCCTCTTGTTGAACGCCAAACAGGGAAGCAGCAACTACCATTATTTTTTTAACGTATTTTGGTATGACGCGGCCGGGATCCGAACCCACGACCTCCCGATTATGAGGCGGACGCTGTATCCACTGCGCCAACACATCGGAGCATAATCATACCCTATATCATTTCTTATTATTTTCTTCTTTTTTTTTAGAATTCTTTTATTCCTCTTCTTTCACTACATGTATTTCTTTTCCATCTACCATACCTTCTCTACCATTCTAAAATAGGCCCAATATATTTCTTTCTTTTTTCATTTCCAATAATTAACATTTTAAAGATTTCAAAAGTTTTCAGCAATAAAATATAATATGCAAAGTCTTTGGCAAGGTTCTTATAGTTTGCTGTAATGACTGCAGAGTTTGCGACACGGTGCTCAAGAGTTTAAAGCATGGAGTTCACAATTTGCGACTAGATTCACTTGTGTGCTGAATTAGCTTCACACGACACTGTAATTTGTCAAATGGGGTCTGTGCTTGCAGACTAAGTCTACGGCAAAAACAAGAAAAGTCTTGTGTTTGTGCACCATACTTCTGGGCTGTGCAATCTCGATGAACGCAAAACTGTACGGCGTAGATGCGCTCCAAAATATTGTTCGCAAACATGCTTTGTTTTCGAATAGCGTACTTTCGGGGCGTGGAAGTAATGATACAGTCACACAGACACTTGCGTATAGATACGTTTGTGTTGTTTTAATCTTATTTCATCTTCTATTCTATCATTCATTATGTATTTCTTTGTTTTACTTGATGAACGAAATTATCAATAGTTCCACTCCTGACTATGACGGGTAGGCAACCGTGGGGATCCGCAGAAAAGAAAATAATTTTTGGACGCAACCGGACGTAACTCAACGTAAGTGTCTGTGTGACTGTAGCATAATATTGCATCAAACATGTGAGGTTTTCTGCGCAGATGCGCTGGTTGAAGAGTGAATCCAAGGTTCACCGTAAGTTCACACCGCGGTGTTCTATATTTTAGGACATTGCTACACAATTGTTACAAAATGTACGGCATTGACCGTATATGACGTATCTTCTCGCGCAGCGTACTTCAGGGCCACCATAGATTTGAAATTTGGACAAGATAACTTGACTGATTACCTGGAGATAAAAAAAAAATAGTTTTCACCAAAATTTGAGATACAAGGTTTTATCACCCCAACGACGATATTTTGATATTTTGTATTCTTTTGTTCAATAACATCCTTATTGAGTCTATTGTTTTAGCTTTCATGTATTTATTTTGTGAGTTTATTCTGTTATTACCCCCCTAAGTATAATATATCGTGCTAGGTTTCAACACACAAATAAAATATATCAATCATCAGGCCTTGCGGGAAAAAATTACATCTTTATTGAAAATAAATTAAAATCATACATATATTTTTTATTTTTTTTTAGGAACTATTAAAGCCGTTGATGCACCAGTTCCTTCGCCATCTGAACAGAGGTAAAGTATGAAATCTTTCTTATGGGGATCCTGTAATATCTCTTTATAATCTATAAAACAAACTACACATAATATATATAGACATTGTCGAATCATGCTAGTAAATTGTCGGATTTATTTTTATTAATGGATGTATAGATGCATGAATGAGTAGGAAACTCTCATTTTGAAGCGCCCATTTTAATATGTAGTCTGGTATTATCAAAATGAAGGTAGTACGATTTTAGAAGGTCTGTATTACCATCTCATTTATGGAAATTTATACGTGAAAGGGAATTGAAGAGGGACTTTTAACGTTTTTTGTTTCATATACGGCACGCACAATCGAGTAAATTGCAAATAAAGTTTACTGGTACAATACAGGGCCGGCGGAGACGGGGGGGGCCTGGGGGGCCGGGCCCCCACTTTTTTGCCAGAAATTTTAATATTTTCTAAGGGAAAAAAGGGAAAAGAAAGAAAAAGAAGAGCGGAAAGGAGAGGCAAAATGTGTTTAAAATACATTACCTTCGGGTTGATTAGTAGCCATTTTTTTTCTGCTCACGCATCGCGCTCGCAAGGTTCTCTCAATAAGGCACATTGACTGATCCCTTATGTCCCATGTTAGTAAAGTTATGTAAATTTTTCTACTCGCACTTGGCCCTCGCAATTTATTTTTGTTAAAATTGAGGTGATCTTGACCCACAGAAGAATTCAAACAAAAAGAAATAAGATGGAAAATGTACGTAAAATATACGGTGTCATAAGCCAAAATTTTCAGCTCGCGCATCGCGCTCGCAAATTCCTCTCAGAAAGACTGATTCCTGACGTCGCAAAGTGAAGTGATGGATGTCAATCAAATTTCAAAATCTACCTTCAGTTAATTATAAGTCAAAATTTTTCGGCTCGCGCTTCGCGCTCGCAAACTTTTCTTTAAAAAGCTCATTGACTGATCCCTGGCGTCCCCGCTAATAAGTAATGTTATGTAAAATTTTCTGCTCGCGATTTGCGCTCGCAATTTATTTTTGTTAAAATGAAGGTGATCGTTACCTAGCTAGTAACAAAATTCAAACAAAATACATAAAAGTAGAGGGGGAAATGTGCGTAAAATATACGGCCTTATTTGTGTCATTATAATAAGCCAAACTTTTCAGCTCGCGCTTCGCGCTCGCAAATTTTTCTTAGACGGGATGATAATTTTCAAAATGTGTCGAGAACACACTACCTTCAGGTCATTGAAAGCCAAAAATTTCGGCTCGCGCTTCGCGCTTGCAAATTTCTCTAGAAAAGTTTATTACACTAGGCTGACCCCTCACTTCGCGCTCGAATATGGTCTGCTTAAATTTCTCTCAGAAAGACTGACTCCTGACATTGTAAAGTGAAGTGATGGGATGTAAATTTTCAAATTATGTCTAGAATACACTATACCTTCGGTCCGTTAAGCCAACATTTTCGGCTCGCGCTTCGCGCTGTCAAAGTTTTCTGAACAAAAAGCTACATTGAGTGATCCCTGGCGTCCCAAACAAGTAATGTTATGTAAATTTTTCTGCTCGCGTTCGCAATTTATTTTTATTAAAATGAAGGTGATCGTTATCTAGTAAAAGAATTCAAACAAAGTACATAAGAGTAGAGGGGGGAAATGTGCGTAAAATATACGGCCTTTGCATCATTGTAAGCCAAAATTTCGCAAATGTGTCTCAGATGGGATGACAATTATCAAAATGTGTACAGAATTCACTACCTTCAGGTAATTATAAGCCAAAATTTTCGGCTCGCGCTACGCGCTCGCAAATGTGTCTCAGATGGGATGACAATTATCAAAATGTGTACAGAATAGGGTACATGCAGGTAATATGGGCCAGCAGGTAATATGGGCCACCTGAAGCAAATCATGTCGTGACCATCGACCGGTGACCGGTGTGAGCACCATAATGTTGTTCATATGAACTATATACGAAAATATATCGTCGTGAGAGCATCTGATGCCGAAATTTCTCTGAGAAAATTGCTGAAAACCAACAAGGTAGGTAAAACTTACGGCATTATTTTACCCTGATGAAAAATTTGATATTTCACAGAATGTGATGGTGAAAGGGTGTTTGAGGGGGTAACCTCAATTGTGTTGTATATTCAGTAAGCTTATAGTTTCATTTTGATCATACTAGCGTGTACAAGTCATTTTGTTTTAGTAAAGGGGTGTAATGTTGCATTTAATGCTTGCCTGACACAGCAACATTAGTGCAGGTAATATGGGACATCCAAAATGGCGGAATTGATTCTGGTACTTAGTATTGGGATGAGGCATCAATCTCTTTGCTACGATTTTTTTGGGTATATTCACAGTATATAATTAATATAAATAACTTATCGTAGGCCTAAATTGACTTGTATAATGAAAATAATATTTAAATAATATTTAAAAAATATGTAATATACAAAATACATAACAATGAAATATATAGTCAAAGGATTTACTGAAGGGTCTTATAGTTTCAAATTATATCTTAAAGTTAATGATTTTCAACATTTTAAGCAAATTCCAGACATGGTAGAGTCATTGTAGTTTTTAAAGCATACATTAAATACATGTGCCCATATTACCTGCACGTGCAGGTAATATGGGCACTTTGGTAATGACGTCAACATTTGAATATTGCAGACAGGGGGTTTGGTGAAAATTGTTTTTCTTCACAATAAAAGTTAGAGCAGTAGTTATTGATTCATATAAACAAAGATTGGACTGTGTGTCATTTCGTAATTTTATGCAAATTAGGCAAATGAGCTTAGGGTGCCCATATTACCTGCATGTACCCTGCACTACTTTCAGGTAATTATAAGCCAAAATTTTCGGCTCGCGCTAAGCGCTCGCAAATGTGTATCAGATAGAATGACAATTATCAAAATGTGTACAGAATACACTACTTTCAGGTAATTATAAGCCAAAATTTTCGGCTCGCGCTACGTACCCGCTCGGAAATTTCTCTAAAAAGTTCATTATACTGACCCCTGACTTCGCGCTTGAATATGATCTGCTCATTCACAAAGCAAAGGTGCACTTTTTCACATTTCGAACCGCCCCCCCCCCCCCCCCCCCGTAAAAATCCTTATTATTCGGGCCTAATATGTTCGCATAAATTTTTCTAAAACTTGTGCCCCCTCACTTTTGAAAACGCTCCGCCGGCCCTGCAATATCCAGTTTTCGAGGGTTTTGAGAAACTGAGACAAAACCGAGCCTGCGAATGATTTTACTTATGTATGCCAGCAATGAAAGCATCCGCCCGGTTTTTCATCATTTTACAAAGACTTGCTGAAACATTATTTTCTACTTGTTACATTCATCTGTAATTTATTGGGTTACGCGTGACATCTATGACGCAGGAATTACAATTGCAAAGGTACAGAGTTCCTCTACAGTCATGGTACATATAATTTTCCTAAAATAATGAGATTAGAAAATTGTCGTTCTAAAATGAGATTACCTTTATTTTGATACGCACTGTTTACTTGTAATTATATATACGTTGGAATCGATGCGACCATTTTAAGATACATGAACATGACATATCTTATGTTAAAATAACAATTATAAACAACCTTTCCCCCCGGCCTTGCACCGGGATGGCAAATGGTGAAAAAAAAAACTGGCTTCAAGGATGACTGAATAGTTTTTACCAACTCCTCCTTTTTTTTCACGTGACGCTGGCGGCGCGATAAGCGGAGGGGGGGGGGGGAATGTTTTTCTGCCTTTGGCCATCGAGAAGAGTACCATATATTAGCTATATGGGTAAGATAAGGTCGTTCTTTACATGATATTCCCTCTTTTTTTTTTCCTTTTTTAATCCATTTTTTTTTTGGGGGGGGGTCAAGCGGACCCTTGCTCGCCCGCGGGGGGGGGGGGGGGGGGTTCGTTCGAACCACCGAACCCCTCCTCCTGGTTATACGGGCCTGTTACATCTCCGTGATTCGAACTCAGAATTATGCATGAGTATTATCCGATATTTGTTGAATGTGAAATATATATTTATATTTCTTTTTACAATGACATATCTCTTCAGGTCAAGCAAAAGACAAGTGACAGATGGTGAGATCGTAGAATTATCCAATATGTTACCATTAACAAAGTACTATGAACTATCTAATTTACTTGGAATTGGTTACCAGCAGTGTCAGAAAATCTTGGTGAAACACCTTTCAAACCACACACATGCTTTCATTGAATTGTTGCATGAGTGGAAGACAGCCACTGATGCATTCATCGAAGACCTTGATGAAGTTTTAGTAAAAGCAAAGGTTGGAGGACTAAAGTACAAGAAATAGTCGGCGGGTAGTTTTGAATAAGACCATTCATAGCACATGGCTGCATACATTATTTTTGTTTACTATTATAGGTGACTTTACTTAGAAAGTCATCCAATGGTCTGGGGATAATAACGGCTAGGGTACATGCAGGTAATATGGGACAGCAGGTAATATGGGACACCTGAAGCAAATCATGTCGTGACCGTCGACCGGTGATCCGGGAATGACCGGTGTAAGCCACCGATTGCATAGAACTGTATACGTAAATATTATCGTCGTGAGATGCATCTAATGCCGAAATTTCTCTGAGAAAATTTGCTGAAAACAAAGGTAGGTAAAACTTACGGCATTTTTTTACCTGATGTAAATTTTGATATTTCACAGAATGTGATGGTGAAGGTGTTTGAGGGGGTAACCTCAATTGTTTTGTATATTTAGTAACCTTATATAGTTTCATTTTTGATCATACTAGCGTGTACAGGTCAATTTGTTTTTAGTGAGAGGGGTGCAATGTTGCATTAATGCTTGCCTGACACAGCAACATTAGTGCAGGTAATATGTGACATCCAAAAATGGCGGAAATGATTTCTGGTACTTAGTATTTGGGATGAGGCATCAATCTCTTTGCTACGATTTTTTTAGGGTATATTCAGAGTATATTACATTATATAATAAATAATTGTATGGCCTATATTGACTTGTATAATGAAATAATATTAAATAATATTAAAAAAGAATAATATACAAATCTAACAATGAAATATATAGTCAAAGGTTTTACTGAGGGTTTTATAATTTCAATTATATCTTAAGTTAATGATTTTCGACATTTTAAGAATTTCCAGACATGGTAGAGTAATTGTAGTTTTAAAACGTACATTAAATACATGTCCCATATTACTTGCACATGCAGGTAATATGGGCACTTTTGTAATGACGTCAACATTTGAATATTGCAGACAGGGGGGTTGGTGATAAATTGTTTTTCTTCAAATAAAAGTTTAGAGCAGTAGTTATGATCTCATATAAACAAAGATTAGACTGGTGTGTCATTTCGTAATTTTATGCAAATTAGGCAAATGAGCTTAGGGGGTCCATATTACCTGCATGTACCCTATATTATCGTAGGGTATACAGTAGCGGACGCAGACCGGAGTCAACAACGAACTTACCGGGCCCACGCGTAAACATAATAGAGCTGCTTTTGTCCCCAGACAATTGGGCCCCCGAAATGCATTCAATTCAATTTTTTTGGATCCGCGCCTGGGGTATGGGCAGATAAAGTTCTTTGTCAGAGCTTATGTTAGATCCGCTTCTGTTTCTATCAATATTTATAATTGTTGTTCGCGATTCAGAATTGATTTTCAATAATTAGCAAATTGATCGATAAGCCTATTCTAGGTTGAATTGTAAGGCGGCATATCTGTTTAGCTCATTCTGATCAGAATGCTCATAGGCATTGTATTCAACGAAACGACTGAATAATGAATAATGAACTGATAATGAATATTTGAGTAATATATAGATCATTAAATAAAGAAGTAATAATGTACAAATAATTTCTCTAATAAAGATCTACAATAATAATAGACAATATCTATAAAGCGCAACATATCTATCTCAAGAGATGTTCAAGGCGCATACAGATGGCAAAAAATTAACAGACTAAACATAAGAATAAAGATCTAGACATACGCCTTAGAATTAGTAGAGCTGTTTAGCTCTAAATTTTAGGCGAATTGTGCAAATTTTGACTAAAGCATGAAACTTCTACCAATGGTAGTACATGCTACAAGTTTCATTTTAAGATCGGGAGGCACGTCAGATTTGACCTCTGGTGACCTCCAGAGGTCAATGACCTTAAACTATCAAAATATTCATGTTTCACATCACTTTTCAATGAATGACATGATGATAATGCACGGAACATGCATTATATTATGTAATCAAGGATTATCAATTTTAGACAGGGCTTTAGATTTAAACTCTGAGAACAATGAAAGGTCAATGACCTCAAAATATCAGAATATGAATATTTAGCGTTATTGGCTAAGTAGAAACATTGCTATGGTATAATACTTTGTATTTTTGGTTAAAATAAGATATTTTAGAGCACTTGATACTCATTTACAGGTTTTTAACCTTTGACCTCCGTGTACTGCTAAAGGTCATTGACCTCAAAATTTGAAAATATTGATATTTGCGCTGTTGGTTATTTCATATTCTCTACGTATGAAGTTTGTTGCAATATATAGCGTTCATGTTACGTAGACAAGTGTCTACCTTGACCTCTGACATATATGAGGTCAAAGGTCGACATACGCTGGTCGCTATAATAAACGATAACAACGTCTTCCACTATATTGTCATAGTTTTGTCCTGCGTGATTCTCCTGCCGAGTCCGACTTGATCAGCTTCGTCACATATTTACTGGAGGAGCTGGAGGTGGATACTTGCATGCTTGGGTATATATGCTTTACAGAAAGTCATCAAGAAAGTGCAGGCTAAACGAACTGTGGATACTGCTGTTTTGGCACTGACTACTTTCAACAACATAGATACTGGCGAACTTTACATAGCTCTTTGTAGCTGATAAGCAATCGCTAACACGTGTATATGTTTCCAATTGTCATGCCCTCATACAGTATGATACTGTTCTTTTTCGCTAGAAAGAGAAATGAGTCTGCCTGTAAAGTGCTCCCTAGAGTAACGCCTAGTCCAAGTTATGTGAGTATAAAGATATTCAAAGTTATACGAGTACAGATACCATGTCACTGCTACATGTAAAGTGCTACCTGTAGAGTGCTAGCATTGTTGTGTTGACTTTGTCTGCAATAGTCATGGAAGTGAACAATGTCAAGTCGTACTAACAGTTCTTCACCCATAAATCTTTGGCTCTAACAGGACTGCTAAAGAAACACACTATGGTTCCGAATCCTGACCTGTGCCAAGCCCATCTGACAGGGACAAAGGAATCCTGTGCTGTCAGAGGCCTCAAATTCTTACCATGAACTGATGTAAGAGCAAGAAACGTGCACTGCTAGCAAGGCTACACAAAAGTCCATTCTATCATATTTGGAGACGGTTGCTATCGGGAACAATTCTTTCACTCACTCGATCAGGCAGTTAGTCCTTTGATTGTTCTGAAGAGGTGTGTGCAGACGAGAACGAGACAGGACAAGCTATGCATAAGCTAAAATCTAAAACTTTTGCCTGCAACTGACAAGATAGCTCTAGGAAAACATTTGCATCTTCTACTGTCAAGTTGTCCCTTTAACGAGAACAGTCAAAGGACTAACTGACTGATCGAGTGAGAGAATGAATCATTCCCGATAGCAACAGTCTAAAAATATAATCGAGTGAACTTGTGTATATTGGTGTACTTCCAACAACTAGTGCATACTTCCTTGCATTTGCATCTATATATATGGAAAGATATTAAAAGGCCTCTTACAGTCTATCCAAAGAGGCTGCAACCACACAGGATTCCTTTACCCATGTCAGATGGTATTGGTAGGTCAGGATTTGACACCCTAGTCTGGTTCCTTAAAAGCAGTCCAGTAGACATTCATGCTTAGTGCGCCATCTCCGTTGGGGAAATGCTTCAAAGAGCCATATATTTGTGGGTAAAGAACTATTAATACTACCTGACATTGTTCACTTCCATCACTATTGCAGACGTTCATCAGCGCAACAAAGCGCTCTACGTGTAGCAGTGACATGCATGGAGTCTGTACCATATAACTTGTAGTTTCTTTATTATACTCATATCACTTGGAATACATATAAGAGATTATGTTACTTCAGGTAGCACTTTTCACATCTTCCAGGCAAACTTCTTTCCTTTTTTAGGGAATATGCACAGTATCATACTCTACATGTATGAGGGCATGACAATTGGAAACAGAAACACATGCATGACATGTAAGCGATTACTGAAAGTTGAATCTTGTACAAAGAGCTATGTAAAGTTCGTCAGTATCTTTGTTGTTAAAATTAGCCAGTACCAAAACAGCAGTGTCCACAGTTTGTATGGCCTGAACTTTCTTGATCACTTTCTGTACAGCATCTACCAAAGCATGCAAGCTTCCGCCTCCAGCTCCTCGAGTAAATATAAGATAAAGCTGATCATTTAGGACTTGGCAGGAGAACCACGCAGGACAAGAGTATGACAATCAGCTAATGGAAGACGTTATTGTCTTTCATTACAGTGACCCGCCTATGTCGACCTTTGACCTCATATATGTCAAAGGTAGAAACTTGCCTATGTAAGCCTTACAAGCTTTGCTTCTTGCTGGTTCCTGAATTTTCTTTATAATTGTTTTCTCTGTTACTTTTGAACAAAATGTTCTATGTTACATACTGATGTTGTTAATTTGATTATTTATTTTGTTAACTTTTGAAAACATGAAAGAAAATCAATAAAGTAATCTTGAATCTTGAATCTTGAACATGAAAGCTATTCATTGCAACAGACTTCACACATGTAGAGTATGAAATAACCAACAGCGCAAATATCAATATATTCATATTTTGAGGTCAATGACCTTTTGCAGTCTACGGAGGTCAAACGTTAAGAACCTGAAAATGAGTATCAATTGCTCTGAGAATATCAAAACGGTCTCATTTTAACTAAAAATGCAAAGTTTTATACCATAGCAATGTTTCTCCTTAGCCAATAATGCTAAATATTCATATTCTAATATTTTGAGGTCATTGACCTTTCATTGTTCTCAGAATTCAAATCTTAAACCCTGTCTATAATTAATAATCCTTTATTACAAAATATAATGCATGTTCCGTGCATTATCATCATGTCATTCATTGAAAAATGATGTCAAACATCAATATTTTGATAGTTTAAGGTCATTGACCTCTGGAGGTCACCAGAGGTCAAATCTGAAGTGCCTCCCGATCTTAAAATGAAACTTATGGCATGTACTACCATTGGTAGAAGTTTCATGCTTTAGTCAAATTTTGCACAATTATTCAGCTAATCCGCTCTACTAAATGTAAAAATTGGACGTATAGTCGGTTTGAAATCTTATGAACCTAGAAAAGTTGTTTCCACTGAAGTTTTTTTGCTGATTTGTGATCTCATGTGGTTCTAAAACAATTTTAGCTTGGTTGCCAATGGATACGGGGTATTAACCATGATGGTCAACAAGCAATTGTTATGTATGCTATGCACATAACACTTTATACTACAAATACTATCAAGATCTTATTCGCCAACCGGATTTTAGTATTTAGGAACGTTCATGTCCCCATTTGCCAATATAATGAATCCAAGTCGCTATCAACCAATGCTTACACGTTCATTCTTATGTTTGTATCACAGTTTATATTTTTCTATTATATTAATGTATCACATTCTCTTGTATACAAAATTAAATGAATCCCATTACCTATCCCTCTTATATATTATTTATATTATTATTTAATGATTATTAAACAATTTATACATCGATTACAAGTCAAATACACTGTTTTCAACAGGTCCTGTTACATATTAAAAACATGAAATACACCAAATTTCCAACACAATCCAATAATAACTCAAATAGATTGTCAAATATGCCTTTGATATTTATTTATTGTATGCCACATGTATCAAATGATTTATATTATGTATTTATGTATTATAAACATTGTATATTTGATTGACATATATCATGCGTATAGTTCTTGTATATGTGTAATTATAATCACATATATATGGCTTTATTATTTTCTGTACATATAGTTTTTGTATATATATATGAAGTTGGGAATGTAGTTGTATTTATGTATAGTATGTAATGTATAATGATTCGTGACAATGACACACTGATAGTATGATAGATATCTAGTGGGTTCGGGATCAGATAAGGTTAGAGAACTCGTGGTGTATTGTATAATATTGACTATAATATAGTTGGCCGATACCTCGGTTTCGATCCTCTGGTAGAAAGTGCTTAATTTGACCTTACCATGAGCTGTTAGCTAGATCACCTAACACAAGAGAAATATCTAAATGATTAGATGTTAGTGAGGCTTGGAAGGAGTCCTTAGAGACTCTTTACCGGGTTTCTCTTCCATCTCCAGCTTCCTCACACCACATAAGGGATTCGGGGAGGATTCGGAACTAGGTCTAAATTAGTGGCTGACCCTGAGAAGTCCGCGAATTCCGATCCTCCCACCCTAGAACGCAAAGTTGGGGGATGTAATCATCAACTAAATGACTACGCAGCACACCTATGACGTGTCCCCTAAGAAATTCATCATTTGATGCGTACGAGAGCTAAACGTTGGCTTCGATCACAACAGCTCTGTTCCAGTTTATTCGAGTCTTGCACGATTTGTCGACCTGCGATGAGACTTTCATTTCCAACTCCGTCTTTTAGGGTTACAAGGAGTTTTTTACAAGGCCGTGAAGAGTGAAAAGTTATGCATGCTATTTGCACACCATGAACCCTCTGTCTGGTGCTTGGATTCAAATGTCTGCTATTCTTCTTTGACTATGTAGCTGCTTTTCTATCTAAGGCAAACCCTAACAGATTTCCTTCCTAACTTCTCCAAGAAACGTTCCCCAAAATGGACGTGGCCGGTTCTATGTTTGGGGTTGGTGGGGTTATTTCATCAGACAATTGATTTTTAAGCGACTGCGGTATCTCGTGCGCATGTTCGAAGTCTCAATTCGTTATGTTCGTCACCGCCTGGTGTTATGTCTTTAATTATTTTATTTCCATTGAAACTCCCCCCTAAGCCCATATATTCAATTTATCACTATCCAATTGGTTATATGTACCAAATAATACTAAAAATTGCAAAAAGAATCCCAATTTTCAAAAAAAGGTTTGATTACCCTTTAAAACGAACAAACTGACAGACCAATATCCTTATTACATCCCTTCGAAAGTCCTAGAAAAAATAATTCTTTATGAGGTGACATCTTGTCTTGCTGCAATGACATTATTGCTGGAATCTCAATTATGGATCCGCGCTAGCACAACACTACTCACGCAATTTTAACAGATTAACAATATTGCCCATGCAGTAGATCAGCGTCTACACACTGTGGATATCCTGGACTTCTCCAAGGCCTTCGACACTAATTAACCACGACATTCTTTTACATAGACTTGAGCACTACTGGTGTGTCCGTGGACTGGGAAGGCCTTGGAGTGTTGGTTCAGGAGTTATTTATCAAATAGAAAACAATTGTTGAATTAGATAACAAATTTTCATCGTCCCGCTCCAGTTATTTTGTGGACGTACCTCCGGGTAGGTCTCCTTGGACCTTCTGCTGTTTATCATCTTACATCAATGACTTTTACCAAAATCCTCAAAACAGCTGTCTTATATCTTATTTGCCAGAGATTCAAATTTATTTTATTCACTTCCAACCCAATATCATTCTCTCATCAACAATAAACTTAGAATTTCAAATGTCTTAGAATGAGTTAACGCCAAAAACAACTTTCTTAAATTATCTTGAAAACAAAATTATATCTGTTATTTACAATACAACTGCGAGAACTTACCAGCTCGATATTCTTATTATTGATGGAATACACCCCTCACTACAACCAAAAGTTTCATCTTCTCCGATTTCTCGGTTTTAACTTCGATGACAAATTTTAAATTGGAAATCACATACTTTAAAAACATTATGCAAAACAAATCTCCCGCAATATCTGGTATATTGAACAAGGTTTTTAAAAAATACTTCTTTCCCAGTTTTCACACTTTGTACCTATACTTCTCCCTAGTTTTACCCATCTTCAACCATGCATTATGGCATGGGGTAATTCAACGTCAATTTCATATTGATAAAAAATAACAACGCTACCAAAAAGGGCTTTTTCTAAGAATTATGCATAACACACATATACGAGCGCCCACACTGACCCAATTATTCCTTAAGGTAAAAAATTCCTCAAGTTTTCAGACCTATTTTATTTCCAAACAGTGGCAATTCAATTTGTATAAACTAAAAAAAACAAGAACTTCCCCACATCTTTACAATGCATAATGGCGAAAAACATGTCCAAATACACAAATTACCTTACAAGACAGGCTAATTCTTATCATATCCCGCGAACTTCGCCACCTCTTTTGCCTCTAAAACTATCGTTTTTTACGGACCGAAATACTGGAATTCATTAACTGAAGATATAAAAGGATTCCCTGAGCCTTAAGTTTTTCAAAAAACAAATTAAAAAAACACATTCTTTCACATACACAGCAAAATTCAAGATGAACAAAGCATCTACCCACCCACCCCGACCCACCGTCCCCATCCACATCTACTCGCCAACTTCCTCCTTTCTTCCTTCACTTCTATTCTCATATTTATCATACCCTTGTTATGTTCTTCCCCCCTTTTTTTACTATGATATTCATCTTTTCTCCCTCCCATCGTTATTCACTTTACATATTCATTTTGTAAAATCATTATGTACTATAATTGCCGGTAGGAAATTTATATTTGAAATAGCCACAACGATAAAATAATGAATGCTTGCGTTGTATTTTTTCACTTTATTAGGTCGGCATGTAATCTACAAGCCATGCTTTTTAACATGTCTCTCTATTCTGGGTTTTTTTCTTCCAAATGCAACCAAGATATTTATGCCTAAGATTGTGCTTTTAAATTTCAAATTAATTTTGTAATACGTTGTTTTTAAGATTTATCGTGTTTATATGATTGTTATGTATTTTGTTTTTTTTTTTTCCTGAAAGAACGGAATTAATAAAATACTGGAATTGGAATTTGAATTGAATTGAAATGCTACTTTGCGTCCTTTTCTGACGCGACAGTAACATCGGTGGCCGCTTAAACCAAACAGGAATTGCCACTAATTCAATGTTTGCTGAACGGAACGTGCCATCCCAAACCGCTACAATTGATGAGGCTCGGAAGACATTTTTCTAATAGGTTCACAAATCCTGGGTCAAAATTATCTCTTAAGCCGGACTACCTCTTCCAGGAGAAAGTGTCTACCTCGGAGTGCGACTCTGTCTGGTTGTGTTCAAACAGCTAATTAGGATTTTTGGTTTATCGACTTGTTACACCGCGTTGCTCAATAGTCACCTCCCTCTGTTTCTGTTCATTGGCTTCAAAGAATCGGAGGATGCCTCTTGAATGCCTTCGCAATCCAGTGGAGAAAGTGGGGAGAACTCCTCGCCGTTTCCTTGCTGATTCCTCAGGTTACAGAGAATTAAAGAGAATCTGAGTGGCGTGTGTTTGAATAACCTCGACGTTGGTTTCCAGACCTCTTGGAACGGTCTTGATGTGGGTTTCCGTATAGAGTCTGGGATTCTGATTCTCAGCCCCTATTGGAATACTTACACTTTTGCTTTTGCCACTACAGGGAGGAGATGCTCGATCGTCGAGCTTCTCTGATGAGCGTCGTACCTCAGGTTTTTTAAGTTCAGAGTAGCGAGGGAGGTCTTATTAGAACACCCACCTTTCAGGTCTTGGAAGCACTTTCTTGGTGCAAGGGAGATAGGTGTTGGTCCTAGGGAGGTATAATATTACCAATCCATCACTAACTTTCTGATCTGTCTTCTTGATCTCAACGTGTATTGATGACCCAAGACTACCAATTTAGCAATTGCAGCTGTTCGTGGTTTCATCGCTTTCTTTTGCTCAGCACTCTCTGATCTGTGGGTTCTTTTATTCTTTCTCAAAAGATCACCTCAAGTTCTCTGAGACTGCTTCCGTCCTCCGTGGCACCTAAGGTCCAGGATGCCATTGCGTGCGTTCGGTTTTTAACCGCTATCTTCTGGCGCTTTTCATGTGACAATTCCAAGACAGTCTTCCTCATAGCAAATGCTTTTGGAGCAACGTAAGTGTTTTCTTGATGCCCCTCTCTATTGCTCCACAGGGCATTACATATACTCTGGCGGAAAGACATGGAATGTTTCGCCAGGTTCCAAAGCATCCTTCATGAGAAACAACTTAAACTTCTTTTCTGGGTCATTGGAAGGTTGTCCCTTATCTTCTGTCAGTTTTTTCTCTTCTATCACCGATGGACAGACTTTGCGTTCCTCCATCATGCCCTATGTACTCAAAATATTTTGGAAAAAGAAAAAGAAAGTCCTTCGCCACCCGGTAAAACTTTTTCTTTGATATTTTGATGGATATTTCGATAGATTTCTGCTGCTTCTAGTGATAGGAGGGCTACTGCAAGGTCATCAAGGCTACTGAGCAGCCATAAATGCCTGATAGACCCCCAATCACACATTTAGTGCTTCTTTGGCGCTTTTTTTCAAGGTTGTCTCTTTTGATGTTATATGCAAGGCAGCTTTCTGAAGTCTTGAAATTCCTTTACCTCAGCGTTACTGTGTGCCGCTGTTTTTTTTTCAGAATGAAAGTACCTTGGATTGACCAGCATTTGATTTATGCTTTGAAAAAATGAAGAAAAGATAGATATAGGAAATGATCCTGCATAACCCAAATCAATTTCACTAGATTATATATCCAATGTTAATTAGCGCATTTCAAAAGTCTCAATTACATATAATAATAAAAATATAATGTATTTCCTTATATCCTTGACCTTTAATATTGACCTTTAACAACATAAAATTGAATCAAGTCACATTAAGCATACATTTGCAACGATCATCTACGCATACATATAACCCTTGTATAGCATGTTGTATACTTTAACTCATGCAAGATCTAAATAGTTGAAAAGTTAAGTTTCGATCATATTAGGCATGAGCGGCCATTTTTGAATATATTGCAATTATGCAACATTGTCCAAGGTATCTCATTTGGCCAACCAAATTCTAAACATTGTTTTGAATAGATACAATCAGAGAATGTCGCCTGCTCTCTTATTCTACATGATAATTAGCCTTAAAATCCATTATATTACTAGTATAATCAAAAATATAATGAATTTCCTTAAATCGACCTTTATTTGACCTCTTTAAATCATCAAAATTACATCGAAGCATAAAAACAACATTTGCAATGGCATCTGTATGCATAAAGTTAACCCCTATATGCATGTTTTTAACTTCAAAATACGATCTAATAGTTCAAAGTTAAGTTTCACCATTTAGGAGTGGCGGCCCATTTTTTGAATTTATGCTAATTTATTGCAATAATGCCCGAGAGTTGTCGATT
>CALNVZ010003434.1:40154498-40168317 GCA_940671915.1 Paracentrotus lividus | reverse complement strand
AAGCCTCTTTTTCCTCTATGCTATCTCTTCAAGCCATTTATTCAAGCTGTCCATCATGTCACTCCTTCTCCTTAGCCTCTACGTCCTTTTTCGCCTTGAACTTTCCTGTCAGTGACAGACTCTAAACCTTCTTTCGTGTAGGTGTCCCAGAAAACGTCTAAGCTGTTAATCGTACTGTCAATGTGAGCAGTTTGCTGTTTAAGCATTAGCTTTCCTTAACATTCTTATGCTGAAGGACTCATACCATTTGATTTCAATCTGTTCTGAGAGCACAATTTCCACTACCACGCTTATGACATATCTCGTGTGAATTGTCATCACGCTGGTTCATAATAGAATACGGATTGATGTAACATATAGATCACGCAAGTTAGTACTAATAAGGATTTTAATAAATATATTCATTTGAAAAAGAACTTTTGCTAGGGACTACCGTCTTAATCTCCTTCTCACATACTGAGACATTCTTGATGATGCTCAGGTAGTTAAAGACGATACTTGTTGATGAACTGGCCCCTACTCCTAATCCATCGGGCATACCCCTTTTTGGTAACACTAAACTTTGTTACTGTTGCCGCCACACAAACAGTACTCTAGCCCCCTGTTGTTGTAATGGACCTCCATTAGTCGCCTCTTACGACACGCAGAGGGTGAGTGGGGGGTATTCTTACATTAAATTAATGTAATTTTAATTCTTAATTAAAATTTTTTAATTTATTTTATCAGATTTGTTGGCTCAGTGGATACAGCGTCCGCCTCATAATCGGTAGATCCCGGCCGCGTCATACCAAAAGACGTTAAAAATGGTAGTTGCTGCTTCCCTGTTTGGCAACGTCCTTCTGGCGCTGCTCAGCGGCTGCCGGCAGAGGCAGCGGAACCGGGGGCGGGGGGCACTGTGACCCCCCCCCCCCCCCCCCCCCACTTTTTCATCCACCCTAAAAGTGCCCCTTTTCTTAACTAATAAAATGCCATTAGGGGCACTTTTATTATCAAAAAGGGGCACCTTTAATACAAAAAGTGCCCTATATGTCTCTTAAAATCCAAATTTTCGTCTAGCGCTTCGCGGTCGCGGAAACCAGGGATACTAAATAGAGTCTATAATGCACAATAAACTCAAATTTTGAGCTCAAAATTTTCGACTCGCGGTTCGCGCTCGCAGATACTTCATAGGGTCTATATGCACAATGAAATCCATTTTAAGCTCATAATTTTCAACTCGAGCTTCGCGATCACGGATATTTCATTTGGTATATGAATCACAATTAACTCTATTTTTTAGCTCAAAATTTTCGGCTCGCGCTTCGCGCTGGGATTCCTTTTGTTTATCATTAATAAAATACAAAATTTTAAAAAGCACAAATTTTCTGCAAACCCCTACTTATCTGAATATGTTTCTCTTTAGGCCTCTGGTCTCAAGTGCCCCTCGTTTTTTTTTTTAGAAAAGTGCCCCTTTTCCATTGTGACCCTCCCCCCCCCCCACTTTCAAATTCGTTCCGCCGCCTCTGGCTGCCGGGCCTACGAGAAAAGAAGCAAAACAAATATCCGTTCTTCTTTGTTTCGGAAAATAACATTTGGAGCATTTTTGTTTGGGGGGGGGGGGGGATTCGCATTGAATACACGCATTTTGTATGTAGGATCAACCTACCCCATGCATTGGCTCATCTTACCTCATGTCTGGGGTAAGATAGTCCACTTGACAACTTTTTTGGGCGGAAAACTACACAAATATGAAATGCACTGTTTCACAGCTGAATAGGGGAAGAGGTAGAACAGTAGTTGTACTTCATTACTGAATGGAACTCTAATATCTATCTATTGGTAGTCAGGAGCCAAAATGTAAAAACTGGTCCATCTTATTCTTACCTCACTTTCCCAAAAGGGGCTTTTCCAGTCTCACTACTGAAGCATGATCGAATTCATATATAAATGCCATAGACTGTCACACTTTCAAAGATTATAAACATACAGTGCGTCCCAAAGAAAACTATACACTTTTGAAATAGCTGCCAAATAAAAAAAATATAAAATTTTAGGTTATGAAAATTACATTTATGGAAAGCTCATTATCCATACTTTCATATGACACCAAAAAGTCCGCAAATAAGTCATGCATGAATGAGCAGCGTTCACTTTTGTAAACGGTATTGAAATTAGGGTGCGCAGGAATTACCCTACCAATTTGTATGAGGAAAATCATTTGGAAGCTCCTTTTTTGGAGCTTATGGAATTGAGGATGATATACTGATCAATTATGATGAGTTGGGGTTTGCTAAGTGAAATTTGTGGAAATGGGGATTACAATTTCATGCATGAGTGAACAGGAATATGTATTTCCTATTGTTGCATTGTAACTTTCCAAGGTGTATTCAGTGGTGTGTTAGTGGTAGTCAGGATGGGTGCAGAACAGGTGAGATTGCAGGGTAATTTTCTGATCACTTTTGATGATCGTTTTCATGATCTTTTTTGTCCAAATGTCCAACATCAGTGACGTTCTTTTTTTTTCCAACAAAGCGGTTGTGCATCGAAAGAGGAGGACACGTTGAGCATTGAACGTAAAGATTTTGCACTATCAGATTCCCCCTCTGCAAAATTTCTACTGGACTAAAAGAGGAAGGGAGAGAAAAGGAAGAGAGAGATTAAACACACCACTGAAGGACCTCACTAAATACACCTTGGAAAGTTACAATGCAACAATAGGAAATACATATTCCTGTTCACTCATGCATGAAATTGTAATCCCCAATTCCACAAATTTCACTTAGCAAACCCCAACTCATCATAATTGATCAGTAATTCTGCATATCATCCTCAATTCCATAAGCTCCAAATGACTTTCCTCCTACAAATTGGTAGGGCAATTCCTGCGCACCCTAATTTCAATACCCTTCACAAAAGTGAACGCTGCTCATTTATGCATGACTTATTTTCGGACTTTTTGGTGTCATATGAAAATCTAACAACGAATTGAATTTTGCTCCTTCTCTTTAGGCGATAGACGCGATAATTCACGATTTTAAATGTGATTGGACCTGCGAATGGTGGCGACAGGTATTTCGTAGGTTGTCGCCCCAACGATCGCCTTTTGTGGGACAGGCCCTTTAGGAAAAGAGGGTGATCAATGCGTGATAATCATTTCAATAGGGGTCTGGATGCAAAATACTTGATATGGAAAATCTGATTTTTTTTTTTTTTTCTCTGTTACCTTGTGCGTCTGTGAAGGCTGCTAAGAAGCAGATTACTGCATACGCTGGTAGAATCATCGTCGATCTTCACCAGAGGATTGGCAACATGAAATTTAGAACACACCACAGCAACATGGATTAACCAGTCAAAGCTCTGCAACCCCAAACACTTTGCAAAAAACAGTCAACCAACACCTGCAGGCAGTCGATCGTGAATGATCTCGTTTTCTCAAAAAAACAATTATATGTCTCTTCAAATAACTAATTCGTTGAGAGTAGGGCAAACTCCTTTGATGATACACTTTTTAAACAAAACCAACTTATACGCTGGTACATATGCGTGGACGGTTCTAGGACAATTACCCCTGGACATTACCCCTCGAGGCAATTACCCCAGGACAATTACACCCCCGGACATTTACCTCCCGAGGAACATTACCCCCGGACAATTACCCCCCCGTGGAACAATTACCCCAGAGATAATTACCCCTGGAAATACCCCGAGGACCAATTACCCCCGGACAATTACCCCCCCCCGAGGTATACCCGCGATAATACCCCCGAGACTAACCCCTGCGAACAGGCATTGATGTTGGAATCAAGCGGTGCCGATTGTGGTTCTCGCCCGGTGTCGCAGCTTTTCGAATTTATTTTCTACCTGATCTTATAATGACTTTCTCTTTCTCTTTCATATTTCTCTTTCTCCTTTTCTCTTTCTCTCTCTCATGTTCTTCTTTTTTCCTTGCTTTTTTCCCTTTTTCCCTTTTTCACCTCTGCGCTACGAAAAAATTGGGGGGGGGCTTGCTTCCTAAGCCCCCCCCCCCCGTTTTGATACGCATATTTGCATCAGAAAATATGTAAACTGGCCCTCATATTACCTTTTATTTTCATGGAACAACAAATTGGACATTCATGAAAGGACACAAATACACATAATAATCACACATATTGAATATCTCTGATTCATCTCTGATTCCAACAGATATGATTTTTATTTATTTTTTGTTTAATTTCACGAAAAATTGATAAAACCTTGGTCTGAACCCATGGTTTCTAGGGGCGGCAATTAAGGTCATAATTGATAACTCCATAAATTAACAAATAAGAGGGAAAATATAAACTAAATCCTAATATCAATTTATGCAAAAATAAGGTTAATCGTAAAATTAAATATCATATATAAGTTAACCCTAATGACCGCCAATAGAAACCATGGTTTCAGACCAAGGATTCTGCATAATCCACCGTCGGGAATATGAGGGCCAGTTAACTTATTTTCTGATGCATATAATGTATATCCAAACAGGGGGCTTGGGGTGCAAGCCCCCCCCCCCCCCCCCCCCCCCCATTTTTTCATAGCGCAGAAGGCCCTGCTAAACAAAACAAAAAGGGGAAGGAGGGGTGGAATTGGTGTGGTCGAATGGATAAGTCGGCGGACTGACGATCACAAGGTACGCGGTTCGAATCCCGTCCATTCCACTAATGTCCTTTGGCAAGATATTAATCTACAATGGACCCAAGTAAGGTAAATGGGTACCGGTAGGAAGAAATTCCTCGTATGCGCTAAAGCGCCCTTTATTAGAAAAGCTATGGCTATAGCCGGGTAATAATATTAGCTGCGCCACTGAATAGTTTAATAGATAGTCGGCGCATTATAAATGCTTAATATTAGTATTATTATCGTTAAAGGAAAGGGAGAAAAAAGTGAAAAAGAGAAAAAAATGAGAAAGTGAGAGAGAGAGGGAGAGAAAATAAACTTGCGACATCGGGCGGGACTCATAATGGGCGCCGCTTGATTCCAACATCAATTACCGGTGGAAGAGGGGTAATTGTCCGGGGGTAACTGTCCGGGGGTAGATGTCCGGGGGGAATGTCTTGGGGGTAAACTGTCCAGGGTGATGTCCCGGAAATGTCCGGGGAAGTGCCTCGGGGTATTGCTCCGGGAGGATGTCCGGGGGGCATAGTCCGAACGAAGTAATTATCCCTCCCCTAAAGATATTACTAAACATGAAACCTACGATCTAGATATTAGTTAGTTCGGGTTCCATCAAGACATGCAATTCCCTCCCCACCACTCAAACCCTCCGCATTCTTCCCTCCATAATAGAATATGAAGGACTCATAAATACGTTGGCTCTAATGCTGGCAGGTCAAACATACATTTACGTTGAGTAGTCCGTGTCGTTCCAAAATTATTTTCCTTTTACTGCGGATCCCAACGAATGCTTCCTGTCATAGGTCGCATGGAAATAGTGAAATAATTTCGTTCATACCCGACAAACAAAGAAATCATTAAACAAAGTGATAGAAAGAAGATGAAATAAGATTAAACAACAAAAACGTACTTTACGTAAGGTCTGTGTTGACTGCAGCATAGGTAAAGTATCGACAAGCAAAGGATTAAGAAACCGAAATTTCTTTTATATTAGTCTCTCTTGCCTTAAAAAGGAAAAAGAAATGCGGAAAAGGATCCCTCCGAAAAGTCATAAAAGCGTCGTTCTTACCCGCTCATAAGCAAAAATTTTCAACTATACGCTATTTTTTTTAACAACAGTTTATTTGATTTCTTCATTACAAAGGTGAAACTAAAAGATCTTTATACCGGTGATGAACGCGCAGAAAAAGGAACCAACTTTGAGATCAAATGATTCAAAAATATTCCAATGGGGATTATGAAAATTTTAATATCAATCGTAAAGTGCAACTCATTAACATTCAATGAATCTCTCTCACCTCAATATATACGGCCTTTCGTGAACCTTGTTCGAAAAAGTGTGTAAATGTGCGTGTTTCACTATTCATGCACCTGAGATGGTTGTGAAGGTGCCTGAAAGGAAACCCAACTTGAATCATACAATAATTTCAAACAATTCAGTGGATAGAAAGTTTATATCAACTGGATAGAAACCATACCATCACATGATACCCCTCCAGCTACAAATCATCCACAGAACCCATTGTTTGAAAATTGTCCTCGCAAAAGTGGATATTCTCTTCAATGCTCCTGAGATGAGTTGCTTAAGGTTTAAACAACAAGTAGAGCACTCCGGACTTTAATAATGGTTTGATAAACTTGGTTGGAATTCTACTATTAAGTCGTAATCACACACCAGTAACATCAATTACTTACGCCACAAAAACCCAGAGAACCTTATTCCGGTGAAAGAAAGGCATACAGTGCATCAATCACAATCTCAAGATAATTTCAGACAATGGGTCAGTGAGCGACATTGCGACGAAAGATACAAATAAAGATAAACTGCCACTCTTCACATGAAAACGTCATAATTACAACTGTCAATGTTTAAAATGATTGAATAAAGTGGGTTTCTTAGGACACAATGCAACAACCCATCTATGACCGTGAAAGTGAACCATCACAATTATGCAAGACATTTTCAACAACGGTTCATGATGGTGACAGGTAGACGAAAGTACATAAATGGTAAACGATCGCACTTCAGTGATAATAAATTATATCACACCAGGTAAGTTTGAAATATTGATAATAACAAGGGGTTCCTTTTTCGGTCAACCCTTAATATTATACAAAAACAGCCTATCGCACCACCGCGCGACATCCCTATATGTATATAAAACAAATAAATGCACGACACAATTTTTTAATGACTCCGCGTTGAGCCTTACAACGTCTAAAACTGCATTACTAGATATATCATTTCCAACATTGAAGTAAATTTTCCAAAGAACACTAGATCTATTCCACGTCAACTCGTGCACAATGCAGAAGCCATTGCTGACACGAACGCTATGAAAGAATGAAAGGGGACCCAAAACATAATTTCGAATAACATATAAATTACCCTCGACAATACGACATTCCTTGTTTTCAATTGCAAAGAATTATTTTATTGCCATTGTGAAAATATTCATGTGTTTTAGATGAACATGTGTGTGCATAGTGTAAATCAAGCAGTAAACCATAACTCACAAGACATAGCTATTTTATTGATATGTCCATAATACATAAAGACATGACCAGCCTATATTCAGTAAGCATAATTAAATGAACAAAAACAAATATGAAATAAAAAATGTGAAAATAAATCCCTTTAATTGGACGAGAAAAAAAAAATTCGATATAATAATTGAATACAATTTGATAATAGTGAAATTCCAATAAGTGTCCCCAACCCAAATCTTAAGAACTTGTAAGGAATTTTCAGCAAATTAAACACTATGAAAATAAGTTCTCTTCTTCATGTACTTGCAGAAAGCAACTCAAGTTGATGCTTGTCTATAGCCGAGTAATCCATAATTACTCAATCGTGTTCAGAAGCATGGCAATCAAACAAAAACAATGGAAATCTGAATGCTACGTCGAACATATAAAGGGAAATATAATGGATGTGCGTGCATTAATATGAAAAACATTTACTAATAACGATCTAGTATTCACAGGAGTGACGAGTTATTTTTTGATATACATCTAAAACTTAAACTCATTGTAAGGTTGTGTTTGTAAGCTCAACACAACATTGATAATTTTTGATAATGAACAAATTTGATGTAAAATAAACAGAATGTGTATATAGGGCTAGTTAAAATTAGATATTAAGCTTAGAAAACAAATACATTTGAAACTAGTTTTCATAATATACAAAGAATATCAAAGACTGTGCACTTGGATCGATAAGTTTGTTCTTTTTAAATTCTTGACCCTGGTTTTATACGAAGTTTCTGATACTTCCATATTGCAAAAAAAAAAAAAGGAATATTAAGAAATCAACACAAACTCTAAAACAGACTAATGAGGAAACATCTCAAATCAATAGAAAACAATGAGGTACGGAGTGTTAATCCAATATTCGGAAGATGTAACAATTCAGGTCAATACTTCTATACCGAAGTTCCGAAGTAAAACCCTCCACTAAAAAAGTACCTTCGAAAACATGTGACAAAATTTAATGCACCACAATAAAAAGAACCAAATGTCGTAGAAAGTTTGGAACGCCACGCAATAAAACTCAGAAACAGTTCAATAAAAAACAAATTAACGATTTACGCGACTGCAAACTGATATTCACCATACTTAATAAAATAAAGGGTGACACAAAAACATTTGGAGTAATATAACAACATACGGTAAGAAAAACGGAAGAAACACCTTTCGTTTGCAAATAAGTAATGCCCAAGACATATGCAATTAATTCAACTTTGGAACATGCAATAAAAAATAGCAAACAATACAACCTCTAAGCGTCCCTTTGACGTTTAACGAAATAATGTCACCAAACTTATTAAAACCAACTCAACCAAAACGAAAAATTCACTTAAGCCCAAACAGTGCTGAAGATAATTCCAAATAAAATAAATATTTGGTGACCCGTCCAACATATACTGCAATGAATAATGTTCCAAAGTGAAAACTAGAACAGAACATCAAAAAAAGGAACAATAAATCTCATACATACTTGTCTCATTCCGGGAAACGAAAATCAGACCACAATTTACAGTAGAATTTAAATCTTCAAGTATAGAAAAATTTCAACTCAGGATAGAATCATATGAAAGGAAAGTTGACATTCATATGAATTGGCAAGAGACACATGACATGAATTTTAATAGATCAGATTGAAAGTGATTTAGACTTCAATATACCAAAATTAATGAACTAAAAAAAATAGCTGACGATTATTAATTCAATACATACGGATAAATGCTCTCATAATTCATGCTTCGATAACGCATATTACACATCTGCTAATATTGGAATATGTAACGTTAAAATTTTAATAATCAAAGAAATTACGAAAGTCAGGAACATACTGAGTAAATAATAATGTTTTCTTATATAAGAGCAATAAATTTTGCCTAACGGTTATGTACGATATTTACTGTAATCAAAGTATTCATATGCACTCGTCAAAAAGACATTTTCACTAACCTAAAGTAAGGCTAATTCTTTGCTAAATATTAGATTCACTGTATAACAAAGAAATGGAATCAGTACCAAATTTCTATGAAACGAATGTACTCATTCTATCCACATTCAGAAACATGTAGAATATTTAATACATGGTTTAAAGAAAATAAGCTAGTTTGTATGCTACTGTGTGTATGGTATGAGGTAGTTATGTTAGCCAAAGTCTTAAATTTTGTTTTGCTTGTCTTATATTCATACTTTATTTGTTTTCGTAGGAATTATTTTTGTATATTGGGCCATGTCTTATAAGCTTATTGCGTCACTTGGTCTAAACCGTACTATGTTAATCTGCATTCGCATAAATTGGTATATTTCCTTGTAATGTGTTTATTTCCTTTATGATTGAATAAATTAATTGAATCTACCTAATCTCAAAACAATTTAACTATTAGTTTCAACATCCAAATTTCCCAAGCAGACTGATCTCATATGATAATATGAGTTCTATTTCCAAAAGGGACTACATCCACTTTTTGGGGAGATTGAGTAAAGATTCACTGATTCTAATTGATATTACTGTTTCTATATATTTAATTGTACATATGTTTAGTAAAAAAATTCCTGGCCTTTGATACGATAAAAATCGAGCTATCATTTAGTTTTTTTTTTTTTTTTTTTTTTTTATGAAATTTGGAATGAATTCATGATTTCCCATTTTGGAAACGAATAATAAGAATAATAATAATAATATCATTGTATAGTTACTTAATGAGTTTCAAGGCTTTAACAATTTACTCACATAATTACAAATAATATATCCGTAACATAGGATTGAAAAAACGAAACTCAAATCTCTATTTTCCCTAATTAACATCACATTTTCGCTTAATTAAGTTCTAGGCTAAAAAGGTAGCTGTTACGAGGTGTAATCAAAATCAAAGTGAAAATATAATTTTTGAAAACTTTTTTTCCACCAAAAAAATCTCATATCAGTCGGTTCAAAATATTTCATCAATAATATTCCATAAAATCTTTAAATAATCAAAGTTTATTCATTTTTTTCAAGATCCTAAGTCAATAGGGCCTATCGCCAAGCTTTTGCAAAAAATTCAGAAAAGAGGGAGAGCGGGAGTTATAGTGGAATTTTTTTCACAAAAATGGCGTAAACCAGAAAGCGATTATTCAAGAACAATAAACAACTCACTTGAGTGTATATTACCAAATGTACCCCATAAAATCTAACTAGTGAGGTTCGGAAAAAATCCATTTCAACAAGACATAGTCAAGTTCAAATACCCACACATGGGTTAGTTTAACATGTACAGGGATCAGTTGAAACATTTCTTGTGCATGATTATAATTATAGTTTAAACACCCTACACATTATAATGGGTCGCTAATTTGCTTCTATTGATCTAATTAAATATAAGAGGGGTCAATTTCGTGTTTACTTCATGTTTATTACCTTGAATGGATCCATCACATAGAATATCTACAAGTCCTGTGAAGTAGCATCCTGCTAAATAAATTTGTTTAACAAAATGTCCAATGGCCCTAATATTACATTATAGGAAAATTTTGGCAACATCACAGAATTAAGATTTTATTTTTTTTTATTCATCTGAAACATATTTTACTAGTAATGTTCACAACGCCATTCAAATGTCAATAACCCCAGAAACCATTGACTTTTAACTCGGACAAAGAGGACAACACATGCATTTTATTTAACCTGTGTAGCTTGGTATAAGTTTGCTTATAATCCAACTGGCAACTAAGTTATGTCTCTCTAGATAATGAACAATTTGTGAAATGCAAAATTTATTCAGAAGGTTGAAAACAAGACATTGCTTTCTAACTTCACGAGCTTGAAGCAGTGTGTCTGTGAAAAAGTGGGGACGGCAGTCTAATAGCAACAACGAAGTAAGCTATGCATGAAATATATTTATAAGCCAATTGAAGAAAATGCAATTTCAACTAACCCATGGTGTTCAAACCAACCTACTCTCCCCTATATCACCTAACGGGAACAAGTAAAGGTTAGATATAGATTCCACATGTATCAGTTGATTAGTCCTTGGAAGTGAAACGTTTTGGATTAGTCCTTTTGAATGAAACAGAAATTGAAAATTAAATATTTTCCCCTTTTTTTTAAATGTCGATGTTGGCATTTAAGCCTTGCCTTGCTTACAAACTGTGGCAAAATTAAGACAACCTAAACTACACAAAGTGATGGATATATCAATGCCCTAGTGCATTTGCAGAATAAGATTAAATATACGTTTTAGCCATGATTTTGATTTTTTACAAGGCTTTACTATTAATACAAATTATGAGTCTTCGACCAATCTGGAAATTAGCGCGCATAAATTTAGTTTGCCTATTGACTTTGTTTCCTTCATTTAGACGTGTATGTGAAACATACGTGCCTAAATTGAAAAAAAAGTAGAAATGCCGAATTACACTAACGATCGTTGCAAATAGGTCTTAAGGAAGATGAACCTTTGGAAATTTCATGTTGAATATTACATTTAAAAAATACCTGCAGTCTCAAATCAAGAAAATTGGTCAAAGGTGAGGGGTGGTTTGGTCCCTCCCTTCGGTGTGGAGAACCCTAAAAAAGCATGCGCATTTGAAGTTAAAGACTATTTTATCTAAATGAATCGAAGCTCCTTTGCAACGTAATTTTTTTTTAGAAGTGAAATGAGCAAATGTGTCATGATATGTGAATTTAGTAATAAGGGTCAGAGGAAAGGTACTTGAATGGGTCTCAGTATTAAAAATTTTTGGGCCCCTCACAAATAAGTCAAAAAATCCATTTATGATACATTTTTTACTCTGTCACCTATCGTATGTGAATGACAGTTTTGACACCGAAATTTCCTTCAGAAAATATACTGTTGTAGGGAAAGTTACAATTTAACGTTATACACTTGATCCGAAGGGGCAAATTTAGAACTGGGGGACACAAAAAAGGCGACCAGGGCAGTCCCACGCATGTTATAATTATCTATTTAAGCAAACGATGACTTTCGGAGACATTCCCGACCATTTATAGTTTAAATCACTAATGAAACTAACTAAAGAAAAAAATGGCTTTAGTGTCTCTAAATTTGGCCACCACTGTTTAGATATATATATTAATATATAATAAAAAAAAACATAATAACCAAGAATATACATTATTATATCAGATATCTTGAAGAAATATATAGAATGTAAAGTTAATACTTAGTATGAATCAATAAAAGAGGAATTAAAGAGAATAGCAATTTTGAAAACTTTATCATGAAATATGAAAATAAAATTACTTCATTGAGATGTCACTGCTGATAATATAGATATGTTAATACACGGTTTTTTCTCGATTTCACATAATGATGAATTTTAATTACTTTATTGGCAAGATTTGTCTTTGATAAGATAACATTGCTTGATAGATTCAATCAAATATCAAAAGACCATTAAAAGGAAAAATCTGACGAAGTACATAATGAAATCTTTAAAAAATACGCAGATTAAGTATATCATCGTAAATTTACTCTGGAGACATTCATTTGTGGACAGTCATTGGAAAATTATTTCGATGAGCCTACACCGTAAACACTCTAAAGTTTAAAATCTCTGAACGGCAATTTACATATGCATTAAAGAGTGTGCTATAAAAAACTACACATGTCAAAAGACACTAAGGTTTCTCAAAACTATTTTTGTTGTTACATATAAACAAATGACGATTTTAACTCACAAATTTTAGCTACTTAATAACAAAATGTGCAACTGTATATGTTAATAATAGAGTATCATCATATTGAGGATTACTTTCAGTAAAAAAGTTACGCAAACACAAATAAACCATTATAAAAATACTTAACACATATTAACACCATCGTGAATAAAAGCAGAAGTCCAAATTCGCTGATTTTCAATCGAATTCCTCCTCAGTGCAAGCACGCGATTTCGATGAATTGTGATTGACCTTAATAAATGACAATATCACCAAGCTCTGTCTCTGTCCCGATATATGATGGAATACTAAAAAGACTTTTAACCAATAGCTACGCAAACCATAACAAACACACGAAGGACCCTCTATCTCAATGCAATGATTACATGTGTGTTCCATGTAATAGCAAGTGCCTATTAACGTAAATGTTGGCAGCACTAGGCGAATATCCCGCGGGACGGGGGAAACTTCCCTCTCGATTTCGGGATCGTACTCCTTCACTAAGTTCATGTAAAGTTGAGGGCTCAAAAAGGTAAGTAAATAATGATAAAGCGCACAATTCCCATTGTAAGTCTTTCGATTGGCTAACTGGCAACTTTCCTTATTCATCTGAAACCTAAATAGTGGTAGTATTTTAGATGATTTTTCTTTTACTTTAAAACTGCGGTCAGACGGATAGCTTCTTCAACACACCGGTTATACGTTGACTAGCTTTAGAACTCGTCGTCACGGACTAGTTGAATAAGCTAGTCGTCAATTAGTCGTCAGGACAGACTACTTTTAAAGTTAGGTTGCACTGACAGACTATTTAGCTCGTCGTCGTGACGATTAGTTCCGAGACTAGCATAAACAGTCGTATGATGCCCAGACGACTAGCTTGAGCACTTAGTGTACAGCTGTGTCAGGTGAAGCTAGTCGTACGCTTCTGCCGCGAGTCATTGCTGCTGTGTCTTGCAGACAGCAACGACGATATAAATTGGATCATTAGCTTGTCGGATAAACTGAATATTAAAGTAATTAAGA
>CALNVZ010003434.1:40113999-40154473 GCA_940671915.1 Paracentrotus lividus | reverse complement strand
GAAAGATCGTGTGAATATAGCCTTTATCTAGACGTATCTCCTATTTCCCACGCTATTATATTGTGAACGTGTGTTGGATTGAACGTAATAATTAAAGCTAATATTTGTTAGCCCCATATATACTCAGCTGCCCCTCAGAAAACATAAATGGAGTGGCGACGGCCTGCTTGGGATGGGGGGACGGGGCGGGGACACATTTGCATGGGTTCCTATAGCCTCTTTCCAATTATTTTCATTATTTTTTTTGTAACATGTCCTGTAAAACTAAATTTTGGCATTAGAATTTTGGTACTTTTAAGGTATCCGATTTGTTTATTGCGATTTTTAAAGGTCTTTTCAGACAAAAAATTGCCAATTATAGAAAGCCAAACCCATTTTCCCACCCCCCCCCCAGTTATCAAATTTCCGCTCTAAGTATCAGTTTCTATTTTTTGTTTCCATTGGATAGGCCTAAATATATATAACATATATTGTAAAGTATTATTACTAATACTGCTTGTTGACAAAAGCTACCCGCCCTGGCCCCATCCCTCCCCCCCCAAAAAAAAAAATAAACAAATTAAAAATATGCCTAAACAAAATAATAAAACAAATTAAATAATAAAACGAAATTGAATAAATAAAAATTATTGAAGAATAAAAACTGGTAATAAAAATGGAAGGACCAAAATTTTCACTCCAGTTTTGCCAATAAAAACGCTCTGTCCCTGCCTCCCCTCATTTTCTTTGAATGTTTCAGCCGCTCCCCCCCCCAACCCTTTCTCTCTCACTCTCTCTTTTCTCCCTCTCTCTCTCTCTCTAAAATCTTCTCTTAGCTTTCTCACATGTAGGCCTACTTTACTTTTCAATTTCATTCTCTTTACCTAACTTGATGGTCAAAAAAGAACAACACAACTTCGATGTTTCTATGGTGTAGGCAACAATGTCAGGACCATTCGGGAAAAGAGGCCTAGTATATATTGGAAAACATTATCTGTTTAAAACAGTGATTATTAGTAATAAACTATTCCGCACAGTGCCAAATTATACTTTCAAAAAAAGGTCATCAAATTCTAGATAGGGTACCCCTTCAGATATTGCAGTCCCACATTTCGTGCCTCACAATTTTAAAGGCATAAATAATTATTTGCACATTTGCATTGAACTCAATGCAATACAGAACAATTAATTAGTATAAATATTACCTTTTCAAGCTTTTCTCTTCAAAGAGGATCACTTTGGACTAATACATGGGGTATAATAAGTTCAAACTACCATAAATGGTGAAAATATGGTAATCTCACATTGTCACACTCTTCAAAAGAAACAAAGTAAACTGGGATCGAAAGTTCTACACAAATTTTGATGTATTATTTATACTAGTTTTGTCTCTTTTTTTTCACAGGTTTGTTTTCCACACAAAGTCAAAATTATTTTTATGTTAAAAAGTGAGATGTTCCAGACTATTTTCAGGCATGATTGAGACTGTTCGGGCATCTTCAATTCTTTATGTGGAAGACCTACTTATGAGAGACCAGCATAATGAACTACATCAGGTACTGTAATGTACATCAAACAAAATTATAATATTATACAAAATAATTATAAGCCTTGGAAAAGTGAGCTTTCAGCTTTGAAAAAATTCATAAACTATACCACATTTCTTTATTTCTTTGGTTATATTTTTCAAAAATAAACTAATTTGCAAAATGAAATATTCCAAATTGATTCTATCTTTGCAAAAATAGAGCAATGAGATGCTAGTACTAGATGTTCTCTATGTTACATCAAATCAGTTTTGAGAACAGAGGGTTTAAAATTGAATATTGTCCAAAAATCATGTTTCATATCATATAAGATGTCAAACTTTCAAGATGACTTGTGTCATGTATAGGGAAAGTTTTGAATCGCATAATCAAGGAATATAAACTTATTTGATCTATATCAAATAATCAATTAACTGCACATAGGAACTTTTAAGCTCTATAACAGTGGCACATAGGAACTAGTTACTGAAAAAGTCAACATTCATTAATGAAACAAATTATATTTAGATATTTTATCGGTTATCATTCTTCACTTAGCAGATACCAAATAAGGTACAGCTCATGTTATTTTCCATTCTGAATACTTTACCAGAAATATTTAAAGATATTATTTTTTTGCTAAAAAAGTAATATATAGACAACTATATACCTGAAATCTTTTCTTTTTCTGATGGATTTTTGTTTCCAATCTTCTGGAATTTTTTCTTTTTTGGTTTACCCGCTACTTTTGGCAAATTTTTTTTCCTGTTGTTCTTTTTTCAAAAGAATTTATTTGGCTCCAAACTTATCTTCTTACACCCTCCATGTTGTTTCAAAAAGGATCTAATCTTTGCTTGTCTCCTAGCATCCTACCCACAACTGCGTATGGTGTTTGTGTGCATTGAACAGATTCATGTGACTTGCTATGCGTTTATTGATTGACTTGCGTCATGTACAACATAGGTACCTCCTAGTTTCTAGATGACTGCACATAGGAACATTCCTAGTACCTAAATGAAGTCTTGCTTTGTGTGAAACAGTGGCCCGTGCCATAATGACCCTTTGTAATTTAAAATTATGGATTTATAAAACTTACAAGTTAAAGTACACATACAAACATGTTGAAAATTACAAAAATAACTCAATTGGCCAAAATGTAACATACGAACCTAGTACTAGCATCTTCAATTATACTTATGCATTTACAGAAGGAGCAAGTTAATATATTAAGAGCTTAACCTGAAAAACCTATCGTTTTAAAGTATAAAGTGTAAAGTAGTTCTTTAAAAAAAGACCATCCCAATCGATTTATTAACTATATGCTGTTTAAATAATTATTGATTTCAGAGCAAGCTTGGTCGTAGCAGCCGTTGTGCTTGCAAGCAATGCTGCATTAATTCTTATGTTCTTTGTAATCACATTGTAACTATATATAGAAACCATATCTGCTCTGATTTATAAATTGTAATCCTATAACATTTTTATCCACCAACATCTGTAAAATTCTAATTGGTGGCAATCCTTCATTGATTAAAGTTTAAAATATCAGTCTGGGTCTGGGTGGGCCTACACACAGAAAAAATAGTGTCCAAAGCGACACGATCAGTGAGCTTCGTATACAGACTACAATAAAGAGTTCACATTTTTCCTATCTTAAAGGAGTTCGACATGACTCTACGGGGAGTAGCATAATACACCATGCAGAGTCTACGTGACTCCACTGTGACCTCGAGGTGCAAGTGTTAATCAGATCACAGATTTCCTCTATTGGAGTCAGCATGACTCCTTTATGGGTCACAATCCTTGATTTCACTATGAAAAGGGCAGGGGTCGGAAAAAGGTTATCATAGAGAGTCTCTGTGACCCTCTATTAAATCTCTGATTCAAGAAAGTAAACAATCAGAGGTCGGATGTTTCTCCTTTTGGTGTCTAAATAACTCTTTCGAAGAGTCACTTTTGATGACTATAAAAAGAGTCAGGGAAAGGTATCTTAGGAGAGTCTCTTTGACCTCTATAATCTCATGATTTGAAAAAACTTAAGTAACAATCAGATCGGCATGTCTCCTTGGTGCTCGAAAATAACTCTCGTAAGAGTCAGTTCTCTAATATTGACTTATTGACACGTCAGGAAGTAGGTATCATTCTCATGATAAGAAGTCTTTATGACCCCTTCTATTGATCCTCATGATCGGCAAAAAGTAACAATTCAGGGTCGGTATTTCTTCTGTTTTGGTGTCCAAATAACTCTTTCGAAGAAGTCACTTTTATATGACTATTAAAACAGACGGGGAAAAAGAGTATCATAGCGAGTCTTTGTGACCTCTATAATGCTCATGATTTGAAAAAGTAAACAAATCAGAGTAGACCGTCGGCATGTCTCCTTTTTTGGCGTTCTCTAAGTAGAGTAACTCTTTTTCTTTTCGAGAGAAGAGAAAAAGCAGTCATCTTTATATGACTAATTTGAAAAGTGTTCAGGAAATGATGTATCATTGGAGAGGTTCTTCTTTGACCTGCTATAATCCTTCATGATCGGGCCAAACAGTAACAAAATCAGGTCGGATATTTTCTCCTTTTGGTGTCCAAAGATGAAATCGTTCGTAAGAGTCACTTTTATATGACTATTAAAAACGAGTCGGTGAAAAAAGTATTCTTAGAGAGTATCTTTGTGAATCCTATACATCCTGCATGACTTTTGAAAAAGAACATCAAGAGTCGGGATTTGCTCCTTTTTTGGTTGTCAAAATAACTCGTCGGAAGAGTCAGAGTGACCGAAGTCAATAATGACTATTGAAACTATGTCAGGAAAGAGCTATCACTGGAGGAGTCTCTTATGACCCTTTATGATCCTTCATTGATCTTGCAAAAGTAACAATCAGGTCGGGATTTATCTCTTCCTTTTTGGGTCCAAATAACTCTATCGAAGAGTTATACTTTATAGACTTTTATCGATTGAATAATTTGCTGTGGAAACTGACCAGAATAAATTAATATGGAAAAAAAAATAGCTGAGCAAAGGGAAAATGGTAGGTACCATGGGGATTCGAACCAGAGACTCCTGGAATACTAGAGGCGCTCTAACACCTACTTGAAGCTATAGATTAAGCCGCCCCGGTACGGGGTTGTCCCTGAAATTACCCGGGAACTCTTCAAATAGTCTGCGAGTTGGCAGACCAGCTATAGAAAACTGGCCATAAAACCCGTAAGGAATTAGAATCAACTTGGCAGTAAAATGCCGATGGGACTTCACGGTGACAGTGTGCAGCTTTTATTATAAACCTTTTCTTTGGAATAATTGGGAAACTGACCAGAAATATATAATATGACAAAAAATGAGAGCAACGAACAATGGGGTACCATCGCGCGGGATTCGAACCCAGAGAGACTCTCCTGGATACTAGTCTAGGCGCTCTAACCCTACTGAGCTTATAGTAAGCCCCGGTAGGGTTGTCCCCTAAATTACCCGTACACTCTTCAATTCCTGCGAGGTCAAAGCTATTAGTAAAACCGGCATAAAACCCCTCACGTGAGTCGAGAGAAACTCAATCTTTAGGAGTAAATGCGAGGACACGGTGAATGTGGGAGAGCTTTTATTATAAATTTGAAATGGACAACTGACCAGGAAAATATAAATTTGAGAAAAATGAGCAAAAGTATAGACAACCCTACCGGGGCTACAAGCTCAGTTAGGTTAGAGCGCCTGACTATAGCCAGTGAGGCTCGTGCGAATCCGATGGTACCCCATTTCTTTGCTACATTTTTTCAATATTATATTCTGGTCAGTTTCCCAAATTATTTCATAAATTTTATAATTCTTAAAAAGAAAGCATGGCATCACTCACCTGGATCCCCGCATTTACTCCAAGTTGATTCACCGCGTTATGCCAGGTTTCTCCATAGCTTCTTGACCACTCGAGGCAGTAAGAGTAATGGGCAAGGGTGATCAACCCTCCGGGGCTTACATTAGCTCAGTTAGGTTAGCGAGCGCCTGAACTTATACCAGAGGTCTCTGGTTCCCGAATCTCCTGTAGGTACCCCATTTTCTTGCCTCATTCATATATATATTTCGGTCAGTTCCCAAATTATTCAAAATTTATAATAAAAAAAGCTCATCACTCACCGTGATCCCTCTGCAACCAGGATTCTCTATCCTCGGGTTATGCCAGTTTTCTAAGCTCTGACCACGCCGAGCATTGAAGAGTTAACGGGTATTGAGGGACAAACCCCTACCGGGGGCATTACTATTAGCTCAGTAGGTTAGAGCGCCTGACTATACCAGGAGGTTCTGTTCGAATCCGATGGTACCCCATTCTTTGCTCATTTTCACTTTATATGACTATTAAAAAGGACCGGGAAAAGTAACATAAAGAGTCTTTGGTGACCCTCTATAATCCTCATTATTTGAAAAAAGGTAACAATCCGAGTCGGATTTCTCCTGTTTTGTGTCCAAAAAACTCTTTCAAAGAGTCACGTTTATAGACTATTTAAAGGACGTTCGGAGAACAGTATCATAGAGAGTTCTCTGTGACCCTATATAATTCAAATCTGTTAGAGTATCGAAAATCACATAATTTTTTTTAAAAAATTGAATTTATACAATGAGGACATTTTGTAAAGAAGGATATTATATGTAGGACTGTTTATTGTACATTTCTAGGTTTCCTTTGTTATTGACCTTATTTCTATTCAGCTTTGGTATTTAGTTAGCTTTGTTTCAACATTCCTTTCCTCTTTTGACTTTCAACCTTTTCTCTATCATCCAGTCCTAGTTCAGATGTTCTTCGCATTCATTACATTCCACATCTGATTCTTTTGTTCACTCTTATTACATAATCATCTCATCTTATTTCATCTACATCCTTCTTATCTCTATTGGTTATTCTTATGAAATTGGACTTTTAACATTTTGCCAGTTTGGTTCCTCCTTATTTCTCTTTATTTCTAATTGGTTAATCTTGACTTAATTTGAATATGGTAATAAATTATCTTGATTTTAGTTATGATTTTCTTTGATGTGGCCAAGTAGCCCTTGAATAAATACAGTCCACTACCAGGACTTCATCAAGTTAAGTTGTTATTTTATTCTCGTTCTTGTTCCTGTTCCTGTTTTTCGAATTACTTCCGTTTGCTGATCATCTCAGGGACAAACGTTCGACCCCCAAACCAGAGTTTAGATGACACCTCATGGAGTCTTCCTTATTTTGACCCCTAGAGGAGTCTAGCATAGGCGAGTTTAGAGGACACCGCATTGGAGTCTACCCACTTGACCCCTCCTGCGGAGTCTTAACATGCATGACTCTTATTGGGAGTCATCTCGACAATGCTTCAACCCCCAGAGGAGTATAGAGGAAACATATCAGAGTTCTACCACCTTCACTTCATTACACCAGATGTTCATGATCGATCATAGAACGGCATGACTGAGCGCGGGTCGCCATCTTGTTAAAGACATCACCATGCACCTGAACAATGCCATGAACAAACTGAACAATGCCATTACATGAACAATGCCTCAAAGCGCATTGCCTAACCCTAAATGAAATTCATGAAACATAGTCCCACGCTATGATTTTTGTGTTGTACTTAAACGACGATTTACAAGAAAGCAGCACAACATACATGTTGCCAAATATCACAGAAACATCGGTAGATTATTACTTTTAAATAGATACAAGATACAAGATAGCCACAGAAATTCAGAGGAAGACGAGCGAACTGGGTTTGAAGTTCAGCAATTTCAAAATCAAATTAGTGATTAGTAGGCTGCTTCAATTTCATAAATCATCAAATTTAGTTTGTAATTGGCCTTTGGAGCCTGATTTACCTAAATTTGTTTATATCGAGGAAAGATTAAGGGAAACGTCACCCAAATTTTGTAAGAAGAACATTTAAATCTCATTAGATATTTTACTGTTTTTTTTTTTGTAAATCAGACCTTGGAGTGAGGACAAGCTCGCATGACCTTGTTAGCATAATGATGACATTGTCCCACATGATGTATTTTGTGTATGTACTTAAACGACGAGATTACCAAAAAAGCACACTAAATACATCTTCTACCAAATATCAACAGCAACATCGCATTATACCTATCACATTAGATCCAAGATCACAAGATAGTTCACATAAATTCAGAGAAGACGACAAATTGATGAAAGTTAAATCAAATTCATGATAGTAGCCTTGTGCTTCAATACGTTATTTCATTAGAATGAGTTTTAATTGCCTTTGGAGCCTTGATTACCAAAATTTTTATTCAGAGAAATTTTAGTAGATAACATAACCAAAGCGTAAGTAAGCTACAATAAATCCAATGATATTTTACGAAAGTTTAAGAAATTTTCAACCAAAAACAAAAAAAAAAATAATCAGCGGCCTCGCGCTCCAAACCAACATGGCCCTCCTTCAGTTCCCCATGAGTACTATATCAAAACAACGTGTAAAGTACAAGTCATACTACCCAATCAATATAACATCATTCAAGGACCACTCCTGCAAATAGAGTCTGGCTATAGGAATCCAATTCCTTTACAATAGTCAACAGGGAACTTGATATGACAGATGACCACCTAGAGCTATGTGCCACACCACATGACTCTTTGGGGTTCAAGGCATTTGTCTAATTGAACTCTCAACAAAGTCATTGACATGTATGACTCCTGGTATGGTCAAGTGGCGACACACTCCAAGAAGTGCAGTAACCCATACTCTCACATCTAAACAAAATGCCTTCTTGTGTCAATAGCATCGGCTAGAGTCTTAAGGTGGTAGACTCTGATATGGTTTTGCTAAACTTCCATTGGGGGTTTAGCATTTGTCCAAGATGATGACTCCCAAAAAGAGCTCGTGCATCTTAGCTCCTGGAGGTGTCAAAGGTGGGGTTTAGTAGACTCCAATGAATGTGCAGTGGGTACCCTTTAATATGGTGTTCATCTAAACTCCCTCTTGGGTCCAAGTATAATCGGACTCCTGTAGGAGTCTAAAGGTGGTAGACCTCTGATATCGTGTTTCCTCTATAACTCCTTGGGGGAGGTTGAGATCATTTGACTGAGATGACTCCCAATAATGAGTCCATGCATGTTAAGGACTCCTTGAGGGTCAGTGGGTAGATCCAATTGCAGGTGTCATCTAAAACTCCCTATGCTTAGACTCCTCTAGGGGTCAAATAAGAGACTCCAATGAGTGTCATCTAAACTCTGGTTTGGTGGTTGAACTTTTTGCCCTGAGGATGACCACTCGAAGAGAGTTTAGTATGTTTGACTCCAGATGAGTCATAGAAGGTAAGACTCCCACGAGGTGTCATCATAAACCTTCTGGTTTTGGGGGGTAGGTTGAACCATGTTTTTCCCTGAGATGACACTCAAGAGAGCTCTAACCCATGTTTGACCTTCTAGTCGCGAGTCAACGAAGTAGACTGCCAAAAGGTGTCAGTGTACTACAAATCCACAACGAGCTCTGCTTTAACCAATTACAGTGTCATTCTCCAGGGACAAGAGGTCCTGGACTCTTGTAAACAGGGTCACTTAACACTTATTTTTTTCTGTGTGTATAGACAATTTTCATTTTGGACAGCGTCTACATCAAAATAAGTTTTGCCATTTCACACTATAACCACATCGATGAATGTTACTACATACTATATCAAAAAGCACCTCTTGATGTATGTCACATCTAGCTTGGACGCCACGCCTTTGGCAGTCATTAACCACAACACACTAGTAACACATTCCACACTACGCAGTCGATATATCTCTACATAAACCACACACTTGTCCGAATTGCTAACCAACTTTTTACTTTGTATCTACTAAAACTCGTCAGCCAACACTACTATCATAACGAGTGCATCATTCAACCCATCGTCGCTGGCCCACGAAAATCCACCATTTGACTGTAAGACGCATTCTCAAACTGAAGCAAAGATGGAACAGGTACATAAATGACACATGCTAAAGGCTTTGACATGGCCAGTTCTTTCTACATTACACATCAATCTCATACCCTAGGCTGAAACCTTCGACAGTCCAACACTAATCGATTGACTCATAGCATCAAAACAGAGAGGCTATTATCGCGAATATCTTTTATTACTAAAAACATCAATATTTATGGCAGTACAAGCGACCACTTCACCACTATACAAGTTTTTCGCCAATCACGTCCTACAAAGCTCCACTAGCTGCATAACATTACATGTCAGATTCTCATTTAGAACGGTGAGATGCTTGGAAGTGCTTCTTCCACAAAACAATACATGTATATCCGATAGCAGACTAGTTAAGGGGATCCCGTTCTACCAAGGTTCCATTCCTATCCAATCTTGCGGCCATCCTCTCACCAGCAATCTATAAATAAAACTTGACCTACAATTATATATTGTGCAATGTTAATTTGATTAAATACTCGAAACCTACATTGCATAACATTGTCATTCAACAGTTTACATTAGTGGCTGCAAGCGCATGGGAACGGGGGGCGGGGGGCGGCTCTGGTTGCACCTTACCGACACTCTACCTAACCGAACCAAGACAAAAGGCACCTTGCTTAGCTGCTTTCGTTGGCCTTCAGGATTAAGCCTAGAAACTACATCAAATCCGCTTATCTTGCATCAATATTAGGATCCTGCAGGCAATATTTCTAGATAGAACACATAGATCTTACATGATTTCAACCTGAATAGACATCATTTTTAGTGCAATAAATGTCAAGCTCCTGCAACTAAGGATCACACATTTTTCAAAGTCTATGTTGAGCGGTCTGTGGCATTTCACACACAATCGTTACCATACACCATCCATCCAGCGTCCCGGGGGCTAACTAACCCTACCTATTCCCACGCTTAACGACAAGTTAATACCCCACCCGCCCATCTCTCCCCCGGCTTTCGTCGCGCTGTCGGGTCCTTTCCGACATTTGGGCAACTGTATTGGACAGCCGATTCCATCGCTTGTTTATTAATCGGTCTTACGACTTTCTGTTTATATTACGAGTTAAGACTTAAAGATCAAGTTGAAAATTAACAATAATGGAAACCTAAGCCATCCCATATATTTGCAACAACTGGAAACACGAATAACCCTTGGCCTCTACCCAAAAACGAGGAAACGAACATAAGGGTGTGTTTCCTTACCAAAATCTGGCGTGCTTGCGCAGAAACACCTTGTCAACATTGTCGGACAGACTGAAGCTATTTTTCAAATGAGAAACCCCAAGAACACGGACGGAATACGTCCACCGACCTTCTCTTCTGGGAAGGACTTTCAAAGAGTTACAAAAGGTCCCTCTACCCTTATATACTAGGAGAATTTATCGAATTTTTGTTAAATATATAACACTTTGCAATCCCGTTTCAAAAGAAAATAAAGCGGTGTACATATTATCATTTTGGAAAAAAAAGATGTGTTTACGTGTTAATACATAGGCATTTACACATTTTTTTTCCGTTCGTGCAAAAGGAGGCTAGTCACTAGACTCTTGCGGAAGAGTCCTTCAAGAGTTTAAACAATGCTGATTGTATTAGGAAATTTATTTAACAATTCTGAGTCATCAAACGAAAAAGAAGGGGATACGTATCATACCTCTCAAAATATCGCTTAAGTCATAGGCCTATCCCGTGTATCACTATAAACCACATATGTGGTTATAACCCAACAGGGGCAGTTTTTTTCATGCTCAAAAACGGAGGCATAGTTCACTGACCTTTAGGGGTTTTCAAGAGTTTCAAATAGCTTCATAATGTATTAGAAAATTTAATTTTCCAAAATTTTATAGAGTTTAGCATTTCCAATCGTTCAAATGAGAAAAAAGGGATAATTATCCATTTTTTAAAACACGTGTTTTACGTGTTAAATAGGCGACTTACCATCTGCAACACAGGAGCATAAGTCACTGACTCTTTTAGGGGGGTCTCAACTGTGAAATCGCTTCGACTATATGTGGTTTAAGACCAATTCTATTTAATATTTGATATGATCCACCGTTTTCAGCTCATTTCAAAGAAATTAGCAGGGGATATTGCAAACTGAGCTTCTAATTGCTTGATCTTACGTACTCAAAACTCAATGAGCTCAAAACATTTCATAACCCTACATAGTCGCTGACATTTTGGTAGGTTTCTTAGAATAATCAAGGTTTCGAGAGCTGAATATTGACCTTTCTTTACGTTCTGCTCTTAACCAAAAACAAACTAAAAAGGAGATTAGTATATAAATATGAAAGACGAAACAAAAAAACATAAATTCGGTTTTTGGGCGTCTTATACACTTTTCGAGTCCGCACCAACATGCGCAACAGAACACCCCGATCAGATCAGCGGATCGGTGCTGTACCCACACCGCAACGTGGGAAGCTCCACTTCCTTCCCACTTGATATTTATTCTTTGGTACATGTTACCGTTATTTTACATGTAGATATGCACGGTATGAAGGTGCGATAGCAGAAGGGCCACGGCATGCCCCTACACCCAAGACAATGCCAAAAGCTTCCACATCGATCCAAAGATGCACGACGAATGCCATACAGTGTTTGTTCGTGGATATACCACTATTCCACTTTTTACAGTAGAGGGACTCCATTCCATAACGACAAGCAAACCGGCAAAAGTCATGTTGAATCTCACAATGAACTTCTCCATTTCGAGTACATATGAAATTGATATTTACGGCTCTGCTTGCTAAACATAATAGCTGTTAGATTGTAGTCGATATCAGTCAAGTCTAAACCACTTCACTACTATAGAGCTAACAACACAAATAATGCATTTCACTAAACGATTTCGCAACTGTTATGGATTTTCCGGCTAGTTTGTTGCTTATAGATTACAGTTAACAGGCAAACATCAACCTACCACTCTAACATTCCTGGGTGAAATCAATGTCGTTGCTTCAAAGTTTTTTTTGTCATAAACAAATTTTGCCGAACACACATACATGTTGGCGAATTAGACAATAGAAGTGCGTTGTTTAAAGTCAACGCCATGCTTCCAGTTGCGTAACATAACTGTATTCGGATGCATGGGAAATTAATCACGAACATTGCAGAATCAAATTTACAGATCAGACCTATTCTTTATTAGGAAAAGTCTTAATTAGAGGAACATAAAAAAACAAAGGTTTTTATCCGATATTGGTAATGAAGTATAAAATACATAAAAAGAATGAATGTCCTTGTTGAATTATGCGGAAACCTATATCGGTAACAATATTGTGCTTATCTGGTGGCACTGTCATATCTTGCTTTGTACACAAGATTATTCCAATTTTCATATTATACTAACTATCTGAGTCCCTTACACCTATTTTACGAGGAAGAATAGTATTTCAAACCCACAAAACAGAGAATCCAGACATTATGAGAAATAAAGGCCAAATGCGAAATATGTAGCACCAATAAAAACAACGGATATTTGTTCAGAAATGTCAGCGCTGTTTGTTAGCGGGATGTAAAAAAAGGGGGAAAATTACGTGGCTCTGCATGCGTCACTGAAAACTGCGGACATCCCCATTACAAATATGATTACTCGGAACCATCTAGTTATAATAACATCATCATATACATACATTTGCACAAACGCCAAGACCAGGCAATTTGAAATTTGTTGAACATATGCCGCACATCACTCACGCACTGTATACAGTCTGTGTAAAAAAATAATGGTACAGTCGCGAAAAAAGGTATTTAGGTGTGATATCTTTCAAATGATACTGTGTATGTTGTACCAATATAAACCAAATATTTTCTTATGCTGTTCGCCGGCTTTCGGTCTGTACTTACACTTTGCTTTGTAAAACAAAGTTAGCGCCACAAGTTTCTATGCGACGAGTAACAAATCGAAATTGAGCAGTTCATTGGCCCATTATGCGAAACCTATCACACAAAGCATGGGAAGTGGTGCTATATGAACATGGAACTTTCTGATTGTAGAAACTAGTCATATTTCAAAAACACTACAACACCAAATGTGATGACAAAAATTATGCAGGTGAAAGCCTGATCTTCCTGGTTTTTGAAAAATGCCAAACAATAGCATGCTTGTGACTTAATCTCATACTATAAAAACAATGTTTCTACTTCTGTACCCATTTTATTTGACACAGACTGTACTAACACCAAACCACCACTATGAATTACGCAACAAATGCAATCTTTGGCCTAACCCTGCTCGACCGAATGAGTAAACGCACAACCCCTGCGTGTAACTGCGCGTTAGGCCATGGGTCATACATGTGACTGCACCTCAACAGGCATCGACGACACAAGTCGCACATATTCCACCGGCAAGAATAATGTATCTTAGAAATACGTCTACCTAAAATCCCCATTCAATGATATACACTTAATTTGAGTCACATTGAAATCTGAACCCAAAACCGTTTGGTCTGTGCGGAAAGGAGAGGGCGCTCGGGGCGGGCATCACGACCACCCACACAATTGACCCTTATCATCCAAACTCCTGATATTTAGATAATAAATAGCAGTAACAGACCTGTCACCTACCATCCTTGCAAACAACTCCTATTCTATTTAGGGAGAAAAAACTCAGACCTTTTATGATCCATACCAAGCATCTGCCGAGTCTTACAGGAGCCAATACTACACAGTCCTGTGTTTAAAAAGGTGCGTTCGTGGGAAAACATAATTCAGGCTGCTAAAAATATTTACACTACATGATGTGTTATGTGGGTACCAAATTAAAGCCCCAAACACATTTTCCTGCTGCATGCGCTTTATTTTAGCTCATAATTTGCTTTCTAAAAACAAAAAAGTTATGCTAAAATTTGTGCGAACGAGGAACAAATCGAAATTTTACGCACTTTCGTTTTGTTCCTGACGCGCTGAATTCATTGGCCTTTCATGCGAAAACCCCTACACAAAGGCATGGAACGAAAAAAAAACCATGCCGAAAAATTAAACTTTTCTCTGGATTTGTAGTGAAAACTAGTCATATCCCAAAATTACAGCCACCCAAAATGTGATGAAAAAATTTGCATAAGAAAGTTTGATTTTCTCTGCTTGTATGAAAATACCAACAAACAATACCAGATTGTAATCACATCCTTCATACTGAAAAAAAAAATGTTCCAATCTGTACCATCTTTATTTGACACAGACCTCTTAGAATGAATGAGAAGGCGGGAGCGACAAAGATCGCCAACTTCTTCCTACAAATATATTTGCCTTCATAATCGGTATCAACAAAAGAGCCTCTGTCTTTTGTAGTGCAAAAAACGGTGATTCAATGCACACATCCAGAGAAAACAGTTTCCTCATTCTTTAATATTCTCGCAGAAAGAGTTTTTTTTCTCTAATTAAGAGTAACAATTTCATGTTTGTCCGTAGTGAAGTGATGGATAGTACAGTGTAAAAGATTTATAGAACCACGCAAAGCGTACACAAGAGTCTTTATGATCCAAATGTGCACAACCGCCCTAGTGACCATTTCTCTAAGTAAGTTTAGTGGCATTTTAACTTTTTGTAAAGCGCAAAGCCTACTCTTTAATTGGACTCTTTCTAGCATAGAGCTCTACATCGTGATCACCAAATTATATAGTTTTGACCATCGGTAATTAGTGGGCCATCATGAGATTCGTTTGTTCAACAATGTGGCAACACTCTATATAATGATGTTCTACCTTTGATCAACACAATCAGAACAATCCATACTTCGTCAATTTTATAAGGTATCCTGCCAAAATTGAGCGTCAAAGATCAGGCTTCACTTAACACTAAAACATAAGTCTTCTTCAAATTGTGCTTCCACAACATTTCGGGTATTTAAAAATGTAGTAATTTTACTACACTAGCACTAAATCTATACCGTTTTTGCATCGACCTAGCCCAGTTTGAGCCAATATGCAACATTAGCTCTTATTTCTAGGGCATAATCAATGCATTTTGGTCAAGCCTCAGACAACAACCAAACCAAGACAACATCAATACTCAATAGCTAATCAAGAATTCAACATAGGTCATTACCTTAGCCTTGACGCTTGCGGCCGCCACATTCCTGGGCGTGACCACCTTTATGACCTTTCAGAAACACTTATGCAACAATTCAATTTACTATTGACTTCGCATTAACAACCTCGGAAATTGGCACATAGCAAAAAACCAATTTTCTGTGGATCCTCACCTTACCTCTTCTAGGTCATCCCACCCGTGTGTCAACATAAATACTACATATATTCTTTGGCCTTGGCCTTCCACCTCAAGTTAGAACATACTGCATGATCACGTCTTACCACTAATCAATTAAGCTCCGTCATACAACGAATAGCTGTCAAGGTCAAAAGTTAACAGAATACTCGGTCCACAAGATCGACCTTACGTCATTATTGGGCCGCCATTCTCTTGGAATATCCATTATCCACTGTTTACCGTGTTTCTACTTGATCCATTCAACCAGGAAATGTCCGCTTTTCATCTCGCATCTCACAACACTTTAATTTATGTGACAAAGTAAAAAAAAATAGTTAGCTTTCTGTACTCAAGTCGCCCTTATTGAACTTACCTTATCTGAGAGGTCATACGTTTCACATGAAAACAGTACGAAGAGGGTGATTTATCTGAATCGATGAGCGTCATAGAAACAAAACGGAACGCTATCTAACATGAGTGTAAGCTATACCCGCCAAACAAGGACGCAAGACCTAAAAATTTGGCCCTTAGACGATATTTCTTGAATCCATGGTACGACCGTTTGTCCCAACTTGGGCCCATATTATAGCTTCATTGATTACGACTAATATAGTCATTTTTGTTCTACATTGACCCAATGAACTCAGAATATCACACGTTTACTTATTCTTTTCATCTTGAACACTATGACCTCAGCTATTGTGGGATCATAACACTAATCGGGATTCAAGCTAGCACACACGTAACCCCCCCCCCCCCCCCCCCCACCCCCCCGCCCCCACCCCCCCCCCCCCCCCCGCCCCCCCCCGCCCCCCCCCCCCCCCATCCCCCCCCCCCCCACGCCTGTGTTAAACCTGAAAAGTTTCCAAGTAACTGTGGCCCAAAAGACAGCCGTCAAAACCAAACCTTTGGCAAAAACTCTCTTTCTAATCTTTGACTTTGACCCATTCGAACAATCAAACTATGTATTAACTTGCATGTCACCCCTAACCCAAAAAATACATTGTCGTTCATATTTTAGTGACACAATCACCTAGAAATAAGGTCACGTTCACAGAAAATGAGGTTTTGCTACAAAATGATGCCATGTCACGAGACATTGAAAGGTTATTGCAAATATAAATCATCATATGAATTGACCTTTGCCCTAATTTAAAACCGCGGCTCATTAGGCCGTACAGCCGCACTTCGACAACAATTCACGGCTTGTATGGCTTATAGTACAATATTCTTATTAGCATATTAGTATTGTCTTGGAATATGTAATGTCTGATTTGTTGACAGCTGACCACCAATTATGCATTGAATTATGCATGGAATACTATGCTACTGAACACAAAATGGCTGGTCCGCGTGAAAAAAATTTAATAGACTAACTGCTTAGTTATAAAATTACCTACAATTGAGTATCAAATTTGAGACACATTTGAATGAAATAGCTATGTTAATAAACCTGACGTTTGCCTTCATTTGGTCACAAAAGTCAATTAATAAAGAACAATTGGCGACATATATTTCCGATGACAAAGACACAAGAATATTAAATGTTCCAAACATTAAACCATTCATCAAACGAAGCCACACGATGACATTGGCCCCACTAAATGCGCAGCTTGCAAAGATGTCGGAGCATCCTGCGCTTCACCCCAGTAGACGTGCGGATTGAAAAGTAGCTATCCAAATGGCCAGAAATATGTGAAAATGACAATCACATATTGCGATAACTATAAAAAAGTAATTTGAGATAAACCGTATGAAACTTGCAGCTTATCATTGCCAGTATTGCCCCAAATAGATGTCCAAGTTTAGAACATTTTCACATTGCGGTGCATGGGCCCCTCCTCTAGTCGTGGATGAACCAAAATAATTCCTGCCATTTGAGGTTGCCGATATTTCTAAATAAGAAATTCCTTTTAAAATATTTACAAACGAAATTCATAGCCATCAAAGGTGAAATATTAGGGTTCAGAAGAAAGAGACTAAAAGGGCTTCCAAAAAAAAATTGTGCGCCCTCAAAATAAATAAAAAAATCCCCACATTTAGAGTACTACTTGACCCAACCTTAGATAGGTGCTATTTTAATCCCGGAAATTCCCAAAATTGAGCGTGAAAGAGACTTAATATTTTAATCCAAAAGGCATGACTATATTCATTCAGTTTAAAGCATAATATGACTCGAACATTCCGAACACTTTATAGTACTGGAAATGGTAACTGAAATGAACCACAACTAAAATCATTTAAATGATGAGCGCTATCCTAATAAATTTTGCCAACCACTGCATATTAGCAAAAAAAAAAAAAAAAAAAAAAAAACGCAAAAACAAAAAACAAACAAAACCCACTAATTAATACAAATATGTTAGTACAGCTGGATATAAAAAAAATTCGCGTGTGTGCTACAGAGTGACTGTGCAACCCTCAATGTAACCATTAGAATTATCTACGCCTACACACACCACATACCTCACACCCTCAACCTCCGCCCGCACACACCACACCACACCACACACCGCACCTACGACTACACGCACCCATCTTCTAGAATATGCGACCCTTTGTCTTAATATGACTATCGATCCTTCACTCAATTTTTAAACAACATTTATGATGGTGCGCTCAATTACGAATGGCTGACAGTATTAGACAAGCTTATCGAAACACACACTTTTTCAATACGTTGACCAGTTAGAATATGATTTATCGTAAATTCCTTAAAGACGCATTAACCAAGTTTAACGAAGAGCAAAAATTGCTTAAAATGACAATGAATTCAGACGATGTGTAGTGCTTAAGTAAAGCTGTTAATAAGGTTAAAACAAAAATATAATCATTCAATCATTTAAACCCCGATTATCGTTTCCTATAGCTACATCATCGACCCTCCACTATTCAAGTGACGCATGATTATTACAAGTACTGAAACCAAGTAGACTACTTCCGATCGTCTCAGTCACTCAAACTGCTTAATCCAAATATGCCAATGACTCCACAAAACCTATCAATCATGTGTGAGATCATATTCGTGTTGCCTAATGTCCAGTATGGTGTCCATTCGCCGCTATCAGGACAATTACCCCCTGAGACAACTACCCCCGGACAAATTACCCCCATCCCGACACGAGACAATTACCCCCCGGCGACAATTCTCCCCGCACGAACCCGACAATACCCCCGAGAGACAATTACCCCCGGACAATTACCCCCGACAATACCCCCGAGAAACCCCCCTCAAACCCCGGCATCCCCCGGACAATACCCCGCGACAATCACCCCGACAATTACCCCCCGGACATTACCCCCGAGTAAATTACCCCCCGAGACCATTACCCCCGGACAATTAACTCCGACAATTATCCCTCCAAGGAAAAATTACCCCCACAACAACTACCACGTACAATCACCCGCAGACAATTACCCGGAGGTACACACGTCGAACACACCCAGAACATTACCCCCTCACAGCATTCGATGTTGGACATCACAGTGGCGCCATTGTGATCTCATCCACGAGCGCAGGTTTTCGAATTATTTCTACTTTGATCATATCTTAATACTTTCCTTTCTCTTCCTCTTTTATATTCGTATCAGGACAATTACCCCCTAGACAACCATCCCCGAGCATCCCGATCACAACTTACCCCCGAGACAATTACCCCGAAAACAAATACCAACCCCCAACAATTACCCCGCAGACATATATACCCCTTACAACATACCCCCCAGGACAACTAACAACAACTACCGGACAACTTGCCTCCCCGGAGGACATTACCCCCGGACAGTACCCCGGACAATTACCCTCTTCCACCGGTAATATTTGGAATCAAGCCGGCGCCCATATGGAGTCCCGCCCGATGTCGCAAGTTTATTTTCTCTCCCCTCTCTCTCACTTCTCATTTTTTTCTCTTTTTCACTTTTTTTCCCTTCCTTTAAACGATAATAATACTAATATTAGCATTTATAATGCCGCCGACTATCTATTAAACTATTAGTGGCGCAGCTAATATTATTACCCGCCTAGCCATAGCTTTCAATTAAAGGGCGCTTAGCGCATACGAGGAATTCTTCCTACCGGTACCCATTTACCTTACTTGGGTCATTGAGTTAATATCTTGCCAAAGGACATTAGTGGAAGGACGGATTCACCGCGTACCTGTGATCGTCAGTCCGCCGACTATCCATTCGACCACACCATTCACCCCTCCTTCCCCTTTTTGTTCTTGTTTAGCAGGGCCTTCTGCGCTAGAAAAAATGGGGCGGGGGGGCTCACCCAAGCCCCTTTGATATACCATTATATGCATCAGAAAATAAGTAAACTGGCCCTCATATTCCGACGGTGGATTATGCAGAATCCTTGGTCTGAACCATGTTTCTATTGGCGGTCATTAGTGTACATAGAATTAATACGATTAACCTTATTTTTGCATAAATTGATATTAGGATTTAGTTTATATTTTCCCTCTTATTGTTAATTAGATTTATCAATTATGACTTAATTGCCGCCCCTAGAAACCATGGTTCAGACCAAGGTTTATCAATTTTTCGTGAAATTAAAAACAAAAATAAATAAAATCATATCTGTGGAATCAGAGATGAATCAGAATATTCAATAGTGTTGATTATTATGGTATTTGTGTCTCTTCATGAATGTCAAATTTGTTGTTCCATTGAATAAAGGTAAAGAGCCATTACATATTTTCTGATGCAAATATGCGTTCAAAACGTCGGGGGGGGGGCTTAGGAAGCAAGCCCCCCCCCAATTTTTCGTAGCGCAGAGGTGAAAAAAGGAAAAAGGAAAAACAAGGGAAAAAAGCAAGAACATGAGAAGCAGAAAGAGAAAAGGAGAAAGAGAAATATTAGTCGAAAGAGAAAGAGAAATCATTATAAGATAGGTAGAAAATAAACGAAACTATCTCTCTCTTCCCCCCCGGGCAGAAGAGATCAGCTTTTCGAATTTATTTTCTACCTGATCTTATAATTGACTTCTCTCTCTCTTTTCATATTTCTCTTTCTCTCTTTTCCTTTTCTCTCTCTTCATGTTCTCTTTTTTCCTTGCTTTTTTCCCTTTTTTCCCTTTTCCACTCTGCGCTACGAAAAATTGGGGGGGGCTCTGGCTTCTTAAGCCCCCCCCCCCCGTTTTGATACGCATATTTGCATCAGAAAAATAATTGTGTTAAACTGGCCCTCATATACCTTTTATTCAGACACCCAAATTTGGACATTTCATTGATAAGGACACAAATAACACATAATAATCCACACATATTGATATATCTCCTGATTCACTCTTGATTCCAACAGATATGATTTATATTTTTTGTTAATTTTTACACACGAAAAATTTGATAAAACCTTGTCTGACCTGTTTCTGGCGGCAATTAAGGGTCGATAATTGGATAACTCCATAAATTAACATAATAGAGAGGGAAAATTATTAAACTAAATCCTATATCCAATTTATGCAAAAATCAAGGTTAATCGTAAAATTAAATATCATATATAAGTTAACCCTAATGACCGCAATAGAAACCATGGTTTTCAGACCAAGGATTCTGCATAATCCACCGTCGGGAATATGAGGGCCAGTTTAACACTTATTCTGATGCACTATAATGCTATATCCAAACAGGGGGCTTTGGGTGCTAGGCCCCCCCCCCCCCATTTTTTCATTAGCGCAATAAGGCCCGCGCTAAACAAAACAAAAAGGGGAAGGAGGAGTGGAATTGGTTTGGTCGACAGTGGATAAGTCGGCGACTGAGATCACAAGGTACGCGGTTTTCGAATCCGTCCATTCCACTAATGTCCTTTGCAGATATTAATCCTACAATGGACCCAAGTACGGTAAATCGGGGTACCGGTAGGAAGAAAATTCTCGTATGCGCTAAAGCGCCCTTTTATAGAAAAGCCTATGTCTATAGCCCGGGTAATAATTAGCTGCCGCCACTGAATGTTTAATACATATTCGGCGCATTATAAATCGCCTTTAATATTAGTATTATTATCGTTAAAGCAAGTGGAGAAAAAGAAGTGAAAAAGAAGAAAAAAATGAGAAGTCGAGGAGAGAGAGAGGAAAATAAACTTTGCGCACATCGGGCCGGAGTCATAATTGCGCGCGCGCGCTTGATTCCAACATCAATTACGGTGGGAGTAGGTGGTAATGTCCGGGGGTTAAGCTGTCCGGCGGGTAAATGTCTTCGGGAGGGCAATGTCCAGGGGGTAGTTGTCCTCGGTATAGTTTGTCCTCGGGGGGTAATTGTTCGGATGGGTAATTGTCTTGTCCGGGGGTAATTGTCGGCGCGGTAATTGTGTCTTTGGGGGTAATTGTTCGGGGGTAGTTGTCCCGGGGGATGGTTGTTCTATCCTATCATAGTTGGCGGTGTAATTGTCCTGGGATACGGAAAAATATAAAGAGGTAACGTAGAAAGAGGACAAGCTTCATAACGATGAAGTGATCATAGTAGAAAAAATTCGAAAACCTGGCGACTACCGGATGAGACTCACTACATGGGCCGCCACTATGATTCCAACATCAATGCTTGTGAGGGGGTAATTTCCTGGTGGGTTATACCGGGTGTAACCTCCTCCGGGGGTAATTGCTCGGGTGATTGTACGATGGGTAGTTGTTGGGGTAATTTTCCTCGGAGGGTAATTGTCCGGCGGAGTATATTGTCCGGGTAGGTAATGGTCCCCTCGGGGGCGGTAATTGTCCTTCGCGGGGGTAATTGTACGGGGGGGTAATTGTCCGGCGGGGTGATTGTCGTCCGGGGGTATTGTCCGGGTAATTGTCCGGGAGTGGTAATTGTCCGGAGGCGCTTTGATGCATCCTCGGGTGGATAATTGTCCGGGCTTAATTGTTCCGGCACGCTCCACGTTGAATGTCCGTGGGGGCTAATTGTCTTTCGGGCTGGTAATTGTCCCGGGGGCGTGTAATAGTCCCTCGGGGTCACATCCACCTCACCGGTAATGTCCGGCAGTAGTGTCCAGGTGGGGTAATTGTCCTGATACGGCGATGGACACCATACTGGACATTAAGCAAACACGAATATGATCTCACACATGATTGATAGGGTTTTGTGGATCATTGGTCAATTTGGATTCAGCAGGTTTGAGTGACTGAGACGATCGGAAGTAGCTACTTGGTTTCGTACTTGTAATATATCCTGACAGTACACACTTGAATAAAGTGGAGGGTACGATGGATGTACTATAGAAACGATAATACGGGGTTATAAATGATTAATGATATCTTTTTGTTTAACCTTAATTAAACAAGCTTTACTTAAGCCAACTCAATACAGCATCTGAATTACATTGTCAGCTTTTTAAGCCAAAGTTTATTGCTCTCTGTTAAAAACTTGGTTAATGCGTTTTAAGGAATTTACGATCAAATCATATTATACTAACTGTTCAAGTATTGAAAAAAGTGTGTGCTTTCCGAATAAGCTTGTCTAATACTGTACATTCCATTAAATTGAGCTGCACCATCATAAATGTTAGTTAAAAAATTGAGTGAAAGGATCGATAGTCATATTAGAGACAAAGGGTCGCAAATTATAATCAAAGAAGAATGGGTGCGTTGTTCGTATGTGGGTGCGTGTGTGTGTGTGTGTGTGTGTGTGCGCGCGCGTTTGAGGGATGAGGGTGTGCGAGTGTATGTGGTTGTGTAGGCGCAGATGATATTCTAATGTTACATTGAGGGTTTGCACAGTCACTTTTGCACACGCATTTTTTTTTTATATCCAGAACTGTCTAACATATTTGTCATTATTAGTGGGGTTTTTTTTTTGCTATTTTTTTTTTTTTTTTTTTTTTTTTTTTTTTTTTTTTTTTTTTTTTGCTATTATGCAGTGGTGGCCAAAATTTTTAGAATACCTCATCATTTAAATGATTTTAGTTGTGTTCATTCAGTTGACCATTTCCATACCTATAAAATCGTTGGAATGTCTACGAAAGTCATCATTATGCTTTAAAAACTGAATAATATAGTCATGCTTTTGGAACTTAAAAATATTAAGTCTCTTCTTACAAAAGCATACAATTTCTGAAAGGAAATTTCCTGGGAATTAAAAAAATAGCACCTATACTAAGGTAGGGTCAAGTAGTAACATCTTATGTGGGGATTTTTTATTTATTTTGAAGGGCCCCAATTTTTTTATTTGGAACCCCTATTTAAGTCCCTCTTTCTTCTGACCCTTAATCTTTCACCATATTTGCATGGCTCATGAATTTTCCTTTCAGTAAATATATATTTAAAAGGAATTTCTTCATTTCATGAAACATAATCCCAACCTCAAATGGGCAGGATTATTTTGGTCATCTCACGACTAGAGGAGGGGCCCATCCACCCCCGCCAAATGTGATAAAATGTTCTTAAACTTGACATCTATTTTGGGCATACTGCAATGAATAAGCCTGCAAAGTTTCATACGTTTATCTCAAATACCTTTTTTTAGTTATCGGCATATGTAATTGTCATTTCACATATCTGCATTTGATACTACTTTTACAATACACAGTCTACTGGAGAGCTGACAGCGCATAGCTCGACAATCTTTGAAGCTGCGCATTTAGTGGGGCCACCAATCGTCAGAATATGGGCTTCGTTTGCATGCCATGTTAATGTTTGGACACATCTATATATATATGTTCTACTTGATCACACGAGAAAATATATGTCGCCAATTTTTTAATTGACCTTTTGTGACCCAAAATGAAGGTCAAACGTCAGGCTTTATTAACATAAACATAATTATCTTCAAATTGTCTCAAATTTGATATCAAATTGTAGGTAATTTTATAACTAGCAATTAAGTCTATTAACATTTTTTTCACCCGACCAGCCATTTTTGTGCAATATGCAAATTAGTCTATTCATGCATAATTCAATGCATAATTGAGTCAAGCTTCACGACAATCAGACATTACATATCCATAGACAATATCAATAGCGCTAATCAAGAATATTACATAAGCCATACAAGCCTGACATTGTTGTCACATTCTGGTGACCCTAATGACCTTAAAATTAGGGCAAAGGTCAATTCATATGATGATTAATATTTCAATAAACCTTTTCAATTCATTGAATGGCATCATTTTAGCAAAAACCTCATTTTCTGTGAACGTTGACCTTATTTCTAGGTCGATTGTGTCAACTAAAAATATGACGACATATATTTTTTGGGGTTGGTGACATCAAGTTAAACATATTCATGTTAGTTACCAATAGGTCAAAGGTCAAAGTTAAAGAAAGAGGTTTTTGCCAAAGAGTTTGGTTTTGACCTTAGTCTTTTTGGGCCACATTACTTGGAATATTTCATTTAACACTGTTAACGTGTTCTACTTGATCCCATAGTGTTATGATCCCACAACACTATGAGGTCATAGTGTTAATGAAAAAGAATAGTAACGTTGATATTCTGATTCATGGGGTCAAGTAGAACAAAAATAACTATGATTATCGAAATCAATAAGCTATAATATTGCCCAATGGGACAAAGGTCAAGACACACATAGAAAGTTCAAGAAATACGTAAGGGCCAAATTTTTCTGTCTTGACCACAGTCCTGTTTGGCCGTATAGCTTAATCATGTAGATAGCCACAGTTCCTTTTGTTCTACTTGACCCCATGCATCAGAAAATCACCCTTTCTACTTTTTCATTGACACGTATGACCTCCAGATAAGGTCAAAGTTCAAATAACATGACGCTAAAAAACCTGAAAATACCAGAAACTACTATATTTTTTTTTTACTTTTCACCATAATTAAAGGTTGTAGATCAATGAAAACGGACATTTCCTGGTTAATGGGATCAAGTAGAACACGTCAACAGTGATAAATGGATATTCCAAGTAATGCGGCCCAATAATACTAAGGTCAAAACCAAACTCTTTGGCCAAAACCGCTTTCTTTAACTTTGACCTTTGACCTATTCGTTGTATAAGCTTAATTATTATGGTAACTAACATGAATATGTTTAACTTGATGGAACCAACCAAAAAATATATGTCGTCATATTATAAGTTGACACAATCGACCTAGAAATAAGGTGAAAGATCACAGAAAATTAGGTTTTTTGCTAAAATGATGCCATTTCCAGGTTGTTAATCATCATATAAATTGAATTTTGCCATAATTTTAAGGTCATAAGGGTCACCAGAATGTGGCAGCAGTGTCAAGCTAGTATGACCTATGTTGAATTCTTGATTAGTTGCTATTGATGTTGTCTATGGATATGTTATGTCTGATTGTCGTGAGGCTTGACTCAATAATGCATTGAATTATGCCTAAATAGACTAATTTGCATATTGCTCAAAACTGGCTAGTCGGATGAAAAAACGGTAATAGATTTAATTGCTAGTTATAAAATTACCTACATTTTTATACCAAATTTGACACAATTTGAAGAAGATTATGTTTATGTTAATGAAGCCTGATCTTTGACCTCAATTTTGGGTCACAAAAGGTCAATTAAAAAATTGACGACGTATATTTTCTGATTTGTGTGATCAAGTAGAACATATTTATAGATGTTGCCAAACATTAACATGACTTGCAAACGAAACTACATACGTGGCCCCACTAATTACCCGATGGTCAAAACTATATAAATTTGGTATCACACGATGCATAAGACTCTATGCTAAAAAGTCATAAAAGCTTTCGGCTTCAAAAAGTTATCCCTAAACTTACTTCGGCAAATGTACTAGGGCGTGCATAATCCCATAGACTTTGTGTAGCTTTGCGTGTTCTAATAAATTTTTCACTGTATATCCTCACTTCACTACGCGAAAAAAAACATTGAAATTTTACTCTTAATTAGAAAAAAAAAAACTCTTTCTGCGAGAATATTAAAGAATGAGGAAACTGTTTTCTCTGGATTGTGCATTGAATCACCTTTTTGCACTACCAAAAACAGAGCTCTTTTTATTACCATGTATGAAGGCAAATTTTTGTAGGAAAAGTTAGAGCACTTGTCTCCCGCCTTCTCATTCCATTCTAGAGTCTGTGTCAAATAAAATGGTACAATTGGAAACCATTTTTTTTTTTTCAGTATGAAGATTGATTACAATCTGGTATTTTTTGGTATTTTCATAAAGCAGAAAAATCAAACTTTCTTCTGCAATTTTTTCATCACATTTGGTGCTGTAATTTATGGGATATGACTAGTTTTCTACAATCAAGAAAATTTAATTTTTCGCACGTCGTTCCATGCCTTTGTGTAGGTTTCGCATGAAGGCCAAGAATTCAGCGCTCAAGAACAAAAGAAGTGCGTAATTTCGATTTGTTCCTCGTCGCACAAAATTTAGCATAACTTTTTGTTTTTAGAAAGCAAATTATACAAAATAAAGCGCATCAGCAAGGAAAATTTTTGGCTTTAATTTGGTACCACATAAACACATCATGTAAAAATATTTTACACCTAAATTATTTTTCCCACGACTGCACCTTTTTTTTAACACAGACTGTAGTAAGTCTATGGCTCCTGGTAGAGACTCGCAGATGATTAAGAAATTGATCATAAAATCTGAGTTTTCTCCCCTAAATAGAATAGTTTGACAAAGGATGGTAGGTGACGTCTTTACTGCTATTTATATCTAAATATCAGGAATGAATTTGGATGATAAGGGTACAATTGTGTGGGTGGTCGTGATCCCACCCCGAGCGCCCTCTCCTTTCCGCACACAAACGGTTTGGGTCAGATTAATGTACTCAAATTAATGTATACATTGAATAAGAGGGCTTTTGGTGACGATTTCTAAAAGATACATTATTTTGCCGGTGAATATGTTCGACTTTTGTATCATTGCCTAATGAGTGCAGTCACATGTATGACCCATGGCCAACGCGCAGTATACACAGGGTGTGCGTTACTCATTCGTCGAGCAGGGTTAGCCAAAGATGTGCATTTGTTGCGTATTTCAATATGTGTTGTTTATGTACAGTCTGTGTCAAATAAAATGGTACAAGTAGAAAACATTTTTTTATAGTATGAAGATTAATCACAGCATGCTATTGTTTGGCATTTTCAAAAAGCAGGAAGATCAGGCTTTCACCTGCAAATTTTGTCATCACATTTGGTGTTGTAGTTTTTGAAATATGACTAGTTTTCTACAATCAAGAAAAATCCATTTCTTCGCACACTTTCCCATGCCTTTGTGTATAGGTTTCGCATAATGGCCATGAACTGCTCAATTTCGATTTGTTTCTCGTCGCACAAACTTTGGCATAACTTTTGTTTTACAAAAGCAAATTATACAGACCAAAGCGCAACAGCAAAGAAAATTATTTGGCTTTATATTGGTACCACATACACATATAATTTGAAAATATTTCACACCTAAATATTTTTTTCCGACTGTACCATTTTTTTTACACAGACTGTATACGCAGTGCGTGAGTGATGTCGGCATATTTCACAAATTTCAATGCCCTGGTCTTGCGTTGTGCAAATGTTGTTCTGCCATTTGTTATTATAACTAGATGGGTCGAGATATCATTTTGTAATGGGGATGTCCCAGTTTCAAGTGACGCCATGCAGAGCCACGTAATTTTCCCCCTTTTTTTACATCCCGCTAACAACAGCTGACACTTTCTGAAACAAATATCCGGTTGTTTTTTGTGTACATATTTCGCATTTGGCCTTTATTTCTCATAATTCTGATTCTCTGTTTTGGGGTTTGAATATATTTTCCTCGTAAAATATGTTAAGCTCAGATATATATATATATAATAATAATTTGTGTACAAAACAAATAGACAGTTGCCAACAAGATAAGCACCAATATTTTACCGATAAGGTTTCCCATAAAAATTACAACAGGACATTTCAAACTTCCATATATTTCTTTTTTTTACTTCATTACCAATTTTGATAAAACACTTTGTTTTTTATTGTTCCTCTCATTAAGACTTTTCCTATAAGAATAGGTCTGATCTGTAAGTTTGATTCTGCAATGTTGTGATTTAATTTCATGCACCCAATCAGTATTTATCGCAACTGGAAAGCATGGCTGCTTTAAACCAACCACTCATTTGTCTAATTCGCCAAATGTTTTGTTCGGCAAATTTGTTTAACAAAAAAAAAACTTTGAACAAGAATTATTTCACCCAGGATGTTAGAGTGTAGGTTGATGTTGCCTGTACTGGTAATCTATAAGCACAAACTAGCCTGGAAAATTCATAACATTCGAATTTATGAAATGCATTATTTGTTTGTTACTCTATATAGATGCAAGTGGATTTAGACTTTGGACTGATATCACTACAATCTACAGCTATTATGTTTAGCAAGCAGACTGTAAATATCAATTCAATGTACTGAATGGAGAAGTCATTGTTGAAGATTCAACCATGACTTTTGCGTTTGCTTTCGTTATGAGATGAGTCCCTCTATTAAAAAGTGAATAGTGTATTCACGAACAACACTGTATCATTTCCGTCGTGCATTTTGGATCGATGTGGAAGCTTTTGGCATGTCTGGGTTAAGGGGCATGCCGTGCCCTCTACACCTTCTACCCATATCTACATGTAAAAATAACGTAACTTTACCAAAGAATATATAGTGGGAAGAAGTGGAGCTTCCCACGTTCGGTGTGGTACACACCGTCCGCTGGATCTGATCGGGGTGTTTGTGCGCATTTGTGCGACTCGAAAAGTTATAACGCCCAAAAACCGATTTATTTTTTTTTTCGTCTTTCATATTTAATATACTAATCTACCTTTTTAAGTTTGATTTTTGGTTGAGAGCAAAGTAAAAAGGTTCAATATTCATGTTCACAACCTTGATTTCTAAGAAAACCTACCAAAAATGTCAGCGACTATGTATGATTATGAATTTTGAGCCTCAATTGAGTTTTGAACGTAAAATACAAGCAATTAGAAATCAGTTGATATCCCCCTGTAATTTCTTTGAAATGACTGAAAACGTGGATATTATCAAATTTAAATAAATTTCTTAACATAATCAAGCATTTTCAACAGTTGAGACCCCCCTAAAAAAGTCAGTGACTATGCCTCCTTTTGCAGATGGTAATCGCCTATGTTTAACACGTAAAACACGTGTTTTAAAAATGGATAATTATCCCCTTTTTTCTCATTTGAACGATTGGAAATGCTAATTCTATAAAATTTGAATAAATTTTCTAATACAATTAAGCATTTTGAACTCTTGAAACCCCCTAAAAAAGGTCAGTGACTATGCCTCCTTTTGAGCATGAAAAAAACTGCCCCTGTTGGGTTATAACCACATATGTGGTTATAACACGTAGGCCTATGGACTTAAGCAATATTTTGAATTGATTACGATCCCCCTTTTTTTTCTTTGAAATGACTCAAATTTAAATAAATTTCCTAATACAATCCAGCATTTTAAACTCTTGAAGACCTCCCAAAAAAGTCAGTGACTATGCCTCCTTTTGCAGAACGAAAAAAAATGGTAAATGCCTATGTTTAACACGTAAAACACATTTTTTTTCCAAATGGATAATATTACCCTTTATTTTCTTTGAAACGATTGCAAATGTTAAGTTTAACAAAATTCGATAAATTCTCTAGTATAATAAGGCCTTTTAAACTCTTTGAGACCTCCCAAAAAAGTCGGTGACTATGCCTCCTTTTTGGGGTTTCTCTTTTGAAAAATAGCTCATCTGCCGCATGTTGAACAAGTGTTCTGCGCAAGCGCCAGATTTTGGTAAGGAACAACCTTATTTCATTTCCTTTTTGGGGGTCAGAGGCAAGGGTTATTTGTTCGTTGTTGCAATATATAGATGGCTTAGGTTTCATTATTGTAATTTTTCAACTTGATCTAAGTCTTAACTGTAATAAAACAAAATCTAAGCCGATATAAACAAGCGATGAATGGTTCCCAATACAGTTGCCCAATGTCGAAGACCCGACACCGACGGAGCCGGGGGAGAGATGGGCGGGTGAGGGTATTAACTTGTCGTTAACGTGGGACTAGGTAGGGTTAGTTAGCCCCCGGGACGCTGGATGGATGGTGTATGGTAAGATTGTGTGTGAAATGCCACAGACCCCTCAACATTAGACTTGAAATGTGTGATTCTTATTGCAGGAGCTTGGACATTATTGCACTAAAATTGTTATTATTTGAAATCATGTAGATCTATGTGTCTATTAGAAAATATTCTGCAGATCTAATATTGATGAAGATAAGCATTATGTTTTTAGCTTAATCCTGAGACAAACAAGCACTAAGCAGGCTTTTCTTTTCGTTAAGTATCCGGGCAAACCAACCCCCCCCCCCCCTTCCCACCCTCCACTAATTAAACTGTTAATAGACAATGGTTATGAATGAGTTTCAAGTATTTATCAAATAACATTGCACATTATATTGTACAATTTTTTTATAGATTCTGTGAAGATCCAAGATTGATAGGAATGACCTGTAGAACGGTCCCTTACTATCTGCATCGATATCAAGTTGTTTGTGAGAAGCACTTCAAGCATCACCGTTCTATAGATCTACATGTAATGTATGCAGCTAGTGGACTTTGTAGGCGTATTGGCAAAAATTGTATATGTGAGAGGTCCTTGATCCAAAATAATGTTTTTATAAAAAATCATAGCCCTCCTGTCGTCTTATGAAGATGAATTGTTTGTTGAAGTTTCAGCCAGGGTATAATTGATGTTATTAAAAGACTGCCATGCAACCTACATTTTCTTATGACCTTTCCATTTTGCTTCATTGGAAACGTCAACATCAAATTATTCTGCAGACATGCGTTTATACATCTTAATATATATTTGGCTGACAGTTTTAGTAGTAAAAGTAAAAATTTTACAATCGCAGTTGTGTTGATAATATCACTCTGTGGAATGTTTATATATTGTGTGTAATACTGCCAAGCCACAACTGTGCATACATCAGTGCTTTTATATAGAGTAGTAACATTCATCATGTTTATATTGAATGGCAACTATTTGATGTAGAGCTTCCAAATGAAAATTCCATACACACAGAAAAAAATAAGTGTCTAAGTGAACCCTTTTACAAGAGTCCAGCTCTGTCCCTGAGATGAACTTAAATTGGTTAAAGCAGACTCTTTAATTTTAGTACAACTGACACCTGTATTGGAGTCTACCTTCTTGACTCCGACAGAAAGTCAAACATGTTAGACTCTCTTGAGTGTCATCTCAGGGAAAAACGTTCAACCCCCCCCCCCAAACCAGAGTTTAGATGACACCTCGTGGAGTCTACCTCTTGACTCCATCTGGAGTCAAACATCACTAACTCTCTTCGAGTGTCATCTCAGGGACAACGTTCAACCCCCCAAACCAAGAGTTTAGATGACACCTCATTGGAGTCTTCCTTATTTGACCCCTAGAGAGTCTAGCATAGGGAGTTTAGATGACACCTCATTGGAGTCTACCCACTTGACCCCTCCAGGAGTCTTAACATGCATGACTCTTATTGGAGTCATCTCAGACAAATGCTCAACCCCCCAGAGGAGTATAGAGGAAACCATATCAGAGTCTACCACCTTAGACTCCTACAGGGAGTCCATTATACTTGGACCCAAGAGGGAGTTTAGATGACACCATATTAAAGGGTACCCACTGCACTTCATGGAGTCTCCACCACTTGACACCTCCAGGAGTCTAAGATGCACGACTCTTTTTGGGAGTCATCTCGGACAAATGCTAAACCCCCATAATGGAGTTTAGACAAAACCATATCAGAGTCTACCACCTTAGACTCCTAGCGAGTCCAGCATACTTGGACCCAAGAGGCAGTTTAGATGACACTGTATAAAGGGTTCCCACTGCACTTCATTGTAGTGTGCCACTTGACCCCTCCAGGAGTCTAACATGCATGATCTTGTTGAGATCATCTCGGACAAATGCTGACCCCAAAGAGTCATGTGGTGTGGCACATAGCTCTAAGGTGTCATCTGTACTCTTCAGTCTTCCCTGTTGACTATTGAAGAGAATTGGATTCCTATGCAGACTCCTATTGCAGTGCAGTGGGTACCCTCGAATACGATGTCATCTAAACTCCGTTGGGTCAAAGTTGCTGACTCCTTTACACGTATGTTATGATATGTTACATCCAATGGGGGGAAACTGAAAGGCGGGGCCATGTGTTGAACAGATATATAAGGCCAATCGGGCGCAAGAGGCGCGCTGATTATTTCTCTTTTGTCTTTCTCAAGGTTGAAAAAATTTCTTAAAACTTCAGAAAATACTATTGAGTATTTTAAATGTGCTACTTACGCATTTGGTCATCATGTTATCTCCTAAATCCATCTGAATAAAAAAATTTGGTAATCAGAGCTCCAAAGCAATTAAAACTCATTTAATGATAACGTAATTGAACGCACAGGCATACGTATCATAATTTGATTTTTACTTTCAATCAATTTGTCGTCTTCTCTGAATATTATGTGACTATCTTGTATCTTGGATCTAAATGTGAAGTATAAGCGAGTTGCTGTGATCTTGGTTAAGAGATGTTATTATGTGCTTTTTGGTAATTCGTTCGTTTAAGTACATACACATAATAACTCATGTGGGACAATGTATCATTATGCTAAACAGGTCATGCGAGGTTGTCTCACTCCAAGGTTGATTTAAAAAAAAAAACAACAGTAAAATATCTAATGAGATTTAAAAATGTTCTTCTTACAAATTTGGTGACGTTTTCCCTTTAAATCTTCCACGATATAAACAATTAGGTAATCAGCTCCAAAGGCAATTACAACTAATTTGATGATTTGAAATTGAAGCAAGCCCTACTATCAAATTGATTTTTTGGAAACATCTAACTTTCAGACCCAAGTTCGTCGTCTTCCTGATTTCTCGTGGCTATCTTTTATCTTGTATCTTATTAAAAGTAATATCTACGATGTTCTGTGATATTTGGCAAACATGTATTTTGTGTGCTTTCTTGTTAAATCGTCGTTTAAGTACATACACAAATACATAGCGTGTAGGGACTATGCTTCATGAATATCATTAGGTTAGGCATGCGCTTGCGCATTGTCATGTAATGGCATTGTTCAGTTGGTCCATGGCATTGTCAGGTGCAATGATTCTTTACAAGATGGCGACCCCTTCAGTTCTTGCCGCTATGATCGATCATGAACATACGTGTTACTGAGTGAGGTGGTAGACCTGATATGGTTTCCTCTATACTTCCTCTGGGTGATGAGCATTTGTCCGCAAGACTCAATAAGAGTCCATGCATGATTTAAGAACTTCCAGGAGGGTGGCAAGTGGGTAGAATCACAATGAGGTGTCCCTAAACTTCCCTATTGCTAGACTCCTCTAGGGAGGTCAAATAACGAGCAAGGACTCCAAATGAAGGTGTCATCTAAACTCTGGTTGGGGGGTCGAACGTTTTTGTCCCTGAATGACAGCAAACGGAAATTCGAACAGAAACAGGAACAAGACACGAAAAATACACTTAACTTGATTGAAGTCTGGTAGTGCCACTGATTATTCAAGGGCTACTTGGCCACATCAAGAATCAATACTAATACAAAATAAATTTACAATATTCAAATGAAGTCAGATAACCAATAGAAATAAAGAGAATGGAGAACCAACTCAAAATGTAAAAGTCCAAATCATAAGAATAACCAATAAGAGATAAGAGGAATGTAGAATGAATAAGATGAGATGATTATGTAATAAGAATGTTGAACAAAAGAATCAGATGTGGAATGTAATGAATGAAGACATCTGAATAGGACTGGAATGATAGAGAAAAGGTTGAAAGTCAAAGAGGAAATGGATGTGAACAAAGCTAAACTAAATACCAAAGCTGAATAGAAATAAGGTCAACTAACAAAGGAAACCTAAATGTACAATAAACAGTCCTACATATAATATCCTTCTTTAACAAAAATTGTCCTCAATTGTATAAATTCAATTTTTTAAAAAAATTATGTGATTTTCGATACTCTACCAGATTTGAATTATATAGGGTCACAGAGACTCTCTATGATACTTTTCTCGCGACTCCTTTAATAGTCATATAAACGTGACTCTTTGAAAGGTTTTTTTGACACAAAACAGAAGAAATCCAGACTCTGATTGTTTATTTTTCAAATCATAGAGGATTATAGAGGGTCACAAAGACTCTTTATGTAACTTTCACCGTTCTTTTTTAATAGTCATATAAAAAGATGAAAAATGACAAAGAAAATGGGGTACATCAATCGGATTCCGAACCAGAGACCATCACAGATACTAGTCAGAGCCTCTAACCTACTAGGCTATATAGTAAGCCCCGGTAGAGGGTTGTCCCTAATACCCGTTACTCTTCATGGCTCGAATGGTCAGAAGCTAATAAAAACCATGGCATAAAACCCGAAGGATAGACATATCAACTATGGAGTAAATGTCAGGATCAATCGGGAAGTGATGCAAGCTTTTTTATTATAAATTTTGAATAATTGGGAACTCGACCAGAAATATATATATATAAAAAAATGAGCAAGAAATGGGGTAACCAATCGGGATCGAACCAGAAGACCTCACTGGAACAGTCAGGCGCTCTAACCTACTGAGCTAGTAGTAAGCCCCGTAAGGGGTTGCCCTAATACCCGTTAACTCTCAATGCCGAGATGGTCAGAAAGCTATAGATAAACTGTGCATAAAACCGCGAAGGATAGAACATCAAACTTGGAGAACATGCGAAGGGATCACGGTGAAGTGGATCGCAAGCTTTGTTACTTATAAAATTTTGATAATTTGGGAAACTGACCAAAAAATAATATAATATGAAAAAATGGCAACAGAAAATGGGGTACCATGCGAGATTCGAACCAGAGACCTCCTGGATCTGTCAGAGCGCTCTAACCACTGACTATAGTAGCCCCGTAGGGGTTGTCCCTGAATACTTTGCTCATTTTTTCCATATTATATAATAATTCTGGTCAGTCTCCCAAATTATTCAAAAATTTATAATAAAAAAGCTGCATACTTCAGCCGGATCCCTCGCATTTACTCCAAGTGATTTCTATACCTTCGAAGGTTTATGCAGGTTTACTAAATGACTTCTGACCACTCGAGCATTGAAGAAGATTAACGGGTATAGGACAACGACCCTACGGGGCTTACTATAGCCAGATAAGGTTAGAGCGCCTGACTAGTATCAGGAGGTCTTGGTTCGAATCCCGATGGTACCAGACCATTTTCCGTGCTCATTTTTCAATATTAATATTTCTGTCATTCCTCACAAATTTATTCAAATTTATAAAAAAAGCTCATCACTTCACCGTACACATCGCATTTATACCAAGTTGATTCTATCCTTACGGTATAAGACCAGGTTTCTATAAGCTTCTGACCACTCGAGCATTGAAGATTCACCGTGGTATTGGCAAACCCCTACCGGGGCTTACTATAGCTCAGTAGGTTAGAGCGCCTGACTAGTATCCAGGAGGTCTCTGGTTCGAATCCCGAGTGTACCCGCATTTTCTTTGCTCATTTTTTCATATTATATATTTCTGGTCAGTTTCCCAAATTTTCAAAAAAAGTCATATAAAAGTATAACTCTTCGATAGAGTTATTGACACCGAAAGGAGAATCCCGACCCTGATGTGTTACTTTTGCAGTCAAGGATCATAAAGGGTCATAGAAGACTCTCCATGATACTCTTTCCTGACACTTCTCAATAGTCATATAAAACTGACTCTTCGACAGAGTTATTTTGACACCAAAAAGGAGAAATCCCGACTCTGAATGTTACTTTTTCAAATCATGAGGATTATAGGATTCACAAAGACTCTCTATGATACTTTTTCCCGACTCGTTTTAATAGTCATATAAAAGTGACTCTTCGAAAGAGTTATTTGGACACCAAAAAGGAGAAATACCGACCCTGATTGTTACTTTTGCCGATCATGAGGATTATAAAGGGTCAAAGAGACTCTCCATGATACTCTTTCCTGACACTTTTCAATAGTCATATAAAAGTGACTCTTCGAAAGAGTTACTTAGACGCCAAAAAGGAGACATGCCGACTCTGATTGTTACTTTTTTCAAATCATGAGCATTATAGAGGGTCACAAAGACTCGCTATGATACTTTTTCCCACTCTTTTTAATAGTCATATAAAAGTGACTCTTCGAAAGAGTTATTTGGACACCAAAAAGAAGAAATACCGACCCTGATTGTTACTTTTGCCGATCATGAGGATCATAAAGGGTCATAAAGACTCTTCATGATACTACTTCCTGACGCTGTTCAATAGTCATATAAAACTGACTCTTCGAAAGAGTTATTTCGACACCAAAAAGGAGACATGCCGACTCTGATTGTTACTTTTTCAAATCATGAGGATTATAGAGGGTCAAAGAGACTCTCTAAGATACCTTTCCCTGACTCTTTTTATAGTCATACAAAAGTGACTCTTCGAAAGAGTTATTTAGACACCAAAAGGAGACATCCCGACTCTGATTGTTACTTTCTTGAATCATGAGGATTATAGAGGGTCACAGAGACTCTCTATGATACCTTTTTCCCCGACCCCTTTTCATAGTGAAAATAAGATTGTGACCCATAAAGGAGTCATGCTGACTCCAATAGAGGAAATCTGTGACTCTGATTAGCACTTGCAAAACCTCGAGGTCCACAGTGGATCACGTAGACTCTGCATGGTGTATTATGCTGACTCCGTAGAGTCATGTCGACTCCTTTAGATAGGAAAATGTGACTCTTTATTGTAGTCTGGTCATCACGAGCCACTGATCGTGTCGCTTTGACACTTATTTTTTCTGTGTGTAGGCCCACCCAGACCAGACTGATATTTTAACTTATAATCAATGAAGGATTGCCAACCAATTAGATTTTACAGATGTTAGTGTGTGATAAAAATGTTATAGTGATACAATTTATAATCAGAGCAGATATGGTTCTATATATAGTACAATGTGATTAACAAAAGAACATAAAGAATATTAATGCATTGCTTGCAAGCACAGGCTGTACGACCAAGCTTGCTCTGAAATCATAAATTATTTAACAGCATATAGTTACATATCGATGGATGTCTTATTTTTAAAGATACTTTCACCTTTATACTTAACATAGTCAGGTAAGCTCTTAATATATTACTTGCTCCTTCTGTAAATGCATAAAGTATAATTGAAGATGCTAGTACTAGATGTTCGTATGTTACATTTTGGCCAAATTGAGTTATTTGTAATTTTCAACATGTTTGTATGTGTACTTTAACTTGTAAGTATTTATAAATCAATATTTTAATTACAAAGGGTCAAATTGGCACCCCACTGTTTTCACACAAAGCAACTTTTTAGTACTAGATGTTCCTATGTGCAGTCATCTAGAACTAGAAGTACCTATGTGACATGACCAGTCAATCAATACACGCATAGCAAGTCACATGATCTGTTCAATGCACACAAACACGCATACGCAGTGTGTAGTGCCTAGAGACAGCAAAATTAGATCCTTTTTGAACAACATGGAGGGTGTAGAAGATATTTTGGAGCCAAATAATTCTTTTGAAAATTTGCCAAAAGTAGCGGGTAAACGAAAAAGAAAAAATCCAGAAGATTGGAAACAAAAATCCATCAAGAAAAAAAGAAAAGATTCAGGTATATAGTTTTCTATATATTACTTTTTTATCAAAAAATAATATCTTTAAATATTTCTGTAAAGTATTCAGAATGGAAATAACATGAGCTGTACTTATTTGGTATCTGCTAAGTGAAAATGATAACCATAAATATCTAAATATAATATTGTTTTCATTATGATGTTGACTTTTCAGTACTAGTTCCTATGTGCACTGTTATAGAGCTAAAAGTTCCTATGTGCAGTTAATTGATTATTGATTATAGAAAATCAATAAGTATTATATTCCTTGATTATGCATCAAAACTTTCCTATACATGACACAATGTCAATCTGAAAGTTTGACATCTATATGATATGAAACATGATTTGTGGACATATCAAATTTAACCCTCTGTTCTCAAAACTGATTTGATGTAACATAGAGAACATCTAGTACTAGCATCTTCAATTGCTCTATTTTTGCAAGATAGATATCATTTGATATTTCATTTTGCAATTGTTTATTTTGAAAAATATACCAAGAAATAAAAGAAATGTGGTATAGTTTATGATTTTCAAAAGCTGAAGCTCACTTCCAGGCTTATAATTATTTTGTTAATATTATAATTTTGTTTGAATGTACATTACAAGTACTATGTAGTTCATTATGCTGGTCTCTCTTAGATAGTACTTCCACATAAAAATTGAAGATGCGCAACAGTCTCAAATCATGCCTGAAAATAGTCTGGAACATCTCACTTTTAACATAAAATAATTTGAACTTTGTGGAAAAACAAACCTTGTGAAAAAAGAGACAAAACTAGTATAAATAATACACTCAAATGTTGTAGAACTTTCGATCCCATTTACTTTGTTCTTTTGAAGAGTGACAATGTAGATTACTCAATATTTTCACATTTTATGGTAGTTGAACTTATTATATCCCATGTATTAGTCCAAAAGTGATCCTCTTTGAAGAGAAAAGCTTGAAAGGGTAATATTATATACTAAATTATTGTCTGTATTGCATTGAGTCATGCAAAAGTGCAAATTATTATGCTTTAAATTTGTAGGCACGAATGTGGACTGCAATATCTGAATGGGGTACCTATCTTAGATTTGATAACTTTTTTTGAAGTATAATTTGGCACTGTGCCGGATAGTTATTACTAATAAATAACACTGTTTTAACAGATAATGTTTTCCAATAATACTAGGCACCTTTTCCTCGAATGTGCCTGAACATGTTGTCCTACACCATAGAACATGAAGTTGTTTGTCTTTTTTGACCATCAAGTGGTAAAGAGAATGAATTGAAAAGTAAAGTAGGCCTACATGTGAGAAAGCTAAGAGAAAGAATTAGAGAAAGAGAGAAGGAGAGAAAGAAGAGGATAGAGGAAGGACGTTGGGGGGGGGGGAAGCGGCTGAAACATTCAAAGAAAATGAGGGGAGGCAGGGACAGAGCGTTTTTATTGGCAAACTGGAGTGAAAATTTTGGTCCTTCCTTTTTATAAGTTTTATTCTTCAAATAATTTTTTATTTATTCATTTTCGTTTTATTATTTATTTGTTTTATTATTTTGTTAGGCCTATTTTTAATTTGTTTATTCTTTTTTTTTGGGGGGGGGAGGGATGGGGCCAGGGCGGAGCTTTTGTCAACAAGCAGTCATTAGTAATAATACTTACAATATATGTATATATATTTAGGCCTATCCAATGGAAACAAAATAGAACTGATACTTAGAGCGGAAATTTGATAACTGGGGGGGGGGGTGGGAATGGGTTTGGCTTCTATAATTGGCAATTTTTTGTCTGAAAAAGACCTTTAAAAAATCGCAAATAAAACAAATCGGATACCCTTAAAGTACCAAATTCTAACATGCCAAAATTTAGTTTTACATGGACATGTTAACAAAAAAAAAATAATGAAAATAATTGGAAAGAGCCCTATAGGAACCCCATGCAATGTGTCCCCCGCCCCTCCCCCCATCCCAAGCAGGCCGTCGCCACTCATTATGTTTTCTGAGGGGCAGCTAGTAATATATGGGGCTAAACCAATTTAAGCCATTTAATTAAATTTACGTTCAATCCAACACAACGTTCACAATATAATAGCGTGGGAAAATGAGGAGATACGTCTAGATAAAGGCTATATTCACACGATACTTTCGTAATCGACGGATAAAAGCAAGTGTCTTGAAACCAGACTATATCGAAGTACTACTACACAATTTCGCGTGTTATCGAGCGAACTCGCACCTCTCCGTTATATTCTCTCTG
>CALNVZ010003434.1:40046670-40101834 GCA_940671915.1 Paracentrotus lividus | reverse complement strand
CCAGAGAGGATGGTTCTCAACTGATTTGATTTCCTCTTGTACGCTTTTAACGTGGACTTCAGGTTACGCTTCGTAGTGTCATACTGGTAGTGCTGTCCTCTTTCCGTAGGCTCTCTCACTCTGGACCCGGCCTCCACATTTCCTTGTCCCTCCATACTGAGTGCAGACGAAGAGTTATCCCTTGAGGAAAGGTTTATACTTGACGAGGAGATCCAATAGCGGAAGATCTTTTACTTGAGGAGTCAAATTCCAAATGAGCCAAGAGTTTTTACTGTCACAGCAATTAGTCAATGAGACTGTCCAAACAATTTGTAGTGAATTTTGTTTCTGTCTTTATTACTGTCGCAAGAAACATAGGTTCTACAGGCTTATCCTTGAGTTGGAAATCTTTACAGTATGACGTTAAATCTCGTTCCATCCGTAAATCAATTTAAGTCATTCCAATTAAGTCCAATTAAGTCGTAAAAACTGTGGAAGCAAAGGGAAAAGAGAGGAACACTGTATAAGTTATATGCCCTTTGACTAACTAATAACTGCCTAGTTTAGTAAAGCAATGAATTAAAGATACTAAGTTGAATAAACATGTATGACAACTTTCCTTCAATTAGCAAACTTGTGTAAGAACAAAGTAGATCTACAATCTCTATGACCAGAGTATGTCAAATATCACTCCAAATGAGATAAAATACATGCAATCAATAGTTAATTAATACAACAATCATTCCAACATTATCCATATTATCGCTTTTATATCTTATTGATGATTGGGAGCATTACTATATCATTGTTTGTAACTTATAACATGTACACATGTGTAATTCCAATGCAAAAACAACCCTAACCCTATAAACATTAAACAGATACACAATTCAATGTATGGGACTACAGTAAGCAAGTAAGAATATCCCTCTATTGGTAGATCCTGGGAATGGATATGTCTGGCAAGAGCTAGTTTTTACTCCAGACTTGCAAATAAGTAAATTAAATGGCCAGAAGCTAGTCTTGCATCAAACCTGACAAATAAGCAGAAATTACAAATTATCACTAGGATTCTGACAACTTCAATCCATTTTCACCACACACACATATATATATATATATATTATATAATAAATATTAGTATTTATTCGGTTTTAACTGGATACTCTACCTGTTAACTTTATTTGCATTTTACTCGATTCTGCGTGACATTTATGAGGCAAGAAAGTTGAAAAGTTCCTCTTAAATTTGATATTACGTATAAATTGCTAAAATAATTGAGATTGGAATATCGTCCTAAAATTAGACCACCTTTTTTTTTTTTTATATGTTCTGTATATCAGACTACATTTTAAATTGTAAGCTTCAAAATGAAAGCTTCTCATTCATTCATGCACCTAAAAGTCCATGAATAAGTGTACATCCGACAATTTTTTACAATGACAATATCTAAATTGTATTTATTTAGTTTTATTGATTATAAAGACAATAACTATGTGAATTGTATTTATTTTGTTTCATTGATTATGAAGAAAAAGCGTCAACAAAAAAATTATAGGAACACGATAAGAAAGAAATAACTTTTTACCTCTGTTTAGATGGCGATGGAGCTGGTGCCTCAGCAGCTTTAATTGTTCCTAAAAAGAAATATATGTATGGTTTTAATTTATTTTCAATAAAGATGGACATTTTCCCCAGGACCTGATGATTGATAATTTTTTTTTGGTGTTGAAACCTAGCAAGATATATTATACTTCGGGGGTTAATAACTCACAAAATAAATACATGAAAGCTAAAAAAAAAAATAGACTCAATAAGGATGTTATTGCACAAAAGAATACAAAATATCGTCGTTGGGGTGATTAAACCTTGTATCTCAAATTTTGGTGAAAACTATTTTTTTTTATCTCCAGGTAATCAGTCAAGTTATCTTGTCCAAATCTCAAATCTCTTACTCCCAAAATGAAGCCACCACAGCGACAGTGTGTCAAAGGAATGGCGACCCTATAGGGTATTGGCTGCCATGTTTTCGCATTCTTGAACACATGACATATTTTTTTTTTAAATACGAGGTTTTGTCATCCCACCGACACCATGCTTCTTTATTAATCAATTTTGAGATCATAAACGGCGTGACATGTTTTATGTGTTAACACCATTTTAACTTTAGACATTCCATTGAGTGAATATGTTGTAATCGTCATCTCAGGGTGATATTAACAAAACTTATTTTTCTCTTGTAAAAATTAAATAACTGGAGGACATATTAAAAACCTTGCTTTTCTAAAACAAAAAATGGAACCTTCAAATGCAATTAAGCTTGTCGCAATAAGGACATGAAATTGATGTTGACGTTTTTACAAAACTCACGAGCAGCAGCAAAGAAGTGTGTTCTAAAGAGGATTTCCAGTTCACGTTTGGACTGTTTCACCGTCAGTTGCACCCTCAGGTCATCCTCTTTCCCGTTGAAATCCAAGTCAAATGAAACACAATGTTTCTTCTTCTGGACTAAGTTTTTCAAGACGTCCTGTTGATGATAGTGACAAAATTTTTTTTTATCATTAGGCAGGAACACGGTGGGGGCGGATCAAGGATTTGAAAAGAGCGGCACCAAAGAATTGTAAAATAGGAAAGGGGCACAGCCGAAAATTCCCGATCTTAACATGTTCATGAGTTTATCTCAGAAATATATATATATATTCATTGGACTTTCAAAAGGAATCGCATTCGATTTTCATTTTCATTTTCGTTTTCTATTTTGAAGGATTGAGTGCCCGATGTTAAAAAATTTACTAAATATCTTCAAAGATATAATTGTAGGAATGAATAACAAGACCTCATGTTTCTCCGATTTTAATGGTATAAATTAAATATAATAAATTTACACTCGGGGTAATGACATAATTCCTAGTGACCAAGAAATTCATAAAGTAAGTCTCATATTAGCAGACGCGGATACAGGGGGGGGGCCGACGTGGCCCGGCCCCCCCCCTAGCAAAAAAAAAAAAAAAAAAAAAAAAAGAGAAAAAATAAAGAAGAAAAAAAAAAGCGGAGAAAAAAATAGACCAGCGTGCGGATTGACCCCTATCCTTACCCCTATAGCTGATACATGATGACCTCTTTAATGGCCGAAGGCCAAAAAAAAGAACACCTACACCAAATCAATGTTGAACCCCAATCAAAATAAGTTTTGACTCTCCCCTAGACAAAAGAGTTGAGCCAATAACATTTAACCTAGATTTAACTTAAAGAACAATAACAAAACTTCACCTCAGACGTGGTTCTTTGGGGTAAGACTGAGGGAGCCGTTTTGGTCGCGTAAACAAACAGGAGCCCCCAAAATAAGAAACAAATGACAAAAATAACCATTTTGGGTATTGACAAACTTTTTTGAAGAAAAATCCCTGGGAAGGGTTGAGGAAACGTCCAAGATATAGCCGGGGTCCCGGAAAGTGAAAGCGGTTTCAAAGACTTTCAAGAAATTAAAGCCGAAGCAACATGATGTCACTGGAGCCAGAAAAAAATATTCCACCTTTATGACGAACAGTGTCCATGTTACTGGCCATGCCTGACATAGCATTATGAAATGTATATAGACTGCATGATTTTCCCTCGTTATGAATGTATTAAACATTACTAGATTGCGATTAATTTTCATACTTGAAAAAAAAAATGTTTTCCACTATTTTATTTGATACAGACTGTAGTACACTGAAAAGATAACTTTGTCACAAGGCCAGATTAATTCGTCAATCGGGGTAAAATAATTTGTTTTGCGATATAACTGTGAAATGACAAACTCATGGTAGTATACATAACAAATTGATCGAGCACTATTACAAAGTTTCAACTGGTGTTGACAAAAACAAACTTGCGCATGACTGATTTATTTGCGTGACGACTCTTCGCAACCGTAATTTACAAATCCTCTTCGCAGTCAATGTAGAAATGACGATTTTAAGTCGACCATAACGAATTATAATACAAATTATTTGCTGAAAAACAAATCAATTTGTTGACGCAAAATGCATGACAAATTTAGCTCCTGAAGACAGTTTGGGAAACCCCGCACATAATCAGCGTCTTCGAATCACTCGCCGGTCGCCGTGATTTAGCTGAGAGGCAAGGCTTGAGTAGATCGAAAAAGGTAAACTTTTATACTAAAAAAATAAATTTGAATTTGTTTCCTCAGGAATTTCGAAGTTCTATTAAAACTGACAAAAATATTAACTATCTGTATTGTTTGTTTATTACAGGTGTGTTTTCTGACTGTTACATGACAAATTAACGTCAAAATGCAGTACAAATTGATGAATGAAAAAAAAAATTGAAAAATGAGAATGAGGAATTAAAATGTTGCAATGACAAACTTTGAAAAAAGTTTGTCAAATTAGACCACTTTTCATGACAAATTAAAATTCGTCATGTTATGGTGCATGACAAATCTATAATGACAAATCTTTGGCATGACAAATTTATTAATTTGTTAAATTAAACCACATTAATGACAAATTTATATTTGTCAATTGACAAAGTTATCTTTTCAGTGTACCTTCTCAACGGGATTGTCGTGTTCTAGTTTGCAAATAACTTTCAGATCCTTTCCTTTGACATGTAACTCGTAGTCATCATCGTCAGCGGGTTGGTAGTAGGCACCTTCTTCAATGTTATGAACGTCTCTCTGTAAAATGGCAATGAAACCCTCAACATAATACAGCGTATGAAATAATACAAATATTGAACGACATTACATGAAACTGATATTTTAAAGACTTTGATTTTCGAACTCAGTTTGAAAATCAAAATTTCAATCGTTATGCTAAAAAGCGCTTAGAAATACCAAGGTGGATATATGTATTAATCGCTATATAAATGTAACGATTATTATTGTTATTATTATTATTATTATTATTATTATTATTATTATTATTATTATTATTATTATTATTATTATTATTATCATCACATTCGCGTATGTTTGTGTACCATGATGCACAATCTTCATTACAAGGATTTAAAATAAATCCTGAATGACGTTGGACCAATTGATTTTAGGATTTAGTTTAATAATATAAAAATTAAATTTGGGAGGGTTTAAATTGACCTTTAAATCGTTAAATTCAAATGCACAGTCAGTAGTTCATGATTAATTTTAAATTCTTGTAATATAAAGTGCATAATAAAGATACGTTGCCACATGTTTAATATGACGTTCATGTAATGGTATGTCATAAACTTATTTTATTTTGATCTTATGCGCAATATTCAATTTACCTCACTGACTGAGCATTAACATTTTATTTAAAAAAAGGAAGGAATAGGGAATTCACCTCGACATTGTGTTTTGTTCTTATCGGTTTGATTAGAAAACCTATATGCAATCGATCTCATTTACTTTCACAACGTTGAATAGACAAATGCTTCGACCACAACTGCTCCAGCGACAAATGTAAAATATAGGGAAAATTAAAAACTATTATATTATAATTCATCATATGCAATTTTATGTCAAATTTTGAGTTTAACAGCAATTTTACTTATACCCGATGATGATTTTGGAAATTTATTTTTCTTCTTAAAATAATAAAAGCTGCGATTTGCCTCTATGTACATTTATTAGGACCTACCCATGATTTTTCTCCATGTTTGTCGGCCATTCGCAACTGCAAAACCATTTCCCTTGAAGCTGGCATTGTTCGTGGAAGAAACGGCATGAAGGACTTTAGTTTGCCTTTGATGTGAAACGCATTCTTAATGAAGGCAGGAACCAATGTTGTATAATGTTCCAATGAGATCTCGATGTGGTGTGGAGTAACACGACAGTTTTTAGAAGTCAGTTCAACGCGCTCTGGTTTCCCGTCATTTGCTTCTGTATTGTAATAAATACACAATCGTATTATAACAAATCATTTATTCAGAGCCAAATTACCTCTAAGGTGTCCCTCTATGTTATTATGAAGTGCCCCTATAATTGCTGTGACTTATGTTTTCCATTCTCTTCACGCCAAGGGAAGCCAGACAGCTCGTTTTCGGTAATAAAGTGCACCTTTTCCATAAATATCCCTTTAATGGAAGGAATTATAAAAATGCGCACATTCTCCCCCTACAAAATGCCCCTTTAACAAAATAAATACAAATATGCATTACTCTTTTTGGGGAAATGCGACATCAAAAAGTCGACCCCGAAGCCACTAACCCATGAGCCATATGAAAATATAAATAGGGAGAGTGTGTACGTGGCGCCCAAAAGTACATCTATAGGCCTGTCCTATCAGCACTAATAACAATTTTTTATTATTAACATGTTAAAAGCTTGTTACTATTAGCATCCCATTTATAATCATGTGGGGCCCAAGTTTCCCTTACCCAAGTGGACTTTTCAAAGTCAAAAGTTGATATTATTTTCTTTACAGATATCTTTGTTACTTGCCATTATCCCAGGAATACAGTACGACCTGTACTTTCTGAGGATCAAGGAGTTTGGCACAATGTGGTATCTTCAATCGGACTGGCTTCCCTGCTGTAAATTGCAGTCCCGCAGGGAGACACTGAACGACATTTGTAGCAGGGATCTCGTCTTCTCTGAGTGTAATCTCAGGTGGGATGTCTCTTAGAATATCCAGTGAGATCCTTTCAGTGGTGCCCTCTTGCAGTGCTCCAGGAGGGATTTTCAGAACGATATCATGTGATGAGATCGTCAATTCTCCTCCCTCGTCGTCAAATGTTCTTTCGGAATGGTATCGATCTAAAATGATAATAAGTATTAACAAAATGGAGATTTATCATAAATGTATTCGATTCCAAATGCTAAATTGTTGTAGTAGGCGTATTTTCAAATAATTAAATGCCCTATTAATAGAATATCAAGAAAGTTATTAAATCAAAAGTTATTTATAAGGTTCGGTAAATAGTCCATTGTCATCTTCAATTTAACTATGAAGTATGCACCCTATTATACAGTTTTTCTTTAAGAATATTCTTTTGAAGTACTATTATCATGATTATCATAATTATTGCATTTATAAATCATCAAATAAGAGTATTTTTGATGATATTGAGTGTTTATAGATTCAAAATGAATGAACTCTGTGAGATGTAAATTCTCTATCTTTGTGAGGGGAACGGTTGTTTGTTTCCTCTTTTACCCAATTATGATTAAATTGCTAATTAAATTAGCAATTGCGATGAAGCATATGGTTTGATATTCTGTCAGTTTAAAAAAAAAAAAGAATTCTTGGAGACTTTTACCTAGGTTTGTCTTGGCGATATCAACTGAAGGAGATCTGTGAATTGGAAAATGAGTTGCCGAAAAGTTGATGTTAAGAGTTTACCATCTTTTAAAACTATTTTGTTCTGATATAAAATGTACAATATTTATTACATTATCCAGTGTGTGCAAATATTTGTCATTCCATATTGCTGAGGTAATCACCATAAAATCTTACGTGGTTCCAATAAACAATAGAGTAATGGAAAGGTTGTATGTTCCTATAGATCATGAAACCCTGGGTTATGCTCAGGCTGCTCTTTGATGTTAAAGGAATAATACTTGACAGTTTTAAGAACAAAACAAAAAAAAAAACTTACATTACTACTGATAAAAGTCATGATAGGAAAGCCTACAATATGGTGCATAATATGCTATTTTCAATTAAAAAATCTGCTTTTCGTAATTAATAGAGACATTTTTTGGCAAAATGTGAGAGTACAGTCTCCGAGTAAGGTCTCCGAGTTCCGTCTCGAAGTAGGGTGGCGAAATTATAGTTTAACTTATATAGGACTCAGGAAACAAAATGGCGGCTGACACATTGAAGTAAAGTTCGGTTTGGTATTTATTAAATGTAGAACGAAGAAATAAAATGACGAAGTCCACGTACAGTCACAAGCAAAACGATAAAGGTGCATTAATTAAATATAAACAGTCTCAGAGGCTGGGCTTATAAAGACGCGAAAAACCATGCTTCGATCTGCAACAAAAATGCCTTTACTCAACATGGCCAACGTAAGCTCGAACACAAAAATGGCTCTCGAAAGCTCTCACATAAAATGGCTCTCGAAAGCTCTCACATAAAATGGCTCTCGAAAGCTCTAACATAAAAATGGCCGCTGAGCCACACATAAGCTTCGCGTATATATCAATTTTGTTAAATGGTTAAATGAATCGAGTCCAACAAGCCCCGCCTCCTGTATAACAAACTAACCAATGAAAGCACCGCGCACCCTTTTCCCTTTCTAGTCCATTGCACGATAAACATGCGTCCAAAAGTAGGCGTGTCTAACATGACCAGAAATATGTTAGGGTATGGCAGTGTATTGTATTACCGGACGCCTTTATTTTACTGCTTTAAAAAGGACAGTTTGAGGAAATGAAATTAAGAAAAATTCGCACTAGTTCTTCCAAATATTGTCAAATTTATGAAAATGTTAAAATTCTTTGATATTTACCAACAGTTTTCTTTGTATCGCGCTTGCCGCATACCCCTCTACGAAAAACAATTATTTTTGCGCCTGACAAATTGCATTATAATTCCGGACGCGCCCCCTCTATGGGATACAACATTATAATTGCGTGTTATTTTTAATTTGTTTTCGATCATCATATTTTTATGCTCTTGACTAGACGAGACTGGCATTGGATTTATTTGGGGTTTTTGTTTGATAAAACATATCCTTTATTTCTTAATCTTTGTCTTTTTGTGTGATCCAAGCCTTCCCCTTAAGAAAGATTATTGTTTCAATTAACTTATCAACTTTGGATAATGTTTATCGACGTTCCTGTTCTCTATCTATCGCTCTTGCGCTTGCGCGATCGTCATGATTGGAAAACCGGCTGCGGCATGCGGCGCAAATGAACCGGCTGCACGGCACTAGAATCAATCACCACGGCCACATAACCGCACGTCAACATTCGGATCGAGCGGACGCCGAGCGAGAGGTTGAAATTCGGCAAACAAGGCTCATTTTTTTCATCAAAAAATAGATCCTCTATATCAATTGTTATAATGTAAAGGTATGCAATGTAAAAATTTAACCATTTTCTATCAAAAAAGAGATAAATAAGGTAAAACTTATATTTTTTTGCCTCATTTTAGCAATCTTGTTCCATGTTTTGGTGTGTGGAATTTAACTGCGCCGACCTACGCGCACAAAATTGCTTTAGTGCGCAGTAATATGTGCGTCCGGAATTATAATGGTGTCCGGTAATACAATGCGTCACTATACGCTAATTAAATATTCCCCAAAACTTTGAGCCCGGAAAAGCTATGAATAGGACAAGATACCATTACTATTGTTAACCGAAATACAATTAACCGACATAGCACCTGTACGAATGTCATGAATGCCGACTACCGCTCAAGCAGGGACCGTCTCCAAATAGCTTAATACAATCCCCCGACCCAATACAATTACAGTGCATACATAATAAGATCCCTTAATTTAATGTGAACGAACTTAAATAGATATAACCTATGAAACCTTCTAAACTCTGTCATTTCACTGACAATTAATGGCCTAGCGCCCTCTTTAATATTGACTTATAGTATAATTATTTAATTGGGAAAACGGTCAATAGACCGTACCACTACAAAAAGATAAAACATTCTACATTATCGGCAGATTTTCATATTTGCATCTTTTAGATAAGTCTCGGAAATTGATAAAAGCTCTGCCCTTTTTTTCCCTTTTTTGCTTGTGTTTTTGTTTTTAATCAAGTGGAATACCTCAATAGAAAACGAACAAGAGCCAAATGAAAGCATGTCCTAGGATAATGAAACCTACCTGTAAATGCACGTTCGATAAGTCAGAGGCCGCGGAGCGTTTTTGAAAGTGGACATGCTGAGCCGAAAGTGGGGGGGGGGGGGGTCGAACAGGCTAAAAATCACAAAGTTATGGTCATTTTTGCATTTTTTCGTTTGCTGAAAAAAGTGGGGGAGGGGGTTGAAGGCCCCCCCCCCCCTCCAGCACCCAGCTCCGCGGCCTATGTATTAGGTTTCCTTACCTCGAGAACATCATCTGTCGAACAATGTCATCTTTGGCATAGTGGATTGGTGGGTTGCCTTGGTTGTCCTTGATGTCCGGATTCGCTCCATGGTCCAAGAGGTAAAGGACCAGTGCCTTCTTTATGGACAGTTCATCCTGAAAAAAATCTGATGAGATCTACAAAGAAATGGTAGGCAGTTATTACGTTAATTAACGGACCCTAATACATTCATTAAATCCACTTAATATCCACTCATCTTTTTCTGATAAATTCTTGGACAAATCACTAAATAGGAAATCATGGCTTGGACACCATCACTACCCACAGTTGTATACAGTCGTCTTGTGCAACCTAATGACGTTTTTGAAAGTATTCTGGTTATGAATGGTTGACTTTGTGCGCGGATATCAAGTACTGGCTCTTTTTCTATCATACGTTTTTTTTTGTTGGTTTGTTTTACTTACAGTTTCTTGAAACGATCAAAGAACATTATAATTATCATTATGAATTCATATTTTAAAAGGCTAAATTTCCTACGTCGATTTGGATCGTTTTGCAGTTAATAAACTCACCTTTTGAAGTACTGGTGTTGTTTCAACCTGGCTATCCTTATCAGTGGAAAGGAGAATGGCTTCATGAAGACACGTCTGCCCATTGTAGGACTGGATGTTCAGGTCTGCTCCATGAGAAACCAATATCTCAATGATCGAAGAGTTGCCCTTTTGCGTAGCTAAATGAATGGCTGTACACCCTCTCCCGGCATTTTATTATTATTAATTATTATTATTAATATCAACATAATATATTTGTAACAATCTACAAAAAGGGTATATTTTGCTAAATCCTTTCATACATAATGTAAGTTTATCAACATAGGCCCCTATACTGTTGGTCAGTAATAATTGATAGTAATTGTAAAGTTAATTAATCTCTTTGGAAGAAAATTTAAAAAAGGGTACCAGTCATGAACTTCCTTAAAATTAAATAAAGTCCTTAGTATCAGGGGAAAAGTTGCTTCTTTGCCACTATGTAAAAAAATGTATGTAGCACTGGTGTATTTATGATAGTATTGAATAATACCTCCTTAATTTAATAAAGCAGGTAATTCATCTAATGAAATTTAAAGAGTCAAAGACATGTTTACATGTTGAAATGGGGCGCCAGGAATGTAATGTACGCATTTATTGTTGACCCAGTTCTATTGAACCATTGGCGCGCCCGGAATGTAACATACGCGGGTATTGTATCACATTGCTGACGCTTCCTGCGTCAACAGGTGGTTTATGCGGATTGGAATGTGGGCGTTTATTTCTGCAACGCTTACAAACAGCGGATGATAATGCATCATTCTTCGTCGTGGTTTGCTTGTGATAATAATAATAATAATAATATAGAGTATTTCTTAAGCGCTGTCTCCACATTAATCATGTGCTCAAAGCGCTGGAGAGAGGAAAAAACTTTACAATGGAGAAGGATGGTGATACATATATAAAAATAAATGAACACGTAATGAAAGAAATGATTGGAAACTACTTGAAGGCAATTTTGAACAGATGAGATTTGAGTGCAGTTTTGAAACATTCAACATTTGTAATATTACGAATGTGTTTGTGGCAATTGGTTCACAGAAAAGGACGCAGCATGTGCAAAACGACCCCATGATTTCTTAGATTTTGAACAACAAGTTTTTTCGAGTCTGAAGATCTTAGACGTCGAGGAGGATTGTAAGGTATCAACAATTTAACATTATACTCAGGGGCAGATCCATGTATACAATGAAAAACTAGCAATAACAACTTAAATACAATACGATATTCGATAGGTAACCAATGAAGTGAGGACAAAATTGGAGTTATGTGAGCAGAGCGTCGAGTAAGGTAACAATACGAGCTGCAGAATTCTGCAATTTCTGTAATTTTGAGAGTTGAGACTGTGGAAGTTGAAACAACAGTAAGTTACCAAAGTCAAGCCGAGACGATATTAGAGCATGCACTATCTTTTTCTGTTACCGAACGAGTCAAATACTTGCGAATGATGCCTAAATTACGTAATTGATACCTTACAGATCTGCACACAGCAGGGATCTGGGCAGACATGGACATAGTGGAGTCGAACAAAACTCCAAGGTTCCTACATGATTTGGTTGATACAATATCCAACTACAATTCTCAAAGACGGAAGATTTATCTTTGAAGCCTTAGAGCCGATAAACAGTAGCTCAGATTTAGCCTCATTTAACTTCAAAGAATTACTACCATCATCATATAATAATATCTCGGACACAACTTCAAGTTTTTTTAACAACATCTATGACATTGGCCTGGCTAGGTAAGAATGAACTATACATCTGGACATCATCTGCATAACAGTGATAGTTAAAACAGTGATGTCTTAAAATCTCTTTAAGACCACCCAAGTAAAGTGAAAAAAGGGTCGGGCCTCCAACTGATCCCTGTGGTACACCACAAACTAACCTAGCAGGATAGACTTTGAATTATTAATCAAAACAACTTGAAACCTTTCAGATAAGTATGACTTAAACCAATCAAGAGCTTTTCCATCAACACAAGAGATCTCAGAGTGTTTAACATAATTGTATGATTGACAGTATCGATTGCTGAAGATAATTCGAGGAGTAAGAGAACAGTAATTCTCCCATCATCCATGTCTCTCAAGATGTCATTTGATAGGTTGACGAGCAGAGTCTCGACACTGTGATGCGGCCGATAAGCTGACTGGCGATTGTCCAAGAGATTATCTCAAGTAGATAATCTGATAGTCTTGAGAAGACGATACGCTCGAGGATCTTGGACAAAAACGGAAGATTTGACACAGGCCGATAATTCTGAAAAGCCTCAGGATCAAGGGATGGCTTCTTTAATAAGGGCTGGATGTAAGCTAACTTCAGTGCACTCGGAACCGAAGCCTGTTGAAGACTCAGGTTGACAATGCTGGCTATTGCAGGTGCAAAAACTGGAGCACACTCCTTCACCAAGACAGTTGGAATTGGATCCAAGTCACAGGACTTAGGTTGCATATTGCGAAGAAGACTCTCGATCTCAGCCGCTGTTGTAGGCTCAAGGATAGCAGAGACGCAGAGGTTTGTCTCAATGAAGGAGACGAGTAACATCTGTAGGCAAATTAACTGCAAATCTTACTTATCTTCGATTAAAGAACTGCATGAAGAACTGTGCCAAACTTTGATCATTAACACAATCCGGAAAAGGCGATGACTTCCTGGCGATTTAGAAGATGGTTAGCACACTAAAAAAGCCGTTTGGAGTCCGTTCCACAATCCTCGATGAGACTGACATAGTAATTAAACTTATATGTTTGAGTGAAAAATTTGGAAGTGTTTTCGGAATGATAGCGCTGGAAATATGGATATTAGGTGGCTACCTGGTGGTTGTGCATGTATTTGGTGGACTGGGATTTATTACACTGGATAACAATAAAATACGTGGTGAGACTGGATTATAGTGCTTCAGTGTGAGGCGCTACACACCAGTATTTCAGACACGTTAGCTTCCAGACGCCGGAGGAAAATACGAGAAAGACGAGTTCAAGCTGCTTATGGCAGGTCGTAGTACATTTTCCTTTTGTTCATTTTAGTAGTTACAAAGTGCTAAGTAACGCTTTGTTCCAGTAAGCTAAATGTCTCAAAAGTGAATTATCATTAGAAGATGATTGACCTCCAGGTGTTAAGCGCTATCTAAAAACAATTAGATATTTAGGCTATATATAGGCCTAATGTACTGAATGATTCTGAATTCATTGGAAGTGAATAATTCACTTGGCCAAATAAGCAAGGTATTTGCTATTTTTGTCAATTAAGATAGACATGTAGGCCTATGCCAAAAGATTATGGTGGGTTCTATTAACCATGAGTTCAATGATAATGTTAATTCATTGGATTGATTTGGGAAGCTTGGACTACAATGTGCATGATCGTAGGAAAGAACAGTTGGAAATTGGAGTGAAAGAGATTGAAAGTCTCGTGTTACGATACATTATGTAGCCCACGCACACGTGGCTTTCGACTCGGCACAATGGCTGCAGTCATACGGTCTAGATGGAAAACTTGTACCATGACATTTAGGCAATTGAATAACACTAGACCATATTCGAGTGAATATTTCGGGCTAATTTTTTGCTCTAGCCCATATCTAACAACCTTATGAATCCTTTGCTTTATGGGTAGGCCTTGGCACTTTAAAAGAAATGGCCTTTAATTTGGCATTATGGCATTAAAAAACATTGCTTTTAAGGGGATTTGATGGATAAAGTTGGTATGTTAAGGATTTAACATAAAATGTATGGATAAATGAATTAATAAAAGAAAGGAATACGTAACTTTGCAGAGGCTTGCAAAACTGTGACCTAATATGGAGCCTTACTTTGTGAGTGCATATTTTATAATGAGTCAATTATGGCATTGGCTGGAATTGTTGACAATCATTTTAAGCAATGCAAGACAAATTCAATGATATTTCTTTCGAACTCAGAATTGCGCCCAGGTGTCTTTTTTGTTTCTTTGCAGAACCATGCAGTGATCAGAGCCATCATTGGTTTGGAGAACCCAGAGCACCAGTGGAGTGCTAAGTTAGTTCGGCTAAGCCTAGTGGAAGCCTGGCCGTGGATTAGAGGAGGTTTATGGGCGCATATCATTGATAGATCGTATAGCACAGTGAAGCAAGTCTGCCAGGATGCCTTGCTACTGTAGTACAGTAGTTTGTGCTCGAGTGGAGCCAAGTTCTAGGGAGCCGCTTACAGGAGGAGTCCAGGCTGAAACGTATATTGGAAGTACGTAAAGGTGAACGCATATGTTTAGAGCAAGTTGGACAACAGAAAGCTGTCCGAGATGAACCGCCATGCTTGAGCTTGCCTGGCATGCCTGGCGTCAAAAATATGATTAGGAAGGCGGCACATCCCTTTAATGTGGTACCGAATGGTAGAGCCTACAGGACAGCAAGCACTTGCTAGCAAGTTTGGAGAGACAGAATTAAGCAAGGAAGTAATCGCTATTGTGAATCTGTAAAAGAGCACTATGTCTCACTCGATCATCTTCTCTCAGATTCATGGGAGTGCTGTCCTCAAAAATAAATGTAATTTGGATAATCTCAGAACGCCACGTGAAACAAAACATGTTGAAATACATTAAACAAAGGTTCAATACGATTGGAAAAACTAATTAATTATGAATGGCTATAATGGTGTGCCTTATAAGTGGCGTTTATGTCTTGCCTTTCAAAGATTTTCAGCGAGTATTTTACATAACAAGTTCAGCGTTTATTGTTGGCATTGTAGTATAAAAGGTGCTTTATTTATACAAACATATTTCATGTAACTCCCAATTACTGTGTACCTTCGTTAAGGAGGATCAGCGCTTAAATTCGTTGATTTTACTAGGCCTAATGGCCTACAGGGAAATGTGGTACATATATTTATGAAATTGGCATAAGTTTTAGTAATGCTGTCAATCGATTACTAGTAAGCTGTCAGCTACATGGCATTGTGTTTGAAAGGGCAAAGTTGTGGCGGAGTTTTATTTTGAGCGACTTAGGACTCGCGTTAAGTGTGTAACACCAATGGTGTAGTGGTATTGTAGGCTTCGATTTGGCTAGCTATGGAAGGTCATATGACCCCCTTTTATGAAAGAATCTGTTAAGGGCCTATGAATTGGTCATGGTGCAGCAAATTGGCAATGTGGTGATCATGTTTTCGGCTATGTGCTTGAAATTCGTTCGTCAAATTATTAAGGCGTAATGTTTTTTCGTTGGCCAAATGGTATAGAAACATATTTTTAATCATTGCGTCAGCATTCAAATTGGGGTAATCTGGTTGCCTCTCTGAATACCGCGTTGTCAAATAGGTAAACCTTTATTGAGCAATCCACAGAGGTTTGGTCTAATAATTGGGAACTTGCTGTTTGATGCATGATTTTCCTATTACCTAGCAGCAATGATTGTTGAAAATTGTATTCGTGTTTTGCTAAAGTATATGGCATAGTGTTTTTCAGGCAAAGCTTTCCGAGTCAATATAAAAATTCTATGTCAAGGCTTCACTCGATTTCAGAGGCGGGGAGGCCGAGTTTTGGTTGCCAAGCGGTAGTTAGCAAAACGACCATAATTCGGCAGAAATTTTTGTTTGGTTTGTCGATGTATGATATATTGGCCTTACACAAAAGTTATTGGTCAGGAATATATATATGTTATGGATATATACATGTAATGATATGCGTATGTGTGTCTCACTTTACAGCTTGGGCTAATACGAGATGTATGTTTTGGCCTGTCTTGGTTCATAGTCAGGAGGGTGGTGCATATGAACAAAGCTTTAAGTCTCACTCGATGGCAAAGGCGGGGGATTGTATGTGACGTTTGGTTACGTCGATGTATTTGGTAAATTGTCCACAGACAAAGGTTATTGGGCAATGATGTAATACATGTAGGCCTATATATGTTATTGGATAGATATGTATATATACATATATATGTTGGAGTGTGTTATGTAACACCCCCGGGTCAATACGAAATACATGTAAAATGTTTAGGCCTGTGTCGGTTTTATAGGCAGGAGGTGGTACAAAGCTTTAGGTCTCACTCGATGGCAAAGGCGGGGGGATTGTGCGTAACAATTTGGTTTGTCGATGTATTTGTAGACAAAGATTATTGGGCCAATGACATAATATTATTATGTGTGTATAATATGTATATGTATTATGTGCGTGTGTTAATGGATATATACATATTATAGGAGCGCGTTATGTAACGCTTTCGGTCATATGGAAATAATGTTTAAGCTTGTATCGGTTTTATAGGCAGGAGGGTGGTACATATGAACAAAGCTTTAAGTCTCACTCGATGGCAAAGGCGGGGGGATTGTACGTGATCATACTTTAAGGCTGACTCGATTTCAGAGGCGGGCAGGCCCGTACGTTTTATAGATAGCTTTATTGCACGCTATTATAGAAATGTAGCAAATGGTAATTGGCTTTACCCGATTGCATAGGCGGGGAAGCCGCAGGCTATATGTTTACAAGGATTCATTAGGTGCGAATATTAAGTTGTGACACCTATAGTGATAATTTGGAAGTTTTAAGTAAGCCAGAACATTGATACTGGTGGTGAATGGGTTTGCTTTGTTATGCAAGTAATAATTAAAAGCCACTGTAGGGGGTAAGAGAAAGAGGCAAATGTTGGATTTGTGGGCCAATTTAGCAGCATATTTTCATCTTGATTCGATTGTTTGCTGAACTATATGTCATGTATGTGAAGCTCAATGTTATAGTGACGTCATATTTGGATTTATATGATAATTATAACAATTTGTTAACGGTTAGTTACCTACTGTGGAATTGTGTTGAGCTATGGTGCCTCATATCGAATCAATAGTAGGCCTACCCCCTTTTGGTCTAGCTATGGTCTAGCTATGAATGCTAGACTGGCGTTTCAATGGTGATATGAATTGAATCGATTGCTCCAATTGCAATGGCGGTAGTTTTGGAGTAATAGGCAGATAAAGTAAATTAGTTTCATGAATATGGTCTCAAGAACGAAAGTGACGAATTAGTTATTTGGCGGCCGATCATATATAAATATATGCTCGTTTGGCGGTAATTTGTTAAATTAGGCCACCAAATATCTATTGCATTGCCCGTGTTCAAGTCTAGTGATCACTTGTCATCTGATATTTTTGACCCCACTTTTCGATTTACAGGCGAGGGGGTGCCATATATATTTAGTTGAATTTGTTCGCATGTCAATTCATAGGTTTCCGGCCCAATTCGATTTGAATGCGGGCGGACCTAGTTGTTACCTACATATTAATTCTCAAACTCTGTAAACCGGAAGTAAATTAGGGTGTCACGTTTTAATGTTACGCCTCACCTGATTCTTACAGGCGGCGAGGCTGGTATATGGGTTTATGATGATTTGATGTAATGTGTTATATTTGTTCTGTGTTATTGCAGGGTATACTATGTTTAGGCCTCACTCGATTTCAGAGGCGGGGAGGTCGATACATTATAGATTTATGTCTCACTCGATTTCAAGAGGCCGGGGAGACGGTATAATATGCTAGTAATACGTTTTGGCCTGACTCGATTTCAGAGGCGGGCAGGCTGGTAACATGGTGTTATGTCTCACTCAATTTCATAGGCGGGGGGATGGTATAATGTTAACGTAAATAAATTATCCTGTTGGGCAATAACACATACATGAAATGAAATTGAATGATATACATTTAGGCCTTACTCGATTGCATAGGCGGGGAGGCTGTTATCTGTTTACGATGAAATTGAATGATATACGTTTAGGCCTTACTCGATTGCATAGGCGGGGAGGCTGATATCTGTTGATGATGTTATATATATATATTATGTGATATTTTGTTCTGACACCTCAAATGATAATTGGCAAATAAGCGTCCATCACAAAGTTTCAATAAAGCCACGACATAACCGCAAATACTGTGTTTGTTATTTTGTCAGCCTGGAATAAAGTAATATTGAACTAATTACCTTTTCATCAGTACACCTCGTATCAGAGCTCGTGGCACGAAGTTCGTCTTGTTCTGCTGCTGGATCACAAGAAAGTGAACTATCTTCTATAGATTTATTCACTTCGGCTCCGTGATGTATCAGACACTTTGTGACATCTGTCTGTCCATTTGCAGCGGACAAATGTAGGGCCGTCCATCCTGTGTTGGTGACCTTATAGACATAGGCACCGCTCAGGAGAAGGAACGTTGTGAGGTCTAGATGGCCATTTTGAGCAGCAATGTGCAAAGCAGTCCATCCGTCGTTGTCTACGGTCTTAACGTCAACTCCATGATTAAACAAACATTTACTGACATCCAGATTGCCATTCTGTGCTGCAACATGTAACGCTGTGGAACCTTTCGTTTTCGTTCTCCCATTGACATGTGCTCCCCGCCCAAGCAAATGGTCAGTGATTTTACAATGACCTACGAATGCAGCAACATGCAAGGCAGACATACCATCGACATCCACGTTATTGACCTCAGCTCCTTGTTCAAGTAGATATTCTGCGATAGCAAGATTGCCCCTCTGGGCAAGATGAAGGGCGGTCCAGCCAATATCATTGTTCTCATTCACATTAGCCCCTTGACCAACTATATACCGAACAACACCAAGATCACCAGCTTCAACAGCCTACTGTAGTGATGTACCACCAACTGTTCTGCTTTGTTGCATAAACATACGAAGCTCTTCAAATTCAAGGTCACTGGTCCAAATTACGGTATATATGCAAATTAATCCACCTGGAGCCCTCCTGTCCTCATCAGCATCTTGAATGGAATTATGTTTGCCCACACCTAGATCATCTTCCGGAGCACCTTTAAATACAGACAACGTATCCAAGAGTTTGCCGAAAGCACAAGCTCCTTGTCGACGACTCAGACATGTTGCATCATAGTGACCATACTGCGCATCAAATTGTAGAACGATCGAGTCGCTCACACTTCTCTTGTGAAGTTGAGCACCTTGACTTAACAAATATTTTATGATGTCAAATTGACCTTGATAAACAGCAAGATGTAGACTAGTGTTTCCAATTGTACTACATCCATCTATCTCAGCTCCATGACTAATCAGATGTGTTACGATATCTAGATGGCCAGCCTGTGACGCATGATGTAAAGCGGTCTCTCCCTGGTTGTCTTTCATATTCACATCAACCCCTTGACTGATCAGATATTCTACGACACCAATATGTCCATATTCAGCAGCATTTCGTATCGCATTTATACCAATTAAAAGCATTGCTACTATTAAGATCGGCTCCATGACTTAGCAAACACTTTATGATATTGAAAAGACCATTTTTGGCAGCAACATGTAAGTCTGTCCAACCGAAAGAACCTGCCCAATCGATCTCTGTACCTTGACTGACAAGTTTTTTTGTGGCTTCTAGGTCACCTCCCTCAGCGGCATAATGTAGTTCCCTCCAATAAATCGTACCCAGGTCAGTAATCACAGTTTCTTCGGTAACTAGGCTTAACAATAAATTTGTGACACTGACACGACCTTCAGGTGCAGCTATATACAGGGCTGACCATCCTCTGTCAGTAGTCCTATGCACATCAACTCCTTGACGAATTAGATATTTGGTGACGTTAGAATGACCGTTCTGTGCTGCAAAATGTAATGCAGTCCAACCATCGATACTGCCCTTATTCACCTCACCCCCTTGACTGATAAGATAATTGGTGACATCAAGATGATCATTCTGTGCAGATAAATGTAATGCAGTTAAACCATCATTATCACCCTTATTGACCTCAGCCCCTTGACTGATTAGAAATTTGGTGATACCGAGATAACCATTATATGCAGATGCATGTAATGCAGTCCAACCATCATTATGGCCCTCATTGACCCCAGCCCCTTGACTGATAAGATAGTTGGTGACATCAAGATAACCATTATATGCAGATGCATGTAATGCAGTCCAACCATCATTATGGCCCTCATTGACCCCAGCCCCTTGACTGATTAGATAGTTGGTGACATCAAGATGGCCGTTCTGTGCAGATGCATGTAATGCAGTCACACCATCATTATTGCCCTTATTGATCTCAGCCCCTTGACTTATTAGATATTTGATGACCTCAAGATGACCACTCGATGCAGACAAATGTAATGCAGTCCAACCATCATTACTGCCCTTATTCACCTCAGCCCCTTGACTGATAAGATATTTGGTGACATCAAGATGACCGTTCTCAGCAGCTGTATGTAATGCAGTCCAACCATTATCATCGCCCTTATTGACCCCAGCCCCTTGACTGATCAGATATTTGGTGACATCAAGATGACCGTTCTCAGCAGCTGTATGATGCAGTGCTAACATCGTTTTCCCCCTTATTCATCTCATTCACTTCACCGATTAGATATGTGTTGACATCGAGTTGAACGTTCTTAGGATCAGGCTGGAATATAGTGCAACTTGTTTTTTTGCTCTCCTTCAACTCAGCCCCTGGAGTGTTATTCAGCTGGTCATTCCGGGGAGCTTCTCGCATCAAAGCAATATCAACGTTATAACTAGCCTTCTCAGCTTTACTTTTTATGTATTTGTTAACATATCCACGACCTTTCCGTGCTGTAGATGGATGTATTGTAGTAATATGCACCATTATTGTTGTCGTTATTCAATCGAAATCTTTAGAATTGATGCTTAGTTTTGACATTTTGAGATTGCAATGGGAATTTGTGAAATTTTTAAGCAGTCGACCATCTACATGTTTCGTGATAGTTTAAGAATGTTTTCATGGATTTTCATTACATTGCACATAACGATGACCGCCAACACTAGTGGTGCATCTTTCTTTAGTTTAGGGGATTTTCCTCTTTTTTTTTTTGTTCTTTATTTTGTTCTTTTATTTATTTATTTTTTTCCTTTCGTACTATATGAAGAAGAGATTTTTTACTCACATCGCATATAAATAAAGATATGTTCATACCAAACCACGTCCTGCAATTTAATTGTGAGAATTGTACATCATGGACGTCATTAGCGGTACTTGGGTTTTAGTGTCTGTTCTCGGGTTTGAAGAGTTTCTTGACCTATGGTCAATTGAAGCTAAACAATTATGGCTACCAACACACATCATATAATGTCCGCGATCCATTCAAGTTTTTTTGGTTTATCCATTTTTTCGTCAGAAGCAGACCTACTGCCTTTACAAATCCAAGTGCGTAGCCTACTAGTCTAGGATAGTCCTCCACTGACCTTCTCTATATATTGAGAACTATACACAACAAAAAAAGTAAGTCCCCCCCTAATCAAAATAATGTAACTTTTGAACGGACTGGTTTTGAGCACAATATAAAATTAAAGGGACGTTTTCTACACTTATTGAGTACCTTCTGTGAAAAAATGACATCGATCCCTTGAGACATGCATGAGTGATCAACGTTTAAAGTAAAAATGGACATTTTCAAAAGTCACAAGGGTCATTTTTGGGTCTGTAAGAAATTTTTTTTGTGTAAAATATTCTTTTTACCTTGTGTTCAATTGTTGTGGTAGTTTTATCATCCAAAATTTGACCACCCAACACCAATCCCGATACATTTCACTATTTTTCATGGATGAGTGAGCACAATTTTAAGAATTATGTTCAGGCCTCCAAAAATGGTAGAATCCAACAACTTTATTGAAAGAATTGACATTGGTTATTATCATCAACATTTTCAACACATTTTGTGAGAACATGAGCACTAACCGACGTGTAAGGACGAGTGAGCCCACTTTAAAGGTTACTTTTGTGACTTTTGTAATGACAATTTTGGCTTTAACGCTTGTTTATTCATGCATTACGATACGGTTTGATCTCATTTTTGCACATAAGTTAGTCGATGGGTGTATAAACATAACCGCCAAACGATATTACTCAACACTTTTTTGTTAAAAAGTTCCAGCATGTTGATTTGGGGTTTATTTTTGCCTCGAGATTGTTCACAATTTCAATGGAGAGGAAATAAAAATTTCAACAAAATTGAAATTCGGCTTAATTTCATTGATAATTTTTGTTAATTCTACTGAGAGTTTTTTCATGAAACTTGGCACACACCTTCAGGGTGGTACTAACTATCAGGAACAAACGCTAAATTGAGAATCTGATACGGCACGGAGTGGGGCTAAAGCTCTGAAATTTCTTCTTATTTGCATGTTTTTCAAATATCTTCTGTTCACTGAAGCATAAAACACTGGAATTTTCGTGAAATTAAAATCAAATGAACTATCCAAGAAGGTGTATGACAATTATCCAAAGAAAGCAATTAAATTTTAGTCCACAAACGAAAAAACGGTTTTTCACGTATCACGTGTTCATTGAAGCGTGAATTTTAAAAAAAATGCCATAGCATGATTTGAAAAAAATTAATTTGACATACATATAACAAAACATTGTTGATAAAATGATTTTCATCACACAAAAGGGAACAATACTTACCTAACAAATCTAAAAATATTCTTTTTTGTTTTTATTAAGTGTTCATTCAACCGTGAATTGATTGATGTTGTTTAAAACACTCTTCCAGATTGCAAATTCCGTCATAATCAATAATTTTTCAAAGTAAAAATGTGTAAAAAATACAGTTTTTGCAAATTTTACCTCATGCTCATCCAACCGTGAAATTTAATCCAAAAGTCATTCGATGTGTTAGAAATTAAATGCAACAACCCTTCTGAACATATCTTTTGTTGAAAAGTTTGAATTTGTTTCAATATTATTGAATTAAAGTTATGAAACTAACATTGTGACATTCGAAAAGTGACATTTTTGCCTTTTGACTGTGCTCATTGAAGCATGACTTAAAGAATTTAATTAAAAAAATCCCTAAAATGAAAGCTGATAAAATTATCTTCAAGCACATGTAATAAAATTTGTAAAACTTCTGTTGGTTCAAAAGTTACATAATTTTGATCAAGGGGGGACTTACTTTTTTTGTTGTGTATAGGACACGTCCGATGGATCAGAGATGTGTTAATCAATCCGTACTGTTCTTTGCAGAAATGTTCCAGCAAATTTCCTTCCCTCCGTCTTTCATCTCAATTTGCCTATAGCTCTGTCCCATTTGGTATTTACGGTTGGTTACTTATCTTACCTACTGTATATGTAGGTCGGACCATGTAAGAGCTCATGACCGTGACGTGCCGCTTGTAATTAAAGCTCTAATATCGATCTCCAATACACAACATATGGTGGTACAATATACCGTGTGTCTAAAAAAAACGTAACACTTTTGAAATGGTTGCCAATTTAGCATATATAATTTTATAAAAAAATGTCGATATGTATGGAAAGCTAAAGGACCAACCTTTTATATGATATGAAAAAATTGAAGAAAAAAAAATCATGCTTCGATGAACAGTGTTCACTTAAGTTAGAGGTATGAAAATGCGCCTGCGCAGGATTTGTCCTTCCAATTTTGGACAGGTAAATTACTTGTAGCTTACAAAATAAGTTTGATACGAGATATTCATGATCGATGGATTAAGAGTTAAAAGGATGTTTTGAATACCAGTCCTTTCTCTCTGTCATTTATCAATCCCCAAACATCAACCCTGCCACACACACACCCACACACACCCACACAGATGAACAAAGCAGTTGTAAATAAAGAAATAAAAAAAAAACATGAAAATCTTTTTTTAAAAGATTTAACTTGTTTTTTGTCATGTCTGCCTAATGTGGTGTGTGTGTGTGTGTGGTGCGTGCACGTGTGTGTATGTGTGTGCGCGTATATGTGTGTGTGTGTGTGTACGTGCGTGTGTGTGTGGTTTGTGTGCGTGTGATAATTGGTTTGAGCAATTGCTTGATGGAATTAATGTTTCAGTGATTTATCGATTGATTTAAATGATCAAAATGAGTGACTGGTTAATAATTTGATTATTAATGGAAAAAATGATCCACCAAACTTTCGGAAGAAAACTGATAAAAAAGCAAGGAGTAGGTGAGAGGATGGGAAGAAGGTGTGTGTGTGTGTGTGTGTGTGTGTGCGCGCGCGTGTGTGTGTGTGTGTGTGTGTGGGAGGGGGAGGACAGTGAGTTGCGTAATGTCAATTATGATTTGGATATATTCAATTTAGCCAATTCACATTCTTCCTTAATCCCGTCCACATCTACCAGATCAATGATACAATAAGATGGGAGTGGAAGTGTGTGTGTGTGTGTGTGTGTGGGGGGGGATGGGCGGTGGTGTTTCAAGATTGATGAATAACACAGAAAAGGAATGATATTCAAGGTATTCAAAATATCCTTTTGATCATCGATCATGAATATCTCATATCGACCTTATTTTGTAAGCTACAAGTAATTTACCTGTCCAAAATTGGAAGGAAAAATCCTGCGCAGGCGCATTTTCATACCTCTAACTTAAGTGAACACTGTTCATCGAAGCATGATTTTTTTCAATTTTTTTTCATATCATATGAAAGGTTGGTCCTTTAGCTTTCCATACATATCGACATTTTTTCATAAAATTTTATATGCTCAATTTGGCAACCATTTCAAAAGTGTTACGTTTTTTTTTGAGACACACGGTACAGCCTGCGCACGCCGCTGTTTATGAAGGGGCGTATATCTCATATAACGAATTACAGTTCCTTATTCAACATTATAATGGTATTCATCTTTGATCGGCATGCTTAACAAATAATAACTGAGGGACGCTTGAGCTGAGGGTGATTGAGTAGTATACGCTATGATAACAGACCAAAGTCTAAATCAATATACACTGTAAAAAAAAATATTTGTATTTTTACAGCAAATCTGCTGTCAGCTGAGTCGCCATAAAAAATGTAATTCAAAAAACACTTTTGTTGTAAATTTCTCCTGCAAATAATTACATGAGAAATATAAAATATACATCAGGAGTAACACATTTGTTCCGTTTTAACCAAAATACGTAAGCTTTAGAATTGATTTTTTTTTCTTCTCTTTCATAAATTCTTAGAGGAGAAATTTACAACAAAACTGTTTTTTTAAATTACGTTTTTGTATGGCGACTCTGCTGACACCACTTTGCTGTTTTTTGTTTTTTGTTAACAGTGTATTGGGACAATTCTGAGGTTTGATGTAACATTGACTTCTTCCATGACTTTTAACTGTTATTTTGATCAATAGATTTCAAGTATGCACATAATTATTCGACAATTTCGAGCTATCCAAATATTTTTCATGTGAATAAAATAGTTTTGTTGTGGTTGTATGCGGCGAATGCGTCGGTACTCACATTATCTTATTTCTTTTTTTACTAAGAATGGCAAGATGGTCAAAAGTGTCCTCTAAGATATTAAAGGAAAGAGAGAATCTGTTCGTATTTTTTTTTACAGTTTCAATAATGGGAAGAATATATCATTAGTAAAAGAAACGTTATGATTAGAATGGTTTTAATACAGGCAAAGGGAAGATGGATACTCAGGTTTTTTTTTTTCCGGTGGTCATATAACCCTTTTGTAACAAATAAATATTTTTGAGTATTGAAATAAATTAATTCATCTTCTCCTCTTTGTGGAATTTTTCGGGAAAAAATATTAAACGAGTTTTGTGTAATTAGCATTTAACATATTTGGGTCTCCAGTATCATTTATGTAATCTTAATTATGGTACAAAAAATATTGAGTTTGAAAGACCCTTGTGACTTTTGAACATCCATGAAGTTGTTCGTGATAAATATAAGAATTTACATATGAGACAAGTTTCTTTCCATTTTTTTTTCATGTCTTGTCCACCACAAAAGGAAAAAGACAATTAATCACTGTAAATATGAATTTACAAAGTTTATGTTTGTATATATTGCCAGTATTTGGTCACGATAAGTTGAAAACGTTGAAATCACTTTTTCCAGCCGAAATGCAACCCAGTGACGGAAAGTTTTAAGTTATTTCTTCTTGCCTGTGTGTGTATGTGTGTGTATGTTTTAATACTAGGCGACGGCCTTGCGTTGCCAGCGCAATGTCAACAAAGCCAATAAATAGACACCTGAGAGTCACTCTATTATTTAATTGTTATATGAAAAATGATAACCAGCACATATTGAAGGAAATCACTTTTACAAATAGGAATAATAAGACACAATATGTTTCCTCTCTTTTTGCCCCCTTTTATTATTATTATTGTTTTTGTTTTTTTAAATATCAAAACGTTTTACTACTATTATTATGCATACCATTCCTTAAATATAGGTTACTTACTTTGTTGATAAGGTAGTTCAGGTAAGATATTAAACGAAGAGTGCTGGCGTACCTGATCCTGAAATATGTACCATATTATGTTATTTTATGAGGACCTGGTATTATACGCAGTTTGACACTGCTCCTGAAAATAATGTGAAAATATTCATTTGTAAAGTTATTTTAAATCATACGATATTTTCTTTTCGACTTGGCTGGTAAAAATATCTATTTATAGTCATGAACTTGCGTGATTTGCTATCAAACCAGTCTTGAAGAAGTCCTTTCTGAAAAACCTTAATGGATTCATTTCCAGATTGGTTTTATTTTTATGTGGTTCACTTCCTTGGAAACGAAATAACAAGACTTTATAATCCCATCCACATTTTTTTTTAATGTTCAAGGTGAGGTTTATTGAAACCCATCAATCATGCAAAATATTCGTATAATCATTTAACCAAAAATGTAGTGCAACCTGATAAACAAGCTTGAAGAAGCACAGCTTGTAAAGGGGCCCCTCATTAATTGTATAAAAACATAACAAATAACAGCATATGTGTACGTAAAGAAATTGATGGAAAAATGCATTATCAATCATAAACATTCAAAATATGGAAATAGACATAAAAACAATACACACCAGATACACAAATACTATACTTCATCATTCCCGTTGGTACAATATACCAGCATTTACTTCACATACATGTAAAACCGAAATTGAATGTTACATATTAATATTTCACACCTTCTAGATTGATCAAACATAAAATGATTATATATATATATGTAGGTACACTCGTGGACACAAAATGGAGCATTATATAAAATGTTATACATGTAAATGTTTGGTTTGATTGGTAGTTAAAAAAAAATTACAGTTTTATAAATACAATAATAGAATACAACGTAAACATTTTATTTATACTGTACATGTATTATTAATACACCTGTGTATATTCATATTCTCTATACATGATGAAGCTTTTTATTTGTTCGTCTAATCATGTTTTTTGGTGATATATGAGAATAACATTACATGAACGGGACTAGAAAACAAACTGATTTCAAAGATTTTTTCTTATTTTGCCAGATGTCACTGACGAAAGTGTAGGATGGTTTTTATCTTTAGGCCTATCATTTTATTTTATTTATTGGAGAGGCATTATTGGGGCGATTCTTTTAAAATAAACTTGCATAAATTAGCATGTATAATTTGGAAACAAGATTTCAAAACTTTGAGAAGGTATGCAACCTCTAGTTGTACCAGATCGCAAAAAGAGAAAATAATAATAAAAAAAAAAAAAAATCAACCAATGGACTAATATCATATTTTGATTTTTTTTTTAATACATTAACATTACCATTGAGTTTCAAAATACGTTGTAGAAGCTCTTTATAAATAATAACAATCACAATAAAAACAAGTGGATTAGTAAATTACGCGATGCGTAATATATGTCCCCGCCGATAATGTAAAATTCCCATTATATCACGATCAGATGATCACATAAGGCAAACAGAATCGTAAATCGGGTAAAAAATGGCGATAGTAAGTAGCATTTTGGTAGCCAATGTACATAAAGTCGAAAATCAAGGTCAAAAGGTCAAAGGGGTCAAACAGGCAAAATTCTGTGAAGAAGTTTTGTAGTCCTTCTCACGCTAGTCTATCACATAAAGCAAACGGAATCGAAATCGGATGAAATAGGGCGAAGGGAGTAGCATTTTAGTAGTCCCCATTAACATATAGGGTTCAAAGGGTTCAAAGGTCAAAATTCTGTGAAAGCAAGTTTTGTAGATATTACCTAGTGGATATCACATAAAGCAAGCAGGCGGAATTGAAATGGATGAAAAATTGGTAAGGAGTAGCATTTTTGTAGCCTAATGTAGCAATATAAGTAAAATTGAAAGTCAAGGTCAACGGGGTCAAAATTCAAAATTTCCGTGACGAAGTTTTGGTAGTCCTGCACCTAGTGCTATCAACATAAACAAACGAATCCGAAATCGGACGAAAAAATGGCGAAGCGCAGTAGTCAATTTTGTCAGCCAATTAAATATAGGTCAAAAATAAAGGTCAAGGTCAAGGTAAAATTCTCGTAAGGAAGTTATTGTAAGTCCTACCTATGCATCACATAAAGCAAAACGAATCGAAATCGGATGAAAATGGCGAAAGTAGCATTTGTAGCCACCAATAAACAATATAGGTCAAGGTCAAAGGTCAAAATTCTGTGAAAATAGTTTTGTAGGGCTATTTACCTAGTTGATGATCACATAAAGCAAGCGGAATTGAAATCGGATGAAAATTGGTGAAGGAGGTAGCATTTTTGTTAGCCAATGTACAAATAAGTAAAATTGAGAGGTCAAAGCGTCAAAGGGGTCCAAATTCAAAATTCCGTGACGAAGTTTTGTAGCTCACGCTCCATTCGATCTGGAGTGCTTAACAATAAAGCACGAATCGAATCCGGATGAAAAATGGCGTGGGAAGGGGGTGAGGATGGAGGCTTTTTGTAGCCAATTAACAATATACGGTCAAAAATAAAGTCAAAGTCAAAGGTCAAAATTCGGTGAAGAAATTTTGTAGCGGGCCATCACCTAGTCTATACAATAAAAGCAAAACGGAATCGAAATCGAAGGAAAATGGTGTAAGAAGGGAGCATTTTGTAGCAATTAAATATAATGTATAAATACAAGTAGCCAAGGTCAAAAGTCAAAGGGTCAAAAGCAAAATATTCCGTGTACGATTTTTGTAGCCCCTCAACTAATGCTTGATCCACTATAATACAGCAAGGATCGTTTGAGATCTTGTACTGATTAGTCTAAAGTGTGTGGAGGGTAGTTAGAGCTATTCTATCATGTTAGCCAATTATACAATATAGATCAATAACTCAGAAAAAGTCTATCATATATATGAAAATACATCCTCAGCACGAAGAGTTAAGAGATGAAAAAAGGGAAAAAAAGGTGAAACAATTTGTTTATATATAATGGGGAAGACATGATTAAAAATAAAATAAAAAATTCGAACACTTTTCTTATTTGATTAGTCATAATAAATGAAAAAATTATAAGAGATATACCCAATATCAACGCTATTATAATCATAATATTTGATAAAAGAACTATTATCATATCTTAGAAAATTAGTTCATTTGGTTTGTGATAAGTACTTTATAATATATTATGATACTGTAGACAGACTAAAGTAAAGAAGTATAAATTTCAAAATATACACATAGCATAAAATAAAAATTAATATCAGATTCAAACTATTTGGAATGAGAAATACTTCCATTAGTTCTTGCGGTTCAGTAAGTAGAAAGAACTATATTTATACATGTTTATAGAAAATATGTTTTATTCAGAATAGAAAATAACAAAATTATTAGATTGTAGAAAATATAAATACGACACGAATTGAATATAGAGAAAATGAAATTAATGAACAGAATAATGACATTATAGATAAGTATAAAAAGCAGCAGTCCATTAACGAGAAGACGAACATATATGTATCCAATACACGAAACTCATGCACAGGAACTGATATACACTACCAAGACCACATCATGAAAATTGGCGATGTTAAGAAATATACAAGCACAACAAAACACTAAAATTTTAAAAATTAGTAGACTGTAAATATTGCAAACAATTCAAAATGCATTAACAATCATATATAGATAATCTTAAAATAAATATCATAGTCTAATATCATAAAATAGGGATAAAAATAAGGAAATAGAAAATAAAAAATATATAAAAAAAATTAATAAAAAGGAAAAAAAAGAAATAAAAAATTAAAAATAAATAGAGATCTAAATGAAAAGAAAAAGACAAAAAAGCAGAAAAAAAAAAAAATAAAAAAAAAAAAAAAAATAAATAGGAACCATTAACGAAATAAAAAAAAAAATAAGAAAGAAATTATATAATAGAAAGAAAAGAAAATAGATAGACAATGACCACAACATTAGTAAAAAAATATAATAAACGAAATTGGTAGTGTAATAAATGAAACAGATAAATAAGGGAGATAATAGATTGAGGAAAAACGATACAATTGACAGGATGGACATGAAAAACAAAGTAAAATGAAATATAAATTGAAACTAGCACTATAAAATAACAAACAACTAATAAATTTGAGAAGGGGAAAATCAATAAATTCAAAAAATAAAATACATTTTAATAAAATAATGACCTACAATATAAAACTTACTAAAAACACACAAAGAGAAGATATGAAAGTCAATTACGTATGTGAAAGAGAGAGAAAAGACAATAGTATTTAAAAAAATCAGCTAATAAATCAAGATACTAATCAAAAAGTAAATTTATAAATCCAGATGATGATAAATTTAGTAATAAAATAATAAAGATTAGCACACAAATAAAATAAAATACTCCTCACACATAGATCAACCAAAACAAATACGAGAGCCGCAATTTTAAGAAACGAGGTTCCAGCCGAACAGAAGACACATGAATCGAGGGAACCAGCTACCGGATAAATACAACAGGACAAGAGGGGCCATAATAGCTTAAGAAAATAAACAGATTGCCAATAACGTTAGCAAAATTTTCACCTTCGGAAAGAAAAAGGAAGATAGGCAATAAGAGAAAGACAAATAATAAGTGACTTATTATATAATAAGTACATAACAGAAATAACGTGAATTCTGTTAAGACATAAGTACAAACTATCCATAACATACGTAAATATCGGTTATAAAAATGAATACAGGGACCTATAAAAATTATGCGATAGAATAATACTCATATTGAAATGAGATAGAAAGATTGTGGGACATGGCGCAGGCAAGGCATATGCGGATGTTCTCTAAAGATATTCTTAATATAATAATAATCAACGGAGTCAGTTATACAAATTACATTGGTCGATAATAAATCACTGCAGTGAGTGTATCCTCAATAAATAGGTATATACGTAACACCTCTTGGGTATTGTGTGTTGTATCAAGGTGTCATATAATGGTTCTGCGATATCAGAAGTATATTATGCGTCGTAAGACAAACTAGACCAGTGTATGACTTATATCATATTATATGGCATAGCAGTATAGTGCATAGTAGTGAAGTAAGTTATTTCATCGTTAGAGGTTAGACAAATCCTAATTGCTAGCGTGGTTCTAACATCTAACTTTTACGTAGTGCTAAACGTTAGACAATTCGGTCCTGGAGACAAGTCCATTATTCGCCGTAAAAGAGACTCTACAGTAATCTCAGGCAAGAGTATCTAGGCTTATTTTCAGGACTCACTGGAATGTCTCAAGGACATGACTGTGCCATCAGAAAAGCGGTACTCCAGTTGAGGGACTACGAGCACTCCGCACGCGAAGCACTGGTATAGGAGAAGTAGCCGTGGCCAAATGTGTTTGTGTGTGGTCCCGTCGTTAGTGTTGGAATTGACATTATGTGTGTATAAACCATAATTATTCTGTGAGATTCAAGTCATTTTTCAGCAATGGTCAACTCGTATATAACGAAGGAAAATTCTGTTTCAGAATACGGATGAATGAGGTAATTTCTTTGACTCGATATAATACTTTAAGGCATAAACTAATTATGTAATGAAATAGTTAATCTGGTGGTATATGATCTTGGAAGTTACTTTCCGTCGTTGCTCCCATACTTGTAAGCAATATGATCAAAGTTAGTGATGGGTCTGCGAAAATGCGCATAATATAAATGATAGCAGATAATTTTGTAGACAATAAGAAGAGCGAAGAATTGCTCTGATTTTAAACAGAATCATAAACTATAAATTAATAATTGCTGCCTTGAGTATACGAATCCCACAGTCAAGTGATTATCACATTAGAAATACAAGACCACGAAATAGATCACTAAAGCGTAAGTTTATTAATCGCTCACAACAAGTATGAGGTATCATATGCTTATTACCCTAGAGAAGTAACAGTTAATACCAAGGATCCGGATAGAGAAAAGAGAGATATGATTGATATCAAAACTTAAAGACACCATCGTCGCCATATATTATTAGCACGCAAAGACAGAGATAACGATAAGAGGTTATAGCGATAGAATAGCACAAATCGAAGAATTGCAATAAGGGTAAAAACAAGCCATTAAGATACAGAAAAAAGCTAGATAAAGATAAAATAGGCAGCGATAAATGAATAAAAGAAACTTTTGAGATGTAGTTATAAAAAGATGAAAAAAAAAAAAAGAAAAAAAAAAAAGACAGTAATACAAGTCATAGAATTTGCCTAACTAGCAAAAAGGAAAACAATCTCTAGGAATAATAAAATATAAGCCGGATACATAAGAATCCTATGTTAAGAAATTAAAATTAACAGAGATTTAATGAAAGAGAGTAGGAAGTAATAAAGGGGCCAGATTTAACAGAAATATGGAGGGAAATATCCAAATAAGAACAAAGGATATAAAATTTAACCAGACAATATAAATCAAGAAAAAATTATGAGTCTCAAAAGAAGACGATAGAGGACACATTGAAAAAGCTAGTGGGTATCAAAGTCGAAATATTAAGCATTGGTAGTAATGAAGACGAAAAACGCAAGCAGATAATTTCAAAAAAGAATAAAGGATGACACTACGATTCGAAGACGGAAGGAACCATCTACCAGGTAACAGGATAGTATGACTCAATCGGCACGATTATCGTGAATAGATGGATTAAAGACAGTAGATATTTATACACATCGAGCTGGTTGGGATCACAACGCGTGTACGTGTTAGAAATATGTAGGAATGCACGCATCTCAGAATTAACCAGAGGGGCTGAGAGTTATAGACCGGAGGACAATCGATGACAGGGAGAATGATCAAGTGGAGATGAAACAATATAGGAAAATAGATGAGGTTCATAGTTATGATATAGGGAACACAAAAATATGCGTTAGAACTTCTTGCAAGAGCAAAGATAACAACCTCGAGAAGGAAGAAACAGGAAGGAGGCGACAATACCAACAGATAGGCGAAGGTCCACACTGGATACTCATAAAAATCAGGATAGTTATTTATATATCGTATATCACCCACTCTCGCTGAATAGCGTAAAAATAAAAAAATAAACAAATTAAACGGGCGCGATCAATATAAGACATTCTATTAGAAAATAAAAAAAAAAAATAAAAAAAAAAGGAAAAAAAAGAAAATAAAGGAAAGAAAAAACAAGAAAAAAGAATAAAGTAAAAGAAAATAAGAAAAAAAAAAAAAAAAAAAAAAAAGAAAAAAAAAAAATAAAAAAAAAAAAAAGCAATAAAAAAAAAAGAAAAAAAAAAAAAAAAAAAAAATAAAAAAAAAAAATAACAAAAGAAAAAAAAAATAAAAATAAAAAAAAAAGAAAAATGAAAACAAAAACCAAAAAATAAAAAAAGAAAAAAAAAAAAAAAAAGAAAAAAAAAAAAAAAAACAAAAAAAAAAGACCAAAAAAAAGAAAAGAAAAAAAGAAAAAAAAAGAAAAAAATAAAATAAAAAAGGACAAAAACAAAAAAAAAAAAGAAACAAAAAAAAAAAAAAAAATAAAAAAAAAAAAAAAAAAAAAAGAAAAAAAAAAAAAAAAAAGGAAAAAAAAAGAAAAACAAAAAAAGAATAAAAAAAAAAAAAAAAAAAAAAAAAAAGAAAAAAAAAAAAAAGATAAAAAAATAAAAAATAAAAAAAAAAAAATAAAAAGAAAAAAAAAAACAAAAAGAAAAAAAAAAAATAAAAAAGATAAAAAGAAAAAAAAAAAAGGGAAACCGCCGTGAAACGGGCGGTGACTAAAAAATAAATAAAAAAAACAAAAAAAAAAAAAAAAAAAAAAAAAAAAAAAGAAAAAAAAAAAAAAAGAAAAAAAAAAAAAAAAAAAAAAAAAAAAAAAAAAAAAAAAAAAACAAGAAAAACAATTAAAAAAAAAAAAAAAAAAAAAAAAAAAAAGAAAATCAAAAAAAAAAAAGGAAGATCAAAAAAAAAAAAAAAAACTAAAAAAAAAAAAAAAAAAAAAAAAAAAAAATAACAAAAAAAGAAAAATAAAAGAAAGGTCAAAGGTCAAAGTCAAAATTCTGTGGAAGAAGTTTTGTAGGCCTCACCTAGTGCATCATATAAGCAAACAGAATCGAAATCGGATGAAAATGGCGAAGGAGTAGCATTTTTTGTAGCCAATCAATATAGGTAAAAATCAGGGTCAAAGGTCAAATTCTGTGAAGAAGTTTGGTAGCCCATACCTATGGCTTATCATATAAAGCAAACGGAATCGAAATCGGAATGAAAATGGCGAAGGAGTAGCAAATTGAACTCACATACGGACGCACGGACGGACGGACGGACGGACGGACGGACGGATGGACGGACGGACACACACACATACGTACGGAGCCCGTTTTATAGTCCCCTGCTCGAACTCGTTCGGCGGGGACAAAAATCGATGAGAAACTCGGGAAGAAGCAAATGTAGACACATACTAGAGCCCGTTTGGAGTGACCACAGTATTGCTGATTGAAATATGGAGAAAAGTATTTCAAATATCAATGAAACATTATCACAAGCAATAAAATCAGACAAAATGTCACCAATATTTCAAATGTATAATAATTCACGTAAAGCATCATATATGTTTTCATGGATAGTGCATAATTATAGTGAAATCCTGGAACGTTCAAATCTATCCAAAAAAAAAACAAAAAAAACAACAAACAAACAAACAAACAAACACAAAATCGCACATTTAATTCACATAATTATATACAAACATCATGAGAAGTTGAATACATCCATTAAATCGGTATATCACAAAAATATCTTGGTATTACTTAGAATGTAAATCACAAGATCAATATGTAACAACTCAAATTGTTTGTGATTTTTTTTTTTTTTTAAACCAAAGAAAGACAGAATCCTATGTCTTTGCTTCTTTTTTGTTTTTTGTTTTGTTTTACAGTATAAAATATTGTGTTTAGATGAACAATGTTACTTAAATGGTCCTGTGAAATATACAAGGAAATATTTTCACACAGGCCAGGATTATCCCAAACTGTATATTGCATGAACACTCAGAATCATCGATTGTTAAGAGACACGAGCTTGTCAGGTTGTTTTGCTAAGGACCAAAAACATTGTTTTCTGGAGTTGAGTAGACAAATATTGTTTTTAGGTGCTAGTGATTATCAGAAATATTATGCAAAAGCATATTCATATTGATAACATGGAATAATTATCACAAACGTGAATTTTGGTATAACACACAACAGTGGGGTTATATACGCGGATACAGTATCAAACCTAATGCTTTCATGTACAAATGTATATTTATAAAGAAGAACATTATTGAAATTTGATAACAAATATAAATACCCTGTAGCTTGAAGTATTCGAGAAGAGACAAATTCATAAAGAGGTTCATAACATGGGATAATTATCACAAACGTGAATTTTTATATACATTATAACATATTATACATGAGTTGGGTAACACATGTACATTATTTCCCTACCATAATGCACTCATGGATATTCCAAAAAAAAAAGATCATTCTTGATATTTGAAACACACATTAATACCCTGTTGCTTGAAGTATTCGGGTCAAGACATATTCATAAGATGTTCATAACATGGGATATATATATATATATATATATATATATATATATATATATATATATATATGTATGTATGTGTGTGTATAAAATATAACAAATTATACATGATTGGGGTAACACATGTGTATACATTATTCCCCTAAGATAATATGTTTCAATAGGAACACCCTAGACAATAGGCTATTTCATGGTGGTGTGGCTCAGAGCTGAGTGTTGGAGAGGGTACAGTAATTTTAAAACTACAATGGCCAGTGGTAAACATTGTTCTTTGTATTTCACCCCAATACATTTTTTTGTTCAAAAATAGTTCAGTTTTATATATCCACTTTTCCTTATTTGAATCTATTCCAATCATGAGAAATTCCAGTCACAACACACATCACACAGAAGCATCACAATGAACACGCTGTAGTTTTATTTCATATAAATTTTTTCAACAGGAAAAGTTGATCACCTGCTGAGGTATTTTCTAAGGAAGAAACTGATCAATTAGGAATAAAAATGATTGATATTTACCACTGGCCAAAAGACAATTTCGAAAGCTGTTTTTTATTGAAAATTTTGCTATTTCTCTGCCTAGGTATTATTGAGTAGGCAGTGCATGGGTTATTGTTTGCATTGTAAATGCATGGGTGACTACATCCATACAGTGAAGTGGAAACCGTTCTAGTGGCTTTTTGCTTTAAGTCTGAAGTACAGAAGGCAGTGGCAATGATGAATAAGAACAAATCAGCTGGACCAGATGGAATAGTTACAGAAATGATAGAAGCGTTAGAAGAGTTTGGAATTGAAAAATTGACAAAAATCATCAATATCATTTACGAAGAAGGAAGGTTTCCGGAAGAACTGACTAAATCTATTTTCGTTGCACTACCAAAGAAAGCAGGGGCTGTAGACTGTGAAAAGTATAGAACAATTAGCCTCATTAGTCATGTCACAAAGATAATACTAAGAATTCTACTATTAAGAGCAAAGAGTAGGATAAACCGTGAAATTGGACTAGAACAATTTGGCTTTGTGGAAGACGCTGGCACCAGAAACGCTATCTTCATAATTAGGAATATAACTGAAAGAGCTGAGAAAGGCAGAAAAGATTGACATGTGTTTTATCGATATTCCAAGGCCTTGACAAAGTTCGTCATGGAAAAATATTCAGGAGTACGAATACTGGGAATATGATGATAAAGGACCTTTATTTGTTACAGCAGCTCTACTGCGAAATCAGTAGCCCTGTATACGACGGTTGGATGGAGAATACAGCGAGCTATACAGAATTCAGAGAGGAGTGAAGACATGGAGGTGCGGTAATGTCTACAGATTCTGTTTAATCTGTACAGCGAGATCATCCTTAGAAATCTAGAGGGCGAAAAGGGTATCCAAGTAGGAGGAACACATATTACAATTTAGATACCGCAACGACACAGTATATTAGCTGAATCTGCAGAAGGATTACAAAGCTCTTAGACATCAATGTTTGAGAAGTGAAAGCATGGGCTGAGCATTAACTACCAAAAGACAGAAGCTGGCTGTTGCAAAGAAGGAACTAAAGCAATGCAAATCTCAAACTGGAGACAAGACATCAACAGTACAGTCCTTCAATTACCTTGGAAGCATTTATTACAGAAGATGCCAGATGATTGAGAAAAGATCAAAAGACGCAATAGCACTTGCGAAGTCTGCTTTCTCAAAGCTGCGAACGATACTCAAGAATCACTCACTAAGCATGAGAACCAGAATACGGGGTGCAATGTTATGTCCATCCTGTTTTGATGTATGGAAGCGAAGCTTGGACAATAACAACAGATATGAAGAAACGTCTGGACAGCTGCGAAATGTGGTTTCTCAGACAAATGTAAAATCAAATGGACAGATAGAGTAAGCAATGAAAATGTACTCAGAAGAGCGGAATGAGAAACCCAAATTGCTCTGCAATATAAGAATTAGACAGTTGAGATTTCTTGGGACATTAATACGTAAAGAAGGTTTGGAGAATTTGTCATTGACAGGAAAGATCGAGGGGAAGAGAAGTAGAGGAAGAAAAGAATACGTGGATGGTAGTTTGAAGAAATGTGGAAGAGAAGGGGTAGAAGGTATAGGATTACAACTCATAATGCAGAAGGCTAGAGACAGAGTGTTGTGGAAAAACATGATCGCCAAAGTCAAGTGATACGGCACTACAATAGAATAGAATAGTGGCCATCCCCAATATTAGTTTCTTGAACCATCCATGAAAGTGTAAACCCGTATCACAAACCAACACAAACATTCCCACACGACCACCTCCTCACATACAACCATACACGATGTATCAATTGGCAATTTACAGTATGAAAATAGGTGTAACGTAAGACTATTTCGGCTTGAATACACAAGCGAACTTCGTCATTTATAATAATTGAAATATTAAAAATAAAAAGAGGTTAATATAACACCAACCTACGTCTAATTTTGTAATTCATAATCGTATCTTTTCGACGATTTTTTTAACGGATTTTTATAACCGATGAGAAATGATGTTGATATTATTACTTCTTTTTATCACTTATATATTTATCTACTTTATGTACCGCTAAACTCATTTCGTAAAATATGATGCCAATAAGCATTCTGACCTGAACAACATCAGATATTGTCTGATTATCATTAAATGTAATACCTATTCACATTATAGACTGCCTTACAATTTCCCCCATAAAAGACCTATCGATGATTTTGCTAATCATTTAAAATCAATACTGAATCGTCGACAACAATTGTAATATAGGCGGATCTAACATCAGCTCTGACAAGATTTTATCGGCCCATGCCCAAAGATAATACATGTATAACCGCTACTGTCAAGATTATCATTATCCCCAGACAATTGGATGACTTCAAAGATACCTTACAGTAAACAATATAATCTATGCAGCCATGTGCTTTGGACACTCTTCTTCAAAGCTACCAGCAGACTATATCTTGTACTTTTCTATAAGTCCTTCAACACCTGCTTCTCTCATAACTTCATCAAGATCATCAATAAATCTAACCTTGGTCGTCATCCACTCATGCAATAATTCTTCATAAGCAAGTGTGATGTTTGACTGATGTTTCATTTTGATTTGCTGAATGTATTCGTATCCAAATCCGAGTGCTCCGCAAAATGTGGTGAACTTCGTGCCAGGTAACAGTTTGGATAACTTTCTGATATGTTCATCGGACACTTGTCTTTTGCTTGACCTAAACAGATATGTCAATGTAAATAGAAATATAAATATATTTCACATTCAACAAATATCAGATAATACCCACGCACAATTCTGAGTTCGAATCACGGAGATGTAAGTGCAAAAGGAGTGGGCAAAAAATATTCAATCAATCGAATCAAATATTCAATCAAGCTGCAGCTCCCCCTTTATCCAGCAAACGTGTACAAAAACGCGAAAATGATTATGGACTTGTCACTTTCAGCCTATTCAGCCCATCGATTGTTATTTTTAACACAAGTTTTATCATGTTTATGTATCTTAACCCTAACTTACCTGGGCTATTTTGCGAGCTTAAAACTGAATAATTTTTGTGTGTAGTCAATGGAGATTTGAGATAGTTTATTATTAATTTCAGGCATTTTGGGGCAGAATTCAGTGCTGTAAATTGTGCACAAGATGGACTCATGAATGAGCAACAACCTTCCATAGTTAACTCAATTTGACCAAGAGATGGACTTGGGCCTTTATTATATTCATATAGGCCTACATGTACTCATATATTTATTTCATATGAATTAATTATGCTAATTTATTCATGAAATCATACTTTTTGCTCTAATTCACTAATTAAATGTCCTAGAAAGCTATTTTGTGAAAATATTCTTTAGAGCATTCCTAAGAATTGTAAAAGAAAAAAATTCCGGTACCAAAATCGATTTCTAATCATATTTTATTGTTTTTTTTTTTAAATTTTGTATGTATTTCTTTGTTTTTTTTTACCTTTTAATTTTTATTGTTTTTTTTGGACACAATTCGTCCATGACAATATTTCAGCCATAATAGCATCAAATTGAATGACTGTTGTCAATAGAATTAGAAATAATCACTCATTTATGAATTCTAGCTGAAAACACATTTTGTATTGACTTTGTACATGAAATCACGTTTTTGAGCCATTTTCGGTCTTATGGAAATTTTTGAAAATCGTGGAACGTCATAACAGTATGCCCGATTTTCGAGAAAATGGTTTTAAAAGATGCGCAAGACTTGGAAGTAAAAAGTCAGCGAGCGGCGCGATTAAAAAAATTTCGCACTGCGGATTTATCGCGAGAGGGGGGGGGGGGGCTTAAGGCCCTCATGGTAAGTTAGGGTTAAAACGGTTGCATCGATTCCATCGTGTAATTACAAGTATGCAGTGCGTATCAAAATAAAGGTAATCCCATTTTAGAAGGACCATTTTCTAATCTGATTCATTTTGGCAAATTATATGTAGCACGTAATTCAAAGACGAACCCTTCACCTTTGCAATTGTACTTTTTGCGTGACGGTCATTGATGTCACGCACAACCAAGTAAATTACAATTGAAAGTAACAAGTAGAAAATAATGTTTTTGCGAGTCTTTATAAAACGATAAAAGACCGGATAGATGCTTTCACCGCTACCATACATAATAATTAAAAGCATTCACTCGTTCTTGTCTCATTTTCTCAAAACTATCGAAACTAGATACTATACCTGTCAAATTTATTTGCAATTTACTCGATTGTGCATGCCATCTATGAAGCAAGAAATTTAAAGAGTTTCTCGTAAATTTTATTCTACGTATAATAAATTTTGATATGCACTGTATCTCAGACTACATTTTAAAATGTACGCTTCAAAATGGGACTTTCTTAATCATTCACGCATCTATCATCCATGAATAAGTGTAAATCCGGCAATTTTCTAGCATGACAATAACTATATCATGCGTATTTTGTTTTATAGATTATGAAGATATATTATATGATCACCACAAGAAAGATTTCATATTTTACCTCTCTTCAGATGGCGAAGGAACTGGTGCCTCAGCAGCTTTAATTCTTCCTAAAAAGAAATAAATTTATGGTTTTAATCTATTTTCAATAAAGATGTAATTTTTTTCCCGCAAGGCCTGATGATTGATAATTTTTTGTGTGTGTTGAAACCTAGCAAGATATATTATACTTCGGGGGTTAATAACAGAATACACTCACAAAATAAATACATGAAAGCTAAAACAATAGACTCAATACAGATGTTATTGAACAAAAGAATACAAAATATCAAAATATCGTCGTTGGGGTGATAAAACCTTGTATCTCAAATTTTGGTGAAAACTATTTTTTTTTATCTCCAGGTAATCAGTCAAGTTATCTTGTCCAAATCTCAAATCTCTTACTCCCAAAATGAAGCCACCACAGCGACAGTGTGTCAAAGGAATGCGCGCAGATCTATTTCACCTCGGCCTGCGGCCTCGGAGAGAAAAAAAAAAATCTGCACTCGGGATAATTTAGTATTTGTCGTACTTACAATCCAGTATATTGCGCGATAGATTGTACACTATATATATAATATACGAGGTTTTGTCATCCCACCGACACCATGCTTCTTTACTAATCAATTTTGAGATCATGAACGGCGTAATATGTTTTATGTGTTAACACCATTTTAGTTTTCAGAAGGCATTCCATTGAGTTAATAAGTTGTAATCGTCATCTCAGGGTGATATTAACAAAACTTATTTTCCTCTTTTAAAAATTAAATAACTGGAGGACATATTAAAAACCTTGCTTTTCTAAAACAAAAAATGGAACCTTCAAATGCAATTAAGCTTGTCGCAATAACGACATGAAATTGATGTTGATGTTTTTACAAAACTCACGAGCAGCAGCAAAGAAGTGTGTTCTAAAGAGGATTTCCAGTTCACGTTTGGACTGTTTCACCGTCAGTTGCACCCTCAGGTCATCCTCTTTCCCGTTGAAATCCAAGTCAAATGAAACACAATGTTTCTTCTTCTGGACTAAGTTTTTCAAGACGTCCTGTTGATGATAGTGACAAAATATTTGTTTTCATTAGGCAGGAACACGGTGGGGGCGGAGCAAGGATTTGAAATGAGCGGCACCAAAGAATTGTAAAATAGAAAAGGGGCACAGCCGAAAATTCCCGATCTTAACATGTTCATGAGTTTATCTCAGAAATAAGGTGGCGCCACCGGAGCGGTATATAGTTTTATTCATTGGACTTTCAAAAGGAATCGCATTCGATTTTCATTTTCATTTTCGTTTTCTATTTTGAAGGATTGAGTGCCCGATGTTAAAAAATTTACTAAATATCTTCAAAGATATAATTGTAGGAATGAATAACAAGACCTCATGTTTCTCCGATTTTAATGGTATAAATTAAATATAATAATTTACACTCGGGGTAATGACATAATTCCTAGTGACCAAGAAATTCATAAAGTAAGTCTCATATTAGCAGGCGCGGATACAGGGGGGCCGACGGGCCCGGGCCCCCCCCCCTAGCAAAAAAATAAATAAATAAAAAAAAATAAAATAAAAAAAATAAAGAAGAGAAGAAAAAAAAAGCGGAGAAAAAAATAGACCAGCGTGCGGATTTACCCCTATCCTTACCCCTATAGCTGATACATGATGACCTCTTTAATGGCCGAAGGCCAAAAAAAGAACACCTACACCAAATCAATGTTGAACCCCAATCAAAATAATTTTTGATTCTCCCGTAGACAAAAGAGTTGAGCCAATAACATTTAACCTAGATTTAACTTAAAGAACAATAACAAAACTTCACCTCAGACGTGGTTCATTTGGGTAAGACTGAGGGAGCCGTTTTGGTCGCGTAAACAAAAAGGAGCCCCCAAAATAAGAAACAAATGACAAAAATAACCATTTTGGGTATTGACAAACTTTTTTGAAGAAAAATCCCTGGGAAGGGTTGAGGAAACGTCCAAGATATAGCCGGGGTCCCGGAAAGTGAAAGCGGTTTCAAAGACTTTCAAGAAATTAAAGCCGAATCAACATGTCACTGGAGTCAGAAAAAATATTCCACCTTTATGACGAACAGTGTCCATATTACTGGAAATGCCTGACATAGCATTATGAAATGTATATAGACTGCATGATTTTCCCTCGTTATGAATGTATTAAACATTACTAGATTGCGATTAATTTTCATACTTGAAAAAAAAAATGTTTTCCACTATATTATTTGATACAGACTGTAGTACCTTCTCAACGGGATTGTCGTCTTCTAGTTTGCAAATAACTTTCAGATCCTTTCCTTTGACATGTAACTCGTAGTCATCATCGTCAGCGGGTTGGTAGTAGGCACCTTCTTCAATGTTATGAACGTCTCTCTGTAAAATGGCAATGAAACCCTCAACATAATACAGCGTATGAAATAATACAAATATGGAACGACATTACATGAAACTGATATTTTAAAGACTTTAATTTTCGAACTCAGTTTGAAAATAAAAATTTCAATCGTTATACTAAAAAGCGCTTAGAAATACCCAGGTGGATATATGTATTAATAGCTATATAAATGTAACGATTATTATTGTCATTATTATTATTAGTATTATTATTATTATTATTATTGTTATTATTAACACATTCGCGTAACTATGTTTGTGTACCATGATGCACACTCTTCATTACAAGGATTTAAAATAAATCCTGAATGACTTTGGACCAATTGATTTTAGGATTTAGTTTAATAATATAAAAATTAAATTCGGGCGTTTTGAAATTTACCTTTAAATCGTTAAATTCAAATGCACAGTCAGTAGTTCATGATTAATTTTAAATTCTTGTAATATAAAGTGCATAATAAAGATATGTTGCCACATGTTTAATATGACATTCATGTAATGGTATGTCATAAACTTATTTTATTTTGATCTTATGCGCAATATTCAATTTACCTCACTGAGCATTAACATTTTATTTAAAAAAAAGGAAGGAATAGGGAATTCACCTCAACATTGTGTTTTGTTCTTATCGGTTTGATTAGAAAACCTATATGTAATCGATCGCATTTACTTTCACAACGTTGAATAGACAAATGCTTCGACCACAACTGCTCCAGCGACAAATAAAATACAAATATATGTAAAGTATAGGGAAAATTAAAAACTATTATATTATAATTCATAATTTGCAATTTTATTTTAAATTTTGAGTTTAACAGCAATTTTACTTATACCCGATGATGATTTTGGAAATTTATTTTTCTTCTTAAAATAATAAAAGCTGCGATTTGCCTCTATGTACATTTATTAGGACTTACCCATGATTTTTCTCCATGTTTGTCGGCCATTCGCAACTGCAAAACCATTTTCCTTGAAACTGGCATTGTTCGAGAAAGAAACGGCATGAAGGACTTTAGTTTGCCTTTGATGTGAAACGCATTCTTAATGAAGGCAGGAACCAATGTTGTGTAGTGTTCCAATGAGATCTCAATGTGGTGTGGAGTAACACGACAGGTTTTAGAAGTCAGTTCAACGCGCTCTGGTTTCCCGTCATTTGTTTCTGTATTGTATTAAATGCACTATCGTATTATAACAAATCATTTATTCAGAGCCAAATTACCTCTAATAGGGATGGCCAAACAAAGGCAAAAAGCCACTAGAACGGTTTTTACTTCACTGTATGGATGTAGTCACCCATGCATTTACAATGCAAACAATAACCCATGCACTGCCTACTCAATAATACACAGGCAGAGAAACATCAAACTTTTCAATAAAAAAAAACAGCTTTCGAAATTGCCTTTTGGCCAGTGGTAAATATCAATCATTTTTATTCCTAATTGGTCAGTTTCTTCCTTAGAAAATACCTCAGCAGAAGATCAACTTCTCCTGTTGGAAAAATTGATATAACAAAAACTACAGTGTGTTCAAAGTGATGCTTCTGGGTGATGTGTGTTATGACTGGAATTTCTCTTAATTGGAATAGATTGAGATAAGGAGCAGTAGATATTTATAAAATTTCACTATTTTTGAACGAAAAATGTATTGGGGTGAAAAACAAAGAACAATGTTTACCACTGGCCATTTAAGTTTAAAAATTACTCTACCCTGTCTAACACTCAGCTCTGAGCCACACCACCATGAAATAGCCCATTGTCTAGGGTGTTCCTATTGAAACATGCCCTATGGAGTATTTTTCCACGGTGGTCATATTGGATCACATACGGTAACATACATGTCAAACCATCAGTTTTGTACTGCCATAAATTGTATCTTTGTATAATCTACTCAGCTGTGTTACTATAATCTCATTTCATGTTGATACACACATAGAAAATGTTTGGTACGATTTGGTTTAATAAATCAAAGACAAAAGAACCATAAACTTGAGCTTTTATTGCATTTTCTGGCTTTGTCTGAAACTTGTAAAAGTGTTCTAGCAGCTCATTGGTAATATGAGACACTCTTTGGGTCATATCTTTGAAACGGAACATCCAATTGTGATAATCCAAGTACCAAAATGTTTCTTTTAAAATGCTCTATCAAATAAGCCTAGCAAAAATAACTTTAAAATAACTTAAAATTTTAGTGGACATCCCTACCTCTAAGGTGTCCCTCTATACATGTATTATAATGAAGTGCCCCTATAATTGCTGTGACTTATGTTTTCCATTCTCTTCACGATAAAGGAAGCCAGACAGCTCGTTTTCGGCAATAAAGTTCACCTTTTCTATAAATATCCCTTTAATGGAAGGAATTATAAAAATGCGCACATTCCCCCTCTCCAAAATGCCCCTTTAACAAAATAATTATAATTATGCATTACTCTTTTTGGGGAAATGAGACAACATGCAAATCCTTCTCGATCCCGAAGGTACTAACCCATGAGCTATTTAACATTATAATTGAGAACTGTATTATATAAAAGGTAAATCAAAACATGGAGAATGTATACGTGGCGCCAAAGAGTACATGTATAGGCCTGTCCTATCAACAGTTATAACCAATTTTGATGAACATGTGAAAAGCTTGTTACTATTAGCATCCCATTTATAATCATGTGGGGCCCAAGTTTCCCTTATACAAGTGGACTTTTCAAAGTCAGAAGTTGATATTATTTTCTGTAAATAGACTATACCGAGTGAGTCAAAAAAAACTTTACACCTAGAAAAATGTCAATAAAAAGAAAACCAATTTATAAACCATAATTTATTTTACATATTCTGAAAGATTAACTCCTTCCGCATCCTCTGGTACCATTTTTGTGTGGTATGTCTTTACGCTTGGATGAACACGACCCATTGTTTGCAAACATGCAAATTTCGAATTGTGCCAGGGTGGGGATGAAATTGAAACAACAGAAGCTGACAAAAAAGCAACTCCATCTTGAATAAAATAGAATAACTTTTTAACGAAAATGTCTTCCGCTTAATAACTTGGCAGGATTGTTGTTACACATATTGACTACATTTTGTATGAAAATTAGATGGACTCGTCAAGTAATGCACGAATAAGTACACATCAAAGAGTAAATTGCCACTGACAGGCCTAAAAAGGCCTCATAATACTTTTGAAAGAGATTATTTTGTCTTTGACGTGTGCTCACTCATGCCTGACTCTACAGATTTATCTCATTTTCATACAAAATGTAGTCAATATGTGTAACAACACCCCTGTCAAGTTATTGAGTTGAATACATTTTCGTTAAAAAGTTATGCCATTTTATTCATGCTGGAGTTTCTTTTTTTGTCAGCTTTTGTTGTTTCAATTTCATCCCCACCCTGGCACAATTCAAAATTTGCATGTTCGCAAACAATGCGTCGTGTTCATCCAAGCGTAAAGACATACCACACAAAATATGTTTATTATAATTTGAAAATAACAAGAATAAAGACAATTATGAGAGAATACAATTAACTAGGTCAGTCGAGTTGTTTACAAATTTCCCGGCTAATTAAAGGGTCGCGTAATACCGTGTGTCTAAAAAAAAAACGTAACACTTTTGAAATGGTTGCCAAATTGAGCATATATAATTTTATGAAAAAATGTCGATATTGTATGGAAAGCTAAAGGACCAACCTTTCATATGATATGAAAAAATTAAAAAAAATCATGCTTCGATGAACAGTGTCACTTAAGTTAGAGGTATGAAATGCGCCTGCGCGGATTTTCCTTCCAATTTGGACAGGTAAATTACTTGTAGCTTACAAAATAAGGTCGATATAGATATTCATGATCGATGGATCAAAAGGATATTTTGAATACCTTGAATATCATTCCTTTTCTGTGTTATTCATCAATCTGAAAACACCACGCCCACCCCCCCCCCCAACACACTTCCACTCCCATCTTTTGTATCATTGATCTGGTAGATGTGAACGGGATAAGGAAGAATGTGAATTGGCTAAATTGAAATATTCCAATCATAAATTGACATTACGCAACCACTGTCCTCCCCCTCCCACAACAACACACACACACACACAACCTTCTTCCATCCTCTCACCTACTCCTTGCTTTTTTATCAGTTTCTCCCGAAAGTTTGGTGGATCATTTTTCCATAATAATCAAATTATTAACCAGTCACTCATTTTGATCATTGAAATTCAATCGATAAATCACTGAAAACATTAATTCCATCAAGCAATTGCTCAACCAATTATCACACGCACACAAACCAACACACAACGCACGTACACACACACACACATATACGCGCACACACATACACACACGTTCACGCACACATAACACACACATTAGGGCAGACATGACAAAAAACAAGTTAAATCTTTTTAAAAAAGATTTTCATGTTTTGTTTATTTCTTCTTATTTACAACTGCTTTGTTCATCTGTGTGAGTGTGTGTGTGTGTGTGTGTTGGGCAGGTTGATGGTTGGGGATTGATAAATGACAGCAAGAGAAAGGACTGGTATTCAAACATCCTTTTAACTCTTAATCCATCGATCATAATATCTCATATCAAACTTATTTTGTAAGCTACAAGTAATTTACCTGCCAAATTGGAAGGAAAAATCATGCGCAGGCGCATTTTCATACCTCTAACTTAAGTGAACACTGTTCATCGAAGCATGATTTTTTTTCAATTTTTTCATATCATATGAAAGGTTGGTCCTATAGCTTTCCATACATATCGACATTTTTTAATAAAATTATATATGCTAAATTTGGCAACCATTTCAGAAGTGTTACGTTTTTTTTGAGACACACGGTATACATAAATGAAGAGCTCATTTCCAAAAGGTACTACATCCATTTTCCATCAAAATTCATTTTTTTACTTTAATCTACTCATTTTGAGCACCTCTACACACGTTTACAAACAGAAACATGAATTTTCAAAGGAAGGGTGAAAAAAAAATTACTTTCAAAAATCACTTCGTTTCCAAAAGGTACTACATCCATTTCAGTTCGTTTCCAAAGGTACTACATCCACTTTTATGTAGTCCCATGTATTTGCTTTTATTGCATGTAAATAATGCATAGTTGACTGGGTTCGCCAGAGCATCTGTGAAAAATTGAAAACTTATTAACTCAATGCAACGTTTTTGTTTTTTTTTAACATGGCATCTATTTAAAACAATATGAAATAGTAAAAATATTCCTTTTTAATAAAAAATTGCTGAGATACATGGCAATTTAATACTCTAAGACATTTCATTTCCAAAAGGTACTACATCCATCAGAACAAAAAAATTAAAAATTCATTTACAGAAAAATTGCAGACTAGATTTTTGTTAGACTGGTTTCCCTTTAGTATCATAGAGTAGAACAATCTGTAAAAGTTTAATTCCAAACAGACACTCCTATAAGTGAAAAATAAAAAAAAACGTGTTTTTCTCCGAATTAACAAATATGGATGTAGTACCTTTTGAAATGACCTCTTCAAATATGTTGCAACGCGCATGTCGGTAGATATCACAGAAACGCGGGGTCTTTTGTACATTCTTCGAGATAGAGTGTGAAATACTTTCCCACGCGTAAACATAAAACTTGCAATTGTGGAAGCTATTATATGAAATAAAATCATTCTTATCATGGACTCCGTTCGAGAAGCAATGTTTTTTGTCCTCGGGCATCCTGCAGAGGATATAATGTTTGGATTAATTTCTGCTTTGGGGGATATCTGACGCTAATTTGTATATCTGTCTCAACTTCATCCTATCTATATCTGGATATTGTATTTTACTTCACACTGCGGCCGACAGACGATTAATATCTTCATGAGTTTAGTTTTGCTGTCTATCGTCAAGGCCCGACAGCATAGAAGAGGAAAACCACTAGTATAAACCCCCAAGCAATGCGGGCAAGGGAAGGGGCGGAGTTGCCATAATCTAGGCCAGAGCATATGCACCCTAGGACAAGCCAAATGCGACTGTCTATCCATGGTTCATGTCTGCATAATTACTACAGGTGAGGTTGTACGATTCCGGAACATTGATTGATATTGATAGGTCTAGACCCTCTGTAGAAATTATTGGTTGTTACAGGCTGTAGCCATGTCTAGATAAAGACAATATTTGGGGCATACCATGGATGCATGTTAGAGGGCAAATGCCTAACTTGAGATGTAAATTGACGAGATAGGCCCTATATGACCATTGCCTAATTATATGAGGTGGGTTTGGCCATAACAGTGTATGCCTGCCCGGTTCGGTCGGGACCTAAAGAATTGCGAACGGTGAATAAATTTCATGACGTGGAAACCAATTGAAATGCAATGATATTGTACAATTGATCACTACATAGGCTCATTAAAAGGCTGATTTTGCCTCCTGATTTATAGGATGGCAAGATTGAGGTTGAACGAAGAGAAACGGTGAGGTGTTATACCGTATAACCAAAATTGGCAATCCGCTGTATTTTTAATGTGTGCTATACTTAAACCTTTTTTCTATGTTACTGATGGACGGAAATGAAAACAAGCAATAATCGGTACACTTGAAGAAATCCGTAAAATTGTTGCAAATAATGTTCTGTTGTATGAATATTTTAACAAATACGCTAACCGAAGAGAGAATTGTGGTTCGTTGATTATTTGTTTTCTGAAGTGAGGCTCCACCCATTGGTGTTAATTGCACGTATATTGCATAAAGCAATCTATGCTCATGATTGGTTTTGGGGAGGCTCAACAAATATGCTGATTAATTAAGCACACTTCAGTTACAAGTAGGTAAAGAATGCCCGTGTGAAAATTTAAGTTGCATAATAACCTCGAAATGAATGAACAAATTGAAATCAGGAAACGATGTTAAGGATAACTCATGACGATGTGGTTGTATGTTAATATGAGTAATATATCTCTGGAACAAGTTACTTCTCCTAGTTCTCGTCCTTTTTGTTGCAGGGACCGGGATGCGGGATAATGGACCTTGATCTTGGCGGATAGCTCACCCTTGGTCGGATGCAGGGTTACCTACTAAGTTGAGAGCAAAGTTGTAGAGCATTCCGGTTCACCGTTGAACGACCCTCCTGTTCTATTGAATTGATGTCACAATGATGATAATACAACCCGGTCAACCGGCATCCGCATTGCATGTTATATCACTTAGGAGTGAGAATAGTCGATGGATATTTTCATCCAAGTTTTGTGATGGACCCATATTGTTGACTGATTTTCCCCGTTCCCTTTACTGTTTGGCATGCCTGAACCTATAATTGGAGTGATTCGAGTTAGTGATGCTGATTACATTGTGCATGATAATATACAGATAGTTGGAAAGAAGGGGAATCAGTATTTGGATGGCCATGATGGAATGGAATGAAGTAGGCCTATTACTTTCATTTTCACTTATATCATCTGATGATCCTTTTGAAAGTGCTGGATACGTCTCGGATGATGTTGAAATGCCTGGGAATTGATCTTGTCACAGACAGAAGCAGTAGGAAGAGAGATTTGATCTACTGTCAGGACGAGATGTTTAAAATATATATATATATATATATCCATGATAATTAAACAGTTTATATGCTTAATTTGGTAAGCTAATGTATAAGCTGTTGAAGTAAAACGTATGGAATGAAGAATTTTAACTAGATAATCTACAGTGTAGGAAATCTCGAGTATTTATGGCAAAAATTGCTTAAAATAGCAATAGGCACCCGGTATAAAGCCAGATGAAAACATAGATTTGTAGCTCCCCATTCTGTTATCGATTTGTTTGTCTTGCAAGGAGCCGGGAGGGCGCCCCCGTCCATCACCCTTGGCTGTCCCCCACGTTTCCTCCAAATTCTGGAGTTTTTTCGTGGCCTCCGTAATTAGTGTATCTATACACTTGACAGGTGTTGGGCGCCTTGCATATTTTAGGGGTTTTATTGATAATGACCCCATAGTTTTAGGCCGAATATTAAGGAAAGAAGGCCGCCTTTATTATTGTCTATTGTTGATATTGACTTGAATGCTAATGACAGAGAATGGGGAGTATTCTATAAATCACGGAATAGATTATTTATATGGATATTTGGTTTGGCTTGAGTGGACACGATGCTTGTTTTTATATATATTACCGATTTCAAGCCAAAATATGTGGTATTTGCAAGACTATCAAAAGTTGACATATCATAAGGTACAGATAGTGGAGTTATTGTTATGTTTCCTATCTGCTTGTGCAAATCATAGATATAAATCACGGATTTGAAGCCCAAATAATGTATTTTTGATTGGGATCGATTATAGATATGGAGAATTGGTTTGGCTTGGGTGGACATGATAGTTGGTTGGTATATATTTTGGATTTGAAGCCAATATATGTGTACTATCGGTTTGGTTATATTATTGTTGGTCTTGGATTATGTGGACATGATGGTTGGTTGGGCTTGTTATGGAATTTGATAGTTTGTTGGGCTTGTTAACGACTTGGTTGGTTGGTTGGTTGGTTGGGCTTGATATTGACATTGATGCATCGTTGGGCTTGGTTCTGGAACTTGTAATTGAATGATGGGATAGAAGAGCATCCAAGGGTTCTTAAGTTTGCTTGCAGAGCAACACCTCGGAAAAATTGGCTTTAAACGTTTTATGGAAATGGATGAGGAAATGGAATTTGAGATTACATTGAGGTAAAGGAAAATGGAGTAATTGGTGATTATGTTGCAGTAATATCTTATATGATCATTGGAAGCTTTAAACTGTCCATATCGAATTGAATTATCACTATAATTGAAGTACAGGCACAGAATCAAATATTAATGTGCCTGGGATTTATTAAAGCTGAGGGGGCATGTTGGCTGGAGTGAGGATAGTTGGCAAGGCAAGGCAAGGCAAGGCAAGGCAAGGCAAAAAAAAAAAAAAAAAATGTTTTATGGGGATTTGGGGATTTTTCTTTTTCTTCTGCTCAGGTATTATACTCATTTCCCAAATGCCTCCAGGGGAAAAAATGGCCAAGAGCGCCATGAATTGACGGTGGGGACAGGCTGTGATTGCCAGATCTTGTGTATATGGAACCAATTGCCCAGGAAACTGGGCATACTGGGTGGAGCACCGTCCCCCAGCTTGGCCCTCTACCATACCTTTAATGCTAGAGGGCCCTGGACACGTGACCTGTGTCCCTTGGGTTTTTGTATTTGGCTTGTAACCACTGAAACACAGCCTGTCGCCCTCCAACGATTATAATCACGTAACTTTGGAAATGTTTTATATATATTTATATTGAGGTGAAATTAGTTCGGTTTGAAATGGTAAAAATAATTACATGTATGATACAATTATTGTCCATATATATATTATATATTACCGAACTTGTATTACGTCTTTGTTGGCAATGATATTAAATATTGATTAATTGGTGTCATGTTGGAAATCATGAAATATCTCGAACGGAGAATAAAAAGATGAGAAAAGGCAACCTTTGTATAAAATTGTACTTCTTCTCATAATACGTTTATTATTGTTTGAAAATAACAAGAATAAAGACAATTATGAAAGAATACAATTAACTAGGTTAGTCGAGTTGTTTACAAATTTCCCGGCTAATTAAAGGGTCGCATAATATACATAAATATGTCAAACGCGCCATGTCGGCAGATATCACAGAAACGTGGGGTCTTTCGTACATTCTTCGAGATAGAGTGTGAAATACTTTCCCACGCGTAAACATGAAACTTGCAATTGTGGAAGCTATTATATGAAATAAAATCATTCATGTCATGGACTCCGTTCGAGAAGCAATGTTTTTCCCTCCACCCACCCCTCCATTCCTCGATGATTATTGGAATTTTATTTGGTCCTCTTCTAAGTCATGAAAGACTGGGCATATGATTGGAGGGGAGGGGAGAGTTGTCAAAAAATCTTGCTATTGACATTAGTGGAGGAGGAGCTTGATAAGGACATTGATCGTTGGTTGGACGTGTTATTGGCTGGATGGTTGGTTGGGCTTGCTATTATTTTGGATGGTTGGTTGGGCTTGTTAATCATATTGGCGGCTGGTTGGGTTTGTATACTTGGCTGGTTGGCTGGGCTTGTTATTGACATGGATGGTTGGTTGGGCATGTTAAAGACATGGTTGGTTGTCTTGATAATCCACTTGGATGGTTGGTTGGGCTTGATTATAGTCATGGATAGTTGGTTGGGCTTGATATTCTCATTTATTGTTTGCTAGGCTTCCTTTAGTCATGGGTGGTTGGTTAGGCTTGGTAATGGACAAGACTATTGAACTTGTTCAAACCTATTTTATACTTATTTAAGTTTGTTAACGTGGTTTCGGATTGTCGGTTATTCTTGTTAACAACAATTGATTGATTTTAACATTGATTTTTGGCATGGATAGTTGGATGGGTTTGATAATGTTAAGGATGGTTTTCTCGACTGGCTATTGTCATGGTTGGTTGGTTGGTTGGTTGGGCTTGGTAATGGACAAGAATATTGGACTTGTTTAAACATATTTTATACTTATTTAAGTTTCTTAACTTGGTTTCACATGTCGTTTATTCTTGTTAATGACCATTGATTAATTTTTGACATTGATTATTAAAATGGATAATGGGCTTGAGATTTTATGGATGTTTTTTCTAGGCTTGCTATTGACTTGGATTGTTGGTTGGGCTCGGTAATGGTCAAGATTATTGGGCTTGTTCGGTCACATTTATACTATTTAAGCTTGTTGACTTAAGTTAAGATTGTCGTTTATTCTTGTTAATAACAATTGATTGAGTTTAACACTGATTATTGACACTTTGATAATTGGCTGGGCTTGCTATTGACTTGGATGGTTGGTTGGGCTTGATAATGGACACGATTGTTCACATTTTATACTTATTTAAGTTTATTAACTTGATTTCAGATTCTTGCATAATCTTGTGAATAACATTGATTCAGTTTATTATTGTTCAGGGACCCAATAGGATCGGAACACCATCCGACTTGGAAATGGCCCACCCAACCTTGAAAGAGACGCGTCCGTGGTCACTGTATTGAGGGAAGAGGGTTTGATCTACTTTCCCTGAAGAAGGAAGGTAGGTATCGATCCAGGGGTAGAGAAGCTTCTTGATCTCCACCGTCAACAAGGAATCCAGACCAGAAGGAACTGGTTCGGCTGAAAATATTACAGGAGATGCGTTGGGGAGTTTCTCATAAAAGAGACGAAATAGCAAGATTTCACAGACGCTAAAGCCCCAGCATCTCAAACAAAACACTCGGCTCGAACCCTACCGCATGTCGGAGGGACCATGGCAATACTGACTAGAAGTCTCTTACCACTACTCGGCTCGTGTCGCCAATGATTCTTGAATATCAACTGGCATCCAGTTAGATCGGAGTTGTGAGGGAATGAATTCCCGATATTGGCCCAGTTGATACATGAATCTCCAAATCTTTCTCGGTCGTTAACTAAAGAAAAGATGGTGTGACAAGCAGGACTTCCGAACTGAGGAGGGCAATGATCTTCAAGTAGGCGAGTCCAGTAATGAACCTTTGCCTGCAGGAACG
>CALNVZ010003434.1:40014118-40027442 GCA_940671915.1 Paracentrotus lividus | reverse complement strand
GGTCAAAATTCTGTGAAGAAGTTTGGTAGCCATCACCGAGTGCTATCATATAAAGCAAACGGAATCGAAATCGGATGAAAAATGGCGAAGAAGTAGCAAATTGAACTCACATACGGACGCACGGACGGACGGATGGACGGACGGACACGCACACATACGTACGGAGCCCGTTTCATAGTCCCCTGCTCGAACTCGTTCGGCGGGGACAAAAAGCCTTTCAGAGTTTTGAAACATATGAAAAGTCCCGTGGACAATTTCTGTTTAAAAAAGGGGCACTTTTAATACTAACAAGTGGATTAGTAAATTACGCGATGCGTAATATATGTCCCCGCCGATAATGTAAAATTCCCATTATATCACGTCAGTGGCTTACACATAAGGCAAACAGAATCGAAATCGGGTAAAAAATGGCGAAGAAGTAGCATTTGTAGCCCAATGTACAATATAGGTCAAAGTCAAGGTCAAAGGTCAAAGGGTCAAAAGTCAAAATTCTGTGAAGAATTTTGTATCCTCACCTAACGCTATCAACATAAAGCAAACGGAATCGAAAATCGGAAAAAATGGCGAAGGAGTAGCATTTTGTAGCCAATTAACAATATAGGTCAAAAATCAGGTCAAAAGGTCAAAGGTCAAATTCTGTGAAGAAGTTTTGTAGTCCTCACCTAGTGCTATCACATAAAGCAAACGGAATCAAAATCGGATGAAAATGGCGAAGGAGTAGCATTTTGTAGCCAATTAACAATATAGGTCAAAAAGTCAAAGGTCAAAGTCAAGGTCAAAATTCTGTGAAGAGTATTGTAGCCATCACCTAGAGCTATCACATAAAGCAAGCGGAATTGAAATCAGATGAAAAATGGTGAAGGAGTAGCATTTTGTAGCCAATTAAACAATAAAGGTCGAAAAGCAAGGTCAAAGGTCAAAGGGTCAAAAGTCAAAATTCTGTGAAGAAGTTTTGTAGTCCTCACCTAGTGCTATCACATAAAGCAAACAGAATCGAAATCGGATGAAAAAATGGCGAAGGAGTAGCATTTTGTAGCCAATTAACAATATAGGTCAAAAATCAGGGTCAAAGGTCAAAGGTCAAAATTCTGTGAAGAAGTTTGGTAGCCCTCACCTAGTGCTATCATATAAAGCAAACGGAATCGAAATCGGATGAAAATGGCGGAGGAGTAGCATTTTGTAGCCAATTAACAATATAGGTAAAAAAAAAAGGTCAAAAGGTCAAAGGTCAAAATTCGGTGAAGAAATTTTGTAGCCATCAAACTAGTGCTACACATAAAGCAAACGGAATCGAAATCGGAAGAAAAATGGTGAAGAGTAGCATTTTGTAGCCAATGTACAATATAAGTATAAATCAAGGTCAAAGTCAAAGGGTCAAAAGTCAAAATTCCGTGAAGAAGTTTTGTAGCCCTCACCTAGTGCTATCACATAAAAGCAACGGATTCGAAATCGGATGAAAAATGGCGAAGGAGTAGCATTTTGTAGCCATTAACAATATAGTCAAAATGAAGGTCAAAGGTCAAAGGGGTCAAAAGTCAAATTCTGTGAAGAAGTTGTAGCCTCACCTAGTGCTATCATATAAAGCAAACAGAAATCGAAATGGATGAAAAATGGCGAAGAGTAGCATTTTGTAGCCAATTAACAATATAGGTCAAAATCAGGGTTCAAAGGTCAAAGGTTCAAATTCTGTGAAGAAAGTTTGTAGCCATCACCTAGTGCTATCATATAAAGCAAACGGAATCGAAATCGGATGAAAATGGCGAAGGAGTAGCAATTGAACTAACATACGGACGCACGGACGGACGGACGAGCGGACGGAACGGAACGGACGGACGGACGGACACACACACACACATACGTACGGAGCCCGTTTCATAGTCCCCTGCTCGAACTCGTTCGGCGGGGACAAAAAGGGCCCCTTGTTACTCCATATGTCTTTTAAAACCCCAAATTTTCTGCTCGCACTTCGCGCTCGCGGATACTAAATAGGGTCCACAATGCACAATAAACAACAATTTTCAGCTCAAAGTTTTCTACTCGCGCTTTGCTCTTGAGGATATATCGGGTCTAACAGAGGCGGTGGAACCGGGGGGCAGGGAGCACAGTGCCCCCACTTTTTCATGCACTCTAAAAGTGCCTCTTTCCTTGGCTTAAAAATGCCCTTTTTATACTAAAAAGAAGCCTTTCCTACTCTTTAAAAGTCACATGGGCATGTCACTTACCATACTAAAAAGTGCCCCTTTCTTTACTTCAAATGTCTTTTAAAACACCAAATTTTCCTGAGCACTGTAAAATTAACAAACAATAAGTATGAAAAAAAAAGGGTTGGACCCAGTGCCCTCTGCTGGAGACAAACCTTGTCAAAAGAATTGGTGTAATTGTGTTTGGGCTAGATTGGGGGTCACGGGCTAGGGGCCTGCAGCCCACAAATATTCATAGCAAAGATTATTAATGAGCCAAGATTATTATGTATTTAACATGGATCCTAAAAAGAGTCTATAAGGCACAATTTTAGCTCAAAATTTTCAGCTCGTGGATACTAAATAGACTCTATGTTGCACAATCAACTCCACTTTCGATTTCAAAATGTTGGGCTCGCGCTTCGCGCTCGCATTCCTTTATATTCATTACTAAATGAACAATAAAAAATAACAGCCATTAAGATTCCTAAAATTTTCAGCTCGCGCTTCGCGCTCGCGGATACTATAAGTAGGGTCTATAATGCACAATTAACCTCAGTTTTGAGTTTCGTGATCGCGGATACTAAATAGAGTCTACAGTCTGTGTCAAAAAAAATGGTAGGGGAGACCGGGTATGGAAGTTACACGGGTCAGTTGTTACAGTTCTCAGTGTGCTAAGTTGGAACAAGAGAGTTCGTGCTAACTGGCATCTATATACAGCCTACACATAGCTGTGATGAACTGCCGGTCGTGAGGTTTCTCCGTTGTTTTATTAAATAGTAAATCAACAAAAACCATTTTTTACAGTTCCAAGTGAATTTTTGACAAAAATTTAAATTTGTAATAGTTCTTACAACTGAAGGCACATAATGATAGTCTGGTATTGTGAATATAGTACATGTATGTCACTAATATACCCCTGAGCCATGCCCTGTAATTCTGCCTAATGGCTTTGCTACAGTTGATTTTATGTGTAAAATCACCCATGGGGTAGGTTGTTACAACAACCTACTTCATGTCGATGTAACAACCTACCCCAATTACATTACACATGTAAAGTAATTTTGTTTCAATTTTCAGGGGTTAATATTTTGATATTTCTATTATTACTTTAGTCTATGCTAGAGCTCTACTTGATCTACTGTTAACGATACCAAGAAACTAAAGGAAAGTATGGTATAAGAGATTTACACATTTTAACAAATTACCTCGTATGTTTACATAGTAACAATTATCCCCGTATGGTGTAACAACCTACCCCGTATACGGGGTAGGTTGTTACAAAAAAATGGCTTCATTAATTAAGCTGTAGTTAATTAGTGTTTACATGTTTTCAAGTTTTATGTGCCTCAGGTTTTAGCCAACATAATAGGCTAACTACAGACCCAAAATGGAGTGTGTGAGTACTTTCATTAGAATTATCTGGCCCAAAATGTGAAATTTGTAACGTCCATACCCGGTCTCCCCTACAGTCGGGGAAAAAAAAATCATTTAGGTGTGAAATCTTTTCATATAATGTGTGTTTGTGGTACCAAATTAAAGCTAAAAGATTTTTCTTGCTGATGCGCTTTGTCCTGTATAATTTGCTTTCGTAAAACAAAAGTTATGCTAAGTTTTGTGCGACGAGGAACAAATCGAAATTACGCACTTCTATTGTTCTGGAGCGCTCAATTCACGGTCATTATGCGAAATCGTACACAAAGGCATGGGACGGCGTGCGAAAAATGGATTTTTCTTGATTGTATAAAATTAGTCATATCTCAAAAAATGCTGCACCAAATGTGATGAAAAAAATTGCAGAAGAAAGAGTAATATTCCTGCTTTATGAAAATAACAAACAATACCACGTTGATATTAACCTTCACCCAATAAAAAATGTTTCCAACTGTACCATTTTATTTGACACAGACTGTATAATCATGATAATGCATAGTTTACTCCAAAGTTTACTCAAAATTTTCGGCTCGCGCTTCACGCTCGAAAAAAAAATCCTTGAAAAAGGTCCACTTTTTCAAATTTCGAACCCCCCCCCCCCTTAAAAATCCTAGTTACGGGCCTGATAGAGAACGAACAAGAGCCAATTGAAATTGTCACGTAAGAATTATATAGACGTGAAGGTTTAAAGAGGAGTCTACGCCCGAATTGGGGTGCGAAATATAATTGCGTGTTCTAAATGATGATTTCTTTTGTTATGTAAATAAAACCAAGATTCTGTCTCTTGGAGCGCAACTCATAAAACTGTTGGTTAGAATTTTGTCTTTTCTGTGACATTTTATGGAGGTCCCACCGAGACCAATGTGAACACGCCAACAAAGGAATCTGGTACAACAACTTGTCCTGTTCTGTTTTTCTTCTTTAATTCTTCCTTTCTATAGAACAAGTCATGATCATGGCGGTTCACTGTAAATAACAATAAGTAAACAAACATTATAAACATTGTAAACAGAATTAAATGCATGTAAACCTGTCAACTTTACAGTGAATATTGTAATATTCTTGATTATGAGTATATCATTCAGAGAAAATAAACTGCAAAGGCAAAATAATGTACAACTATCTAGCTTTACAGTGTATTCATTTTGTCTGTTTATCTGAATCATTAAAATCTTTCTGTTACTTGAAATGTACCCATTAATGCAATGACCCTTCAGCCTGTTAAACTATACATAAACTGTAATGTAGTCTATCATTCCAGACCCTATACAACTGATATCAATTTCCTGAGATTACAGTACACCCTGATTATAATAACTGACCTCCTTTGAACTAATACAATGTATAAACCATAACTGATTACATCATACACAATCTGAGAGTTTGTCTATCTTTATAATAAACCACTAAATGCATATTACCCAGTTATTGGGTGTCCGGACAGGTCGGGTGTCCGGACAGTCTATTTTTATTGGCCATTTGAATAGGTTTACAAGCAATATTTTTGTAGGTTTCTAGCACAAAATGGTAGAAAATATTGTGGAGAACAAATATTGATGATGATAAGCATTATTTAATTTATATTTTTGGCTTATTCTAAGGGCAAAAAAATTGCTTCAATTTTGTTTAGTGTCCGGACACCCAACCCCCCATCCTACCACTCGCTACAAATGCAATAACGGAGCTCATTTACATATGGTATGCTCATAACACACACATACACCGTATCCCATGCATAAACTTTCGCATGCTTTACATTAATTACAAACTGACAAACTTTGTCTAAAATATCAGAAATACATTTCAACAATAAAACATCAACTATGCAATTTAACTACACATAATCATCTTTCATGAGCTTCTATTTAACTCACCAACTATTGGCCCCTTCCGGAGGTTTTTCCAATCAAAACTCAAGAAGAATCAAGAAACCATGTTTACTTTTACACGGAATTCGATGCACACTTTTTCAACGTCGCCGCAGATGGCGCTTCACGTATTCCTGCCGCTACATTATCCGGCCCCAAATGATTTAACCTTCCACATTGTATTTAAATTATTTCAAAACACATCCTATAGCGGCATACAAATTCAATAACCTTCCCAACAATCAATAATTAGTATCAAACATAATATAACTCAAATTTGCCCTTAAATGTTTCCAGATTATCACATAATATCAATATCAATAATTATGAATAAACTACTTTGATGCAATAATAGCAATAACTTGCATGTTCAGCAAAATTAATCATACCAAACGATTAAATGAACATAATGTATACAAGTAGTGGAATACAATACAGTCCACTCCCCTTATTAAAATCGCAATACATACACAAGTCATGTAAATTGCATGTCTACACAATCTCCTAATCAATCTTAGGAAGAAATTTCTTCACTACCTTCCAACAGACACAGCTTTGAGATTGGTCTCTTATAGAACTTAGGTCCCACCCTTACCTCTACTTGCCTTACAAGACCTTCCTTTTCAGGGTAGGTCGTGACTACATGTACATGCCCAATGGGCCATTGCCCCCGCGGGACACTCTCATTAACTACAAGAACAATGTCATTGATAGCAAAGTTCCTACTTGGGGTCTTCCATTTCTGCCTTTGTTGCAGAAGCGGAAGATATTCCCGGACCCACCTTCCCCAAAATTGGTCTGCTAAATACTGCACTTGTCTCCATCTTCTCCTCAGATAACAACTTTCTTTCTCAAAAATTCCTAACGGGAGACTTGGGTTGCTACGAAGTAATAGTAGATGGTTCGGAGTCAAGGGTTCGTCATCTCTTGGGTCCATGGTCAAATTCGTTAATGGACGAGCATTCAGTATCCATTCTACTTCCGTGAGGAAAGTATTTAACGCTTCATCCGTTAGCGTTTGTTGAAGAAGACATTTCAAGATTCTTCTAACCGATCTTATCATCCTTTCCCATACCCCACCCATATGGCTGGCTCCAGGTGGGTTAAAGTTCCATTCAATACCCTTCTGTACCAAGTACTTGTTGATCATGTCTGAATTGAGCTTCCTAAGTTCATCTTTAAGCTCCTTCTCGGCACCCTTAAAGTTAGATCCGTTGTCACTAAATATGACCTTTGGTTGACCTCGTCGACTGATGAAGCGTCGCAAGGCATGTATGAATGAATCTGCGTCTAAGCTATATGCCATCTCCAAATGCACGGCCCTGGTAGAAAGGCATGTAAAAATACATCCATACCGTTTCTGTTGACTTCTTCCGTGCTTCGTCATGAATGGTCCAAGATAGTCAACTCCTATTCTTGTGAAAGGCGGTTCCTCAGAAGTAACTCTATCTTCTGGTAAGTCAGCAATGAACTGCTGACCTCTTATAGCGTTCCGTTTCTTGCACTGGAAGCAGTTGCCTATCAGGTGGCGGACAGTGGCTCCCCCCTTGATGACCCAATATCGTTGCCTAAGAGAAGTCCAAGTCATTCCCATACCACTATGTCCTACTTTCTGGTGGTAATGTATTACCAACAGCTTAGTAACGTGATGATCACTGGGGAGAATAACAGGGTGCTTCTCGTCTTCAGGGATAGAGGCCTTACTCAATCTTCCACCTACTCGTAGAATTCCGTTCTTCAAGATAGGATTCAACTTGTCAATAGCACTTCCTTGCTTTCGTTTAGTGCTCTTTTCTCCTTTCCCCCTTCTGTACTCATCTGGAAAGGATTGTTTCTGTACGTGCTTGATTACTTCACTTTCAGCATCATCCAACTCTTGAACTGTCAAATACCCAATCTCCTGAGTATGTCCGTCCTTTACTCTCTGTCTCAAGTAACGCTTGAACCGCAGTAGCCATGCAACTCCTCGCTTGAGACGATTCCATGAGGAATACCTTGTTACCAGGCTGTCTATCACATCTGACGAACTACACGTGTACACCTGGGTTTTCTTTATCTCCTGGTCAAACTGGAGATCTGATTCTGGAAAGTCCTTTCCTTCTTGACTGACTGGATTCTTAGGCCAGGTAGTTTTGTCTTGGAGTAGGAACTCTGGTCCTGCTAGCCATCTAGTTACTTTCTTCGCCTGTGTTCCCCTAGATCCATCGTCAGCAGGGTTCCTTGAAGTGTCTACATGTCTCCACTGGTTTCTCTTGCTTCTGTCATGTATCTTTGCTATCCTGTTAGAAACAAATGTCTTGAATCTACGGCTTTCATTGCTCAGGTACATCAGTACTGCCGTTGAGTCTGTCCAATAGGTTATACGTTGTCCACTGCCAGTCTTAGCTCATCCTTGATGATTTGGCCTAGCTCAACAGCTAACACAGCCGCAGACAATTCCAGGCGTGGAATTGTAAGTTTCTTCAATGGACTCAGTCTCGTCTTACCCATCACGAAGGAAAGGTGTCTTCACCCTGCTGAGTCTTCACTCCTCAAGTATGCGCAGGCAGCGTAGGCTCGCTCAGAAGCATCACAGAATATGTAAAGTTCCCTGCTCTCAGTTATTAGGTCTGATGGGTTGTAACATCGTTCAATGTTAGTCTTGTTCAAGTCTGTGAGTTCTTCCATCCACTTCTCCCAACGACGCAATTCTTCGTCGTCGACCTCGTCGTCCCAACCCTTGCCTTGGGCGCAAAGGTCCTGAAGGAGTATCTTCGCAACAAGGATATACGGAGCAACAAATCCCAGGGGATCATATAGAGAACTCATCACCGACAACATTCCTCTTCTTGTAGGTTTAGCTACCTTAGGTAGAGTCTCAAATCTAAACTGGTCTCTTTCCATGTCCCACTTAATGCCTAGTGTCCTTTCAACTGGCAAGTGATCCAAGTCTAAGTCCAACACTGAGGCCGCTCTTTCTGACGGTTCCACTGCTGATAGGACTTCTCTGTTGTTGCTGGCCCACTTGGTGAGTCGGAAACTACCCTTCTGTAGAAGTCTACACAATTCCGGGATCAGCTTTTTTCCTTGTTCTACCGTCGCGACCGACTTCAGGCAATCATCTACATAGAAATTACCGAGTACAGTCTGTCCCACTTCTTCTGAGAATTCGTCCCTATTGTCCTCTACAGTACGACGAAGGGCGAAACCCACACAACTGGGGGATGACGTAGCCCCAAAATGCATTAGAGGGTGATGTTTCCTTGTGCAACCATCCTTCTCACACTGGGACTTGACAGGACATTCCTTGGCTAGATGTGACTGCTTCAGGCAATTAAAACATTTGCCTTTCTTTTTCATGTAGTTGAACCTCTCCTTCTGAGAAAGTTCCTTCAGTTCCTTGTACACTGGATTCTTGTCATCACCAGCTGTAGTCCCTTGGGTAGCGAAGGTTCTGCCTTGCTTCTTTGGCTTCGATGCAGCTCTGTTAGGCTTCGATGACCTCTCTGTCTTCTGACCTACATGCTTACCAAACACATTGCTAGATATCTTAGCTTGCGTTTCAACAAAATCAGTCATATGAGTAAAGTTAGGTGTTACCCTTCCCTCCATTAGGGAATGGGCTGTTAGAGCCCATTTTCCTTGTAGGTATACCGGGAGTAGCTCTTGGATCTTCAACAAATTATCTGCGGTGCTCATGTCTCCTTCGAATCCTAATTGGGACAGGGTCATTTGGCACCGTCTCATATCTCTAGCTAAGTCCCACAAACTATCACTACTCAGAGCTGGGGGGCGATTGATTACCTTTTACAAATGAGCCCCTGCAACGATATAACTACGGCCAAACTGGGCCTCAAGAATATTCCTAGCTTGGGGATACCCCGCTTCTGGATCTAACAACACGCATGTCTCTATCGCTTGCCTAGCTTTCCCAATCGTAAATTGTATTAAGTAAGATAGGCATAATCTATCATCTTGTACCCTATCAGCGATATTTACATCAAAACAATTGATGAATTTCCAATAATCTATTGGGTTACCCGAAAAGGCCTGCATGTCAGGCTTTGGCAGGCCTAATGCCATTGCAACCATATTGTAATCTTAGTTACATGTATCATTACAAGACTTAACTTGAGAGTTAACTACCCTCTGGGGGTGAAAAGGTTTAGGATCCTTCTCTGATTTCTTTACCTCACCCATACCACCTCCTTGCTTATCAACCCACTGATTAGTAAAATGTTCACTGTTCACGAAATCAGTGGGCACACCAGCATTAGCATTTGTTACTTCACCATTCAAGTCCTGTTCCTGTTCCTGTTCCAGATCCACCTGTTCCTGCCACATGGCAATTTCCATAACAGCGTTTGCTGTTTCGTGTTGGAGTTTCATCAAGTCCAGCTTGTCTTTAAGTTCAAATTGCTCCCTTCTGAGCTTTTGCTCCTCAAGAAACTGTTCATATTTCTTCTTTGCTAGTTCTTGCTTCACTCGTGCCGCTTACAGCCTTACACTCGATGACTTGCTTGATTGCGATTTAGTAGACCGCTTACTCTTTCGGGATTTGGTGGGCTCGGCCTTCTTTCCATTTCCGGCATCAGCTCCTGAGAGTCCTGTTTCTTCAGGGGGCTTATCAGGTTCCTGGTCTTTTCCCTCCATGGTAGCGTAGTTGTGAACTAGTGTGAACGCGCCAACAAAGGAATCTGGTACAACAACTTGTCCGATCCTGTTCTGTTTTTCTTCTTTAATTCTTCCTTTCTATAGAACAAGTCATGATCATGGCGGTTCAGTGTAAATAACAATAAGTGAACAAACATTATAAACATTGTAAACAGAATTAAATGCATGTAAACCTGTTAACTTTACAGTGAATATTGTAATATTCTTGATTATGAATATATCATTCAGAGAAAATAAACTGCAAAGGCAAAATAATGTACAACTATCTAGCTTTACAGTGTATTCATTTTGTCTCTGTTTATCTGAATCATTAAAATCTTTCTGTTACTTGAAATGTGCCCATTAATGCAATGAATTAACATATATGACGTCATAATGACCCTTCAGCCTGTTAAACTATTATAAACTGTAATGTAGTCTATCATTCCAGACCCTATACAACTGATATCAATTTCCTGAGATTACAGTACACCCTGATTATAATAACTGACCTCCTTTGAACTAATACAATGTATAAACCATAACTGATTACATCATACACAATCTTTATTATCTTTATAATAAACCACTAAATGCATATTATGTACCACTCGCTACAAATTATTAACGGAGCTCATTTACAATTACATATGGTAGGATGGGGGGTCCGTTATCCGGACACTTAAGCCGCTAAAAACATCATCTTATGCCCTGGATTTATTCAAAATTGGTGCAGTAAATAACAAAAATATTTGTGAATATTTGTGCTTTGTTATATTGTCTGATATTACTTTCAATCGATTGATGAAATATTTATCACAAAGGTCCTAAAATTGCCGTCTTGTCCGGACAAACAACCCGTCCGGACATACAACAACCGGGTATATGCTCATTACACACACATACACCGTATCCCATGCATAAACTTTCGGTCTTTCGCATGCTTTACATTAATCACAAACTGACAAACTTTGTCTAAAATATCAGAAATACATTTCAACAATAAAACGTCAACTATCCAATTTAACTACACATAATCATCTTTCATTAGCTTCTATTTAACTCACCAACTATTAGCCCCTTTCGGAGGTTTTTCCAATCAAAACTTAAGACGAATCAAGAAACCATGTTTACGTTTACACGGAATTCGATGCACACTTTTTCAACGTCGCCGCAGATGGCGCTTCACGTTTTCCTGCCGCTGCAACCAATAGTGTGTTGAGTTGCTAAATATTACCAAATGGTAGTTTGATAAGTGTTGCATGTGTTGTTGGCACTTAAAGGCCGAGTGAGAGTTTAGATTGTTGAGAAATGGTGATTTTCTAACAAGTTTTCTCGTCGGTTGATGACGGCAATCGGTGTATGAGATTGTGCGTTATTGTATGCTACGCTATGCCAGGCACTGCGGGTAGAAATCAGACCAAGTGCGTGTACATGTAGATTCAATTTGTGTGTACGTGTGTGGAGGTTCGGCCGGGGTCTTATATGGCTGTGTATGCGAGTCGGTACACGGGCTATTGTCTACGGTGCGATTAACAATAGGTTCGCTGATATGGCGGGGCACTGAATGGAGTGTTTATTGCATTGACGCTACAGCGACAATGCTATGTTATCGTTCCATATTCCTTTTTGCATTGACGCTACAGCGACAATGCTATGTTATCGTTCCATATTCCTTTTCCGTCTTCTTCTTCTTCTTCTTCTTCCCCAAAAAGCCATTCACTTAAAGGGATTTGGTAACTTTCAAATACAAGAGCAATCAGATCAAAATTAATACAATTATATTGTTCCAACAGTAAAAACAAACTAATGAAAGTTTCAGATCAAATGGAAGTCATTTACTACCTTAAAACAGTGTAACAAACAATGCCAAGCATACAGCCGAACACCAGTACCCACTGCTGCTAGCTCATCAGGCCGCTAGAGACGGGTACTATAAAACAGGAAATAGGTGTATTTTGTGCTATGTGCAAAAGCACATGGTTTTATAAACCATCCGGTGTTGGTTTATAAAATTTGAGTATGAAATCATTGATATCTCGAAGGTAAAGCAAGCAATTAGCGTGCAATTTTGAAGAGATACCAGACTGACCTAAGTGTTTATAATTATGTTGGCAAAATACGCTAAATCTGATAAAATGGATTTGAATATCATTCAATGTTACTGCATCCCTTTAACACGTGAACCTTGTTCTCCCTACCCAGGTCCCATATCGCTCAACCAAATTCGTTCAAATTTCATACACACATATCCTCCATGATCCAGTTTTGATCCCCTGACATTTCATTTTCCAAAATCACTCATCCATGACCGTCCATCCGCCATTCTGTCTATTTTTGGCCATCTGAAAGCCATTTTTCCAGCCTCCATATCTCTGTTGTTATAAAGGCTACAGACTTCTAACAAAATCCATTAGATAGTTTATGAGTTTGCCTTTCATATGTATCCAATCACTTTTCATTTAAAAAATATCTTCATATTTGAAATCAATTTCAAAAAATCAACTCCGTTGTGAAATAAAAAATTGTGACTAAAAACACACAAAAATGGCTATAACTTCCTGAAATCAATTCCATTTTGCTTCAAATTTTCAGGGCATGTTATTCTTAGAAATGTGCACACACTCCACATGTTTCTTGCTCCAGAAAATAGGCAAAATGCAAATAGCGCCCTCTAAAGTTTCAAAATTTGGCTAAAATCCAAGAGGCTGCATCTGCGTTGTGCCTTGTTAAAACCGTACCCTTTTTTGGATTTAGGGACTTCAGACTATATCCTTTCCAGCAATGTAAAGAAAAATATCTCGATTCATTGACCAAATTGCTCAAAAATGTTGTGGAATGTAAAAAATTATCGATACCAGGAAATCAAGTTTAACTTCCCCTAAAATTGCGAGTATTCAATCTAGGGGCTTGAAACTTGGCAAGCATATGTATCAATACATTCCACAACTATCTGCCAATTTTTGTAAAATTTGATGACGTCATCAAAAAGTTATGGACAAAAAATAGCGAATTTTCAATGGATTACACAACAAGGCATTATCGTTCAATATTTGCTTCTGAAATTGACCGCAATCGTTTAACACACATTTGTTCTACATGTGAAGGCTATTTCCGTTTACCAATATAAACCCCTCCCAAAAAGTTTCGCAAGTGGACTTTGGGCCATGATAACTTTTCAGGTACGCTTTAGTTATTCCTGATATTCAT
>CALNVZ010003434.1:39938484-39980631 GCA_940671915.1 Paracentrotus lividus | reverse complement strand
ATATTTGGTAATATCAAGATGGCCATTCTGTGCAGATAAATGTAATGCCGTCCAACCATCATTATCGCCCTTATTCACTACAGCCCCTTGACTAATCAGATACTGGGTGACATCAAGATGGCCGTTCTGTGAAGATAAATGTAATGCAGTCCAGCCATCATTATCGCCCTTATTCACCTCAGCCCCTTGACTGATTAGATATTGGGTGACATCGAGATGGCCGTTCTTTGCAGATGGATGTAATGCAATCCAACCATCATTATTGCTCTTATTACACTTCAGCTTCCCTATAGACTGATTAGATATTTGGTAATATCAAGATGGGCCATTCTGTGCAGATAATGTAATGCCGTCAAACCATATTAATGCCCTTATTCACTACAGCCCTTGGCTGTTCAGATATTTGGTGACATCAGATGACCATATAAAGCAGAATGCATGTAATGCATGTCACACAGCATTATTGTCCTTGTTCATTCAGCCCTTGATCTGATCAGATATTTGTGGTGACATGAAGATGATCGTTCTGTGCAGATAATGATATGCAGTCCAACCATCAATTTTTGCCCTTTTCACCTCAGGCCCCTTGATTGATCAGATATTGGGTGACATCAAAGAGACCGTTTTCTGTGCGAGAGAATGTAATGCCGTCCACAACCATCATTATCGCCCTTATCACTACAGCCCCTTGGCTGATCAGATATTTGGTGACATTAAGATGACCATATAAAGCAGATGCATGTAATGCAGTCAACCAGCATTATTGTCCTTGTTCACTTCAGCCCTTGTCGTATCAGATATTTGGTGACATCAAGATGGCCGTTCTTTGCAGATGGATGTAAATGCAGTCCAACCATCATTATCGCCCTTATTACACTTCAGCCCCTTGGCTGATTAGAATATTTGGTAATGTCAAGATGGCCGTTTCTGTTGCAGATAATATGTAATGCCAGTCCAACCATCATTATCGCCCTTATTCACTACAGCCCCTTGAATATCAGATACTGGGTGACATGAAGATGACGTTCTTAGCAGATGATTGTAATGCAGTCCAGCATCATTATCGCCCTTATTCACTTCAGCCCCTTGGACTGATTAGTATTTGGTGACATCAAGATGACCGTTCTGTGCAGATAAATGTAATGCAGTCCAACCTCATTTTTGCCTTATTCACTCAGCCCCTTGACTGATCGATATTGGGTGACATCAGATTACCGTTCTGTGCAGATGAATGTAATGACAGTGCGACCATCGTTTTTGCCCTTATTCACTTCAGCCCCATGAGCTGATCAGATATTTGATGACATCAAGACGTCATTTCTGTCGATGAATGTAATGGCAGTCCAACCATCATTTTTGCCTTATTCACATCAGCCCTTGATTGATCAGATTATTTTGGTGACATCAAGATGGCCGTTCTGTGCAGTATATGATTAATGCAGTCCACAACCATTATTTTTTGCCCTTATTCACTACAGCCCTTGACTGATATAGATATTTGGTAATATCAAGATGGCATTCTGTGTCAGATAAATGTAATGCGTCCAACCATCATTATCCGCTTCATTCACTACAGCCCTTGACTAATCAGATACTGGGGACATCAAGATGGCCGTCTGTGAAGATAAATGTAATGCAGTCCAGCCATCATTATCGCCTTATTCACCTCAGCCCCTTGACTGATTAGATATTGGGTGACATCGAGATGGCCGTTCTTTGCAGATGGATTATGCAATCAACCATCATTATTGCTCTTATTCACTTCAGCCCTTGACTGATTAGATATTTGGTAATATCAAGATGGCCATTCTGTGCAGATATAGTAATGCCGTCAACCATCATTATCGCCCTTATTCACTACAGCCCCTTGGCTGATCAGATATTTGGTGAATATCAAGATGACCAATAAAGCAGATGCATGTAATGCAGTCAAACCAGCATTATTGTCCTTGTTCACTTCAGCCTTGACTGATCAGATATTTGGTGACATGAAGATGGCCGTTCTGTGAGATGCATGTAATGCAGTCCAACCAGCATTATTGTCTTGTTCACTTCAGCCCCTTGGCTGGTTAGATTTGGGTGACATCAAGATGACATTGAGAGCAGATGAAAGTAGCTGAATTTAATTCATCGTTGTTATCGTCATTCACTTTATTCCGTTGACCAATTAGACATTTGGTGACATCAACTTGAACGTTCTCGGGATTTGGATTTAAAACAATCCGTCCATCGTTTCTGCTCTTCTCCACATCATCCCATCGACCGTTTAGACATGTCGTGACATTCAGCTGTTCATTCTGGTGAGTTGCTTGTATCACAGTAGAAACATTGTTGTGGTTCTTCTCAGCCCTAGCTTTAGTGACTACATATTTGTTAACACTATAGTTACCTTTCCATGCAGTAGATGGATGTATTAATGCAGTTACATAAACCATGATTATGTCTTTAATTATTCAACCAAACTCCTTAAATTAATAGTTACAATCCGAAAACGTAGAAATAACTAAATAATATGCAATACCGGTCCAATTTTTTAAGCAATACTACACAATATAAGATTTATTTCTTTGCGTGCACATAAGCATACGTCTGGTAGCCTAATACATTACTTGTTTTCTTCCGATAAAGCTGAGAACTCGTACATAATGGATCATGGTATTGGTTATTCGGCGATTTTACACAGGCATGTGGGTTCCCTTCACATGTTACTCATGCACTGATCTTCCCATACAAAATGAATGAATTGAATTCCAAGCCTCATACAACAGTCATATAACTCCGACCGCGTGTTCAAAATCTAATGATGGTACTAGAGATGTAGTAAGTGTTACTGCTTCATAAACCTTTGATACAATTCTTCCTAGATAATGTGTAAGATCCTGAGTCAAACATCTCTACTGCTGAATATAACAACACACAATGTTAAACACTGTGATACTGGGAGTTCAAAGCTTACGAAAAATACAATCTCCTCGTATAATATTGTGGAAGCCCATCCATGCAATGGCGTGATTAGTGATCCGTGAACGTACAATCAGCGTTTTGGAGGTGAGCTCTCTGGAGCGCGGTGTCGCTTCAAATTTCAATATACACTGCAGTGGGTCCCAAAAAGAACTATACACTTTTTAAGTGGCTATCAAAAAAACAAATATATTGTTCTTGGGAAAAAAGTTTATATACGGTATACATGTATACATGTATAAAGCTCATATCCTCAACTATCATTAGGCCCTACGACACAAAAAATTCTGAAAATAACCCGTTCTTCAGTGAACAATGCCCTCTTGTGTGAAGCACACAAATGCGCAGGAATTCGGTATTCATTTATCACCTTTGTATGGCACGCCAAAAGAATTCAAGCAATAATGGAATAAATCAGCCAACAAAGACAAAAATAAACTGAATTCAAAGAAAAATTCAATGATATGAAAACAAAACAGTGAAAAAAATACATTTGTGTATAATTTTGAATGTTTATTTCTGACTTTCGGTATATCTTTTACTATGTTAGCCGATTTATTCCATTATTCCTTGATTCCCTCCTGGCTGCCCTACAAATGTGATTAATGAATACCAAATTCCTGCGCAGGCTGTTTTTTTTGTGTCCGTCACAAAAGTGGGCATTGCTCACTGAAGAATGCGTAATTTTTGGAATTTTTCTGTGTCATAATGATAGTTGAGGATATGAGCTTTATATACATATAAACCTTATCACCAAGAATCATTCATTTTTTATTCGATACACTGTTAGAAAAAATTAAACAAGTTGTTTAAAATCTTAAACAACTGCGTGTTAACCGATGAATCGCACAGCATTGTTTAGAAATTAAACAACCTGTAGTTGTTTAAAACTTTATCACGCTTGTTGTTTAAAAGTTTAAACAACCTTTTGTTTAATGGTTGTTTGAAATATCAACAGTATTGTTTAACTCTTCTCTTTAAAAATAAAAACGCTCCAACTTTTGGTTAACGCGACCGGGTATCGAACTCACGACCTTTTGATAATACGCAGACGCTCTATCCACTGAACCAACGCATCTGTACATACACGTCTTTAATGTGTGAGGCATAAGTTCTTCGCCGTGATTGAAATGTTGCCCCGATTTATACGTTGCATGAAACGAGTGATGCCATTAGCTCATGACTGTCACATGACATTTGCTTCGGCCGATTTAAACAAAACTGTTTAATATCTAAACTCTAGTCTCTAAACAGGTCTTTTTTTAAAGCTATAAAACCTCACTTTTCCGGTTTTAAACAAGAATGTTTAAATAAAAAAAAAAAAACATTTGTATTAATTACAGCGAATTTTTTAAACCGCGTTCTAACAGTGTAGCCATTTCAAAAGTGTATAGTTCTTTTTGGGACCCACTGTATATATTCATACGTTCCCTTTCCCATTACGTGCGTTCTTTTCGCGCAAGCACATTTTTGTTGTCAACATATTTTTCTCTCATAGTATATAGTTGCGTTATTTTTTACATGTAGATATGGGTAGAAGGTGTAAAAGGCACGGCATGCCCCTTAACCAAGACATGCCAAAAGCTTCCACATCGATCCACAATGCACGACGGAAATGATAGAGTGTTGTTCGTGAATACACTGTTCACTTTTTAATAAAGGGACTCATCTCATAACGAAAGCAAACGCAAAAGTCATGGTAGAAATTTTCAACAATGACTTCTCCATTCAATACATTGAATTGATATTTACAGTCTGCATGCTAAACATAATAACTGTAGATTGTAGTTCCTAATGAAAAGGTTGTAATATCAGTCCAAATGCTCCAAAATGGTTCTGACATAATTTTTGCGTAAAAACAAAGAAAAACAAAAGGTCGAAAAAACAAAGAAATACATAAGAAAGTCATAAAACAATGAAATACATAAGGAATTTATTTCGATACCAATTTTTTTCCAAATACAATAGTTAGGATTCCTATAAGGATTATGCAAACAAAAGAATAACATTCCAGAAGCTTTAGTTTGTCAATTAGAATAAAGATTATGACTTCATGCAATGCATAAATTAGCATAATTAATTCATATAAAATAAATAGATATTATTTCGGGAAAATTAACAGTGCTTTCGTGTAGTTTACATCGCATACTACCATCGTGCAAATTTTCAGCGCGGTCGCGCGATCAACAGCCAAGATCTTATAAGGGGCATCATGGCCCCCCCTTCCTCCCCAACCTACCACCAGTCTTGACAGTTACCAAAACACCCCAGTGACTGATTAGGGTTGAGTTCATAAAAGTTTTACCACAGCGGATATAGTAATTGCTCAAAATGTACATTTTATTGCATAATACATAATACATTCATTTTTCTGTACAATTTGCCATAGGTCACACACGTGACCCACTAAAATGTCACACACGTGACCCGACATCACGATATAAAATAATAGATACAAAAAGAAATTTCAGAGATGACTCCTATCCAGTGGTATTTTATGGTTAGCAGGTCCATAATGTATATCATCATCATCAGGGTGCGGATCGGTCAGGTCTCCGACCGGCCGTGGCATCATGCACAAGTTCCTTCCATTTGACACGATCTCGGGCGGGCTGCTATGCCCTGGTTAATGTCATATTCGTGAGGGTGACTATACCGTCTGTCACTCTTGTTTTTTGCCGTCCTCTCTTTCGTTTACCAAACACCATTCCTGACATCAAGTCGTACTCGGTCTTGGCAGCTCGCACAACATGTCCGAAGTAGCGAAGCTTAAGTTGGTCAATGTGCTCCAACAATCTCCAGTTGTTACCTATCCTGTTGAGCACATATTCATTAGTTTTCCTCTCTGTTCCAGCTGATCCGAAGCAAACGCCTGTATGCCCATAGTTCAAAGGCTTCGACCTCTTTCTATCGACTTCTTCATCGCCCAGGACTCACAACCGTATGTAGCAATGGGGAACACTAGTTATCTCAACAGTCGGATCTTTGTAGTCCTGTTGATTGACTCTGTTTTTTCCATATTGTAGATAGCGATACAGTTGCATTCCTTGCGATGGCAAGTCTCCGCTTGAGTTCTGGGCTGTCGTCACACTGGTCGGTGACCATTGTCCCGAGGTAGCTGAAGTGGTGAACAACTTCAATAACTTCTCCATTAACCTGTATATTGCTGTCATTGTTGATTTCACCTCTACCTTCACAAGGTTCCTCTCCCACAATCATTACTTTAGTTTTTGATACATTCAGAAAGAGTCCTGCAGATTCACTGGTATCTTGAACTCTGGTAAGGAGATCTTGCATTTTTCAAGATCAGCAAGCAGGGCGACATCGTCAGCATATCCAAATCTGTATATATCTTTCCTCCAATAGCCACAGTCCCAGTAAAGTTGTAAGAGCTTCCCGCATTATTAGTTCTGAGTATATATTAAACAGAGGTGGTGAAAGGATACACCCTTGTCTCACTCCTGCCAATTCGAACCACTCTGTCATACCATAGCCAGTTCTGACAGCTGCCAGCTGATCGATGTACAGTTTGCGTAGGAGCTCAATGATGTGGCTGGGAAAGCCCATGTCGCACATTCCTGCCATAGGCGTTCATGTCTGGATTGTGTCGAAGGCTTTACTATAATCGATAAAGACAATGTACAGTCTCCTCCCCATTCTCGTTGTTTTTTCCATTATCATCTTCAGATTGTGTATCTGGTCTCTTGTTCCACGCCCTGGTCTGAATCCAGCTTGAGCTGTAGATATCTCTCTATCCAATCTGTTTTTCATTCTTCCTGCTATTATCTTGAGAATTATCTTGCTAGCATGTGATATAAGAGCAACTGTCCGGTTATTTGCACATTGCATGGCATCTCCCTTCTTGGGTAGTATTACGAAGATTGACTTTACCCAGTCTTCTGGCCACTCTTTCTTCTCCCAGATGGCGACACAAAGTTGATGCATGATATCAATGCTCTCTTTGCCTGAATGTTGAGAAGTTCAATGGGTATATCATCACATCCAGGACTCTTCCCATTTTTTATGTTCTGCAGAGCCTGTATTACTTCATCTCTCAAGGGTGGAGGCTCCTGGTCTTCTCTTGGAATCAGGGCCTGGAAGTTGTCGTTTCGGTCTTTCATATAATTTTTGGCAGTACTCTTTCCATCTATTTTTTACATCTTCTCTTTGGGATAGAACTGTTCCCTGTTCGTTTTTGACAGAGTCCAGTCTCGGCGTAAACTTGTTTGTGATGGCTTTGACTCCTTTGTACAGATCTCTTGTAGAATTTATGACCGCATATTTTTCTACTTCAGTACACTGTCTATCAATGTTTCTCTGTCTATTCATGTCTTAATAGACGTTGAACTTCAGAATTGCATTTTGAGTATGATGCTCTTCAGCAGCATTTCTCAAACCAGTAGCCTTCAGTCTTCTTCTTTCATCAATTTTGATGAAAGTCTCTGTGGATATCCATTCCTGTTGCCTTTTGCGTCTTTGTATATATCACAGCAAAAAGAACATTTCATCATTATAAAACTCACAGGAATTTCAAAATGAAATTGAACTTTCAAAATCATGCCGTTCTGTGAAGTCACACACGTGACCCACTTCTTTTGACCTCTGACCTTGAACATGCATATTGTAAATATCAAAAAGTATTTCCAAATGATAGCCAACAAAATATGTTACTAAGTAGCATGATATAAACATTAAATCAGTATATCTTTAACATTGTTAGAGTTATAGCCAATTAAAGTCAACATTTTGCATAATTTCGGTCACACACGTGACCAATAATGGTCCAGTTACGTTATTTTTTACATGTAGATATGGGTAGAAGGTGTAGAAGGCACGGCATGCCCCTTAACCCAGACATGCCAAAAGCTTCCACATCGATCCAAAATGCACGACGGAAATGATACAGTGTTGTTCGTGAATACACTGTTCACTTTTTAATAGAGGGACTCATCTCATAACGAAAGCAAACGCAAAAGTCATGGTTGAATCTTCAACAATGACTTCTCCATTCAATACATTGAATTGATATTTACAGTCTGCATGCTAAACATAATAGCTGTAGATTGTAGTAATATCAGTCCAAAGTCTAAATCCACTTGCATCTATAGACGAATTCGGTTTGGGTAACTTACATACCCCGCGCTGTTGGGGGCGCCATAACCATCGACATTGCTGGGGAGCGAGGGGGCAAGACGCCCATAGGCTGACGTGTTAAATTAACGCTCTTCAAAAACAGACATTCCAAAATTCTGTCGATGGAAATCGTTTTAATTATCATATCAGAGTTAAAATTTAAATGACTCTTAGTTAAGGGACTTACTGATAATTTTGTCAGCTCAAACAAAAATCATGAATCCTTGAGCGAGACTATGACAAAAAGACGACTTTTGTAGGAGTTTCTTGTAGGCGTGATTTAGTTGATGTACAAAATTACGAAAAAGATTCCTAAAAAATACGCCAAACTTCTAATCTTCAACTATTTGGTAAATTGTGGAAGAGTAGGACTTATAGCACATTTATTCATTAAACAGCGACATACAACATAAACAGCGATGCAAAGCGATGCAAAGCGATGTAAAGCGATATCGCTTGCTGCTTGCGATGGTTTGTCTCACACTGTGGGAAGGTTAGCTGCGATGGTAGTATTTGCGCATACGTACTTCATTTCTGAACAATCAATTATCAGCTGACATAATAAACAAATCTTTCTCTCATTCATTATTTAAAAAAGAAAAAATAAATAAATAAAAAAAATGTTTGTCTTCTACTAGTTTAGTACTTAGTTATTCCATTCATGTAAACCTATTTCCTTCTTTCTCCCGCTTTATCACTAGCTCTCTTCCTCTCGAGCACCTTAAGCCATTCCCTTTAATAATCCATTCTCTCTCTCCAAATTTCCATAAGTTTTTTTTTAATCCGCCTTTTCCTTTGCTCTATGAATCAAAGACAAAGCAAGAGAGAGAGAGAGAGAGAGAGAGAGGGGGGGGGGTGTTAACGAAGAATTTCACCGACGGCGGATGAGATAGAAAGAGAGACAAAAAAAAAAACAATTGGCCCAAGAGACACCGAAACATTAGATCATAATTTGGTTTTATCCCCTTTTACACTTTCTTCCCTTTCTTTGATTTTGTTTTAATTTATGAAATAATATAATTTCTTTAAATTTTCCAGTAAATACCTTTCTTCTTCTTCTTCTTCAATCTGTTGCTTTCATTCAGTCCTCTGTAATTCGCCGTTATACCCCTTTTCATCTCTCTCTCTCTCTCTCTCTCACTATCTGTTTTCTGTTATTTTTTTTTTAATTCCGTTTTTCTGTCTCCCTTTGCTAATTTATTTCACCCCTCTCTCTCTATTTCCTTTTCTTAACCAACTTTTGATTACTGCTCGGTCACTCTCCCCTCTCTCGTATATCTCGCCCGTTCCTCTCTCTCTCTCTCGCCCCTTCCTCTCTCTTTCCTAATAGTTTTCTCTCTCCATCTCCGTGTGGTTTTCTTTTTCTTCTTGACTGTTTCCTTTTCAGATATATCTCATATTAAAGATAGTATACCCATATTTTAAGAAATGAATTCTGTCGATCGGGTGGGGGTTGATACAGAATAACCAGCTTGTCGGTTTATGTACTTGGTTAAGTGCCATTTATTTTTTCAAATTAAAATAGTTCTTGCTCCCCTTGCGTCTCATTTAATTCCATTCGAATTAGATCAGCAATATTCTGTCTGCCTGTCATCATTTTGTGTGTAACCGTAGACATATATATGTACTACAACTAACTACACAATTGCACAAAAGAACATATTTTTCTATATCTGTTTCTACAATGCACTTAATATTTTAATTTGCTCTTATCATGACACAGAAACAACCATGTAAGTTGTTAACAGAGGCGATGGATCTGAAAATGCAATTTCATCGTTTATATCATGAATACAAAAAATGGGTGAGGTGTTGCTATTATTATCAATATTGTTTGATGACAATGTAGATTCCTGCTGCTTTGAATCGTATACAATAAACTCCTGTAATTTTCTTAAACAACATAACTATTTAAACACCAGCAGAGGGGGGGGGGGGGGATGGGTGAGGGGGCTTCCAAGCCCCCAACAACATTATAATGACCTCAATTTGTTCTGCCTACCCTGATGGTAGACATTCATATCATTAAGTAGTACAGCAAAAGTGACCTACTACAGTCCACTTCCATTCTATGAGGGACAAAGCTAACTACCTAGTTAGAAGTTATATACTAAAAACACAGAGACATGTGCACATGTTTGGGACGGGGAGAATCAATTTATTTTAATGAAATCTTGTTGTATCTAAGTTCATTATAATTGGAGTAGACTGTATTCTATTCAATTTCTCTCATAAACTTTTAGTGTTACTCGTCATGATCTTCTTAGAATTCCATAATCCTGTTTTCTCAAAATGTCTGTGATCTTCCCCTTTTTTTTCACCAGCAGCCCTGCATAACACCACCCAAAGTCCTCAAATACTCAATCTGGCTCATTTCCTTACCAAGGATTCAACATTCTGAGGAGTAGAGATTATAATATAGACACTAAAATATCAACACATATTTTCGCTATTAAATGCATTCATACCACAATAATCATTTTATACTAAATAACTTTATAATGAAATATAGACCAAAGGGTATAGTTATAAGACTTTTATTCTTTTATAACACAGTTACACAGAAACCTGCACACAGTGGGGTCAGTTTGATCACCCTCTAAAGAATATCTCATATCCTGTCCAGTGATATTACAATTATACCTCCGATGTTGTGGATGACAGACCACTTGGGTTATAAAAGGTCTGTGTCACAAAAACCTTGTAACAACATGACTAAGTTTGGAAGTTAGAACATGTGACTTCCTAATCATTTATCCATTGTTTGAGCAAAGACATCCTACATAATTAAAAAAGGGGAAAAAAAGGTGTATTGATCCACTGAAATGCATTGGTGGTTTTTACCAAAACTTGGTACAACGTAATTTTCACATGGCATTTTTACCCCTGGTGCTCGGTAATTTGTGATTGCACAGAATAATATGATTTTTTTATCACTGAAGAGAATATAAGTTACTCTTTAGCATAATTTTTTGTTTATTAAGGTCAACTAAATTATGAGTTTTTACTACGAGACTCTCGAAGTTGGGTCTAACGGGTTTTTTTCTGGGACGCACTTCATACAGAATTAAAGGAAAAATTTAAAATAGCCATGATTTTCTTAAACTCTGATTGGAGTTTTAATTCTCTATCTATCACATTTGAAAAATAAATAATTATCCATTTCATTCTGAAGTACAAGCTGATGATGCCCTCTTGACTTGGTGTGCCAAATGTGATGTCCGATATCTTGCAGAAAGATTGCAACATACTCCGTCTGCGGCAAGAGATGCCAGATTTGAACAGATCTGCATTTTAAAAAAGAAGAAAAATCCAAATAATGATATTAAAGCTAGAAAATAATTTTGGTATTATATTAATATTGTATTGGTCTCTTTTGATACACCGCAACTATAAAACAAGCTAAGTGACTATTTACATCAATTTTTAACAAGTTGAATCTTTATAAAAAAAATTAAAAAATTTGAATGTGACCGTTAGAGCTGATCTAGTGCCCTCTAGCACTGATTATTTCCTTCAAAATAAGCGTTCTATGTGATCATTGCACGGACTTAGCTAATCTATGTCAAAGAGGTATATACAAAGATAATATCCTGAAATTTTCCTCCCCATCCGTGCCTAAAGTTGTATTATATTAACAAAAATTATTGCCGATTTTTCTGGGACCACAGCTCTATGATATAAATTATACTAATAGTATAAACATTTATAATAATTTTCAAATCTCATTTTTCAAGCGATATGTGTTATGTCATCTTTCATTATTACTCAGTTAACTAAAAAGTTCATATTTAGAGATTTAATTTAAGGTCAGTGTGCATTGCGAATACCTAGAAGTAAATTTACTTCCTAAAAAGTCATAATAATCAGCCTCTAATGATTTTATTATTTTCATATCTCACCCATTAGATCTATGCACTATTTTTTCTTTTCTTTTTTGTTTTGTTTTTTAAAGGAGGCTTTTGATATCTCTTTGCATTGCATTTTACTTTGGTATTCCGCATTAGACTATGCTTAAAACTTTCTTGGACTGAATTGGCAAGAATGCAAGATAGACCTAGATCTACTCACTATTTTCGGCTTTGGTATCTTCTCAATCTGATCACTTTTCTCAAGCATCTCCTCCACTTCCTTTACCTGCTCCTCTTTCCTCTGCTCTCATCTCAGACTGTACTGCACATGTGCTATAACATCTCAATCTCTCCTGCACTAGCATGTCTGCTTAATCATATAGACCCTTCCCTATAAAAAAAAAAGTAAAAGAAGATCTATCAAAACTTATGCGATGTGGGCAAAACAGTTCACTTCCCCTGTCATGCCTATGAAATCATTTTCAGAGAGACCAAATCTAAAACAAATAGATTAGACTCTACAGTAATATTCTTTCCACAATTTCGCCCCACTCACCTCTCCCCAAACATAATATTAACTCATCACCAAAATTACACTCAATGAATAGACCTCTAGAGGGTCTAGGCTAGGCCTAATAAATAAATCTTGGAGATTGATAATTTATGATATTGCTCCCACAAAACTAGTAGGACTAGGAGGATGAAATTCATGTAGGCTATATAATTCATTTTATTAGCAGACCCCAAATTTTGTTAATTAATACCGTATTCCTAACGTTAACTGTGTTAGTGTTAGTGTTAGTGTTACAATTGCAGACGGGAAAGTTATCGGTATAGGCCCAGAGGTTTAAAAAAAAATAATTGAGTTCTGGGACCAGGCAATGATTGAGGTCAAATTGCTGGTTCGTGTGTGTTATCATCAACACAGTTACCACTGAACTACAGGGGGGGGGGGCATATCATATTAATTCATTCTGTTTTTAATAGTAAAATACAGCACTAGATTCTAGATCTAACGAGTAACGTTAACTAAAGTTAGCCCTCACGGCATGGTAACTCCAGATCTAACTTAGATCGGCTTGGTTTTTACTTTTGTCGTCAAAATCGATGAAATAACCAATTAGTAATTTACCTTGAAACTCTAATTTTGGCCACTGACGGACATCGTCAAAGCAGTTAGACAATTTCGAGAGAAATGGTAACAGCAGTGGAACTTCATCAAGCGCTCGGGACAAAACAACAGGGCGCTGCATGATATATGCCCGGCTGCCCGGCTAGCTAGCCTGCCTAGGCCTGGCGCCTAGCCGCCCGGCCCGCTCGGGCGTGCTCGCGGGGCCGTTACCGGTACCGGGTATTGGGCAGGGAGTAAATTATGCGAGAAGCGCCCCAGTAATGGCGGACACGTAGAGGGCTCACTTCCATGCAAAGCTGCCCGAATTCGTCTATAGTAACAAACTAATAATGCATTTCATAAATTCAAACGTGATTAATTTTCCAGGCTAGTTTGTGCTTAAATATTACATTGAAAACCTAACCTCGTCCGTCAACTGACGGACTAGCTTTAAAGCTAGTCGGTCAAGACGGACTAGTTTTAAAGCTAGTCTGTCATGTTAGTCCGTCTCGACGGACTAGCTTATAACTGAATCTAAATCTCTCAAACTGACGGACTAGCTTTAAAGCTCGTCCGTCAAGCTTGAAACTCGTTTGTCGAGTTGACGGACGAGCTCACTAAAAGTAGCTAGACGGAAGAGGTTTACCTATAAAGTTAACGGACAAGCTTTTGATATACATACACATTTGCAATGTCGTTTTCAATTATTTATGAAAATTATTCCAAGTTTACTGAAGTAGTGATATTATGATAATGCAAACGGTGTACCTATCAAGCCAAACTGCCAAAGTATGTATAACGAAAGTTTGACAATAAATTTGATATGAAATTTCTTAAAATCCCTCTTTAATATTTACTAGCACTGTGAGTACCGCCAACAATTATTGGTTGTGTTTTGTTTCTTTTGTGTAGTCTATTATTTAGAGCAATTCCATTATCGTCTGTATTGTAAATTATGTGCGTGTAAATACACGCACTTACTCCATTTATTCTGTTTCCGAACAGGATCAAGATTATTTTTAAATAATTAAATTTGTTTAGGCTTGACAATCTGAAAGTTTATTTCCTCATAACAACAAGTAATCTATAGGCAAGAGTAGGCCTATAGATTCTCAATATTGTCGTTCATTATTTAATTACAGGCTATAACTGAATACCTCGAACCCCAGAATCTCGTCTGTTCTTATAGATTGCTGATGATTGTCGTTCATTATTTAATTACAGGCTATAATTGAATACCTCGAACCCAAGAATCTCGTCTATTCTTATAGAACGCTGATGAATGCCCGGCTTAGCAATAACAGTGAATGATCCACTTTCATTCACTGTTGTTGCTAAGCCGGGCATTCGTAGCCACCTTTCATTCACAGACACAGTTGTTGCTAAGCCGGGCATTCATCAGCAATCTATAAGATTAGAGTCCATCCACTGAATAACATGCGCATTGCGAAAAGGACATGATCTATTACGTGCATTATCTGATTGCGAATTCGATTTTACGTGTAAACCGAAAAGATGCAGATTCGATATACACCGTGTAACAGTCCCGCCGTGTAGAATAGTAGATTTTGATCATGGTGACGGTTTCCTTCATTTGAGTACTCGTTTTTAATTCCTAATTAAGTTATGGTTAATTTCATGAACATCGTTAGCCAATTATTTGCACAAAGATTAATGTTGTATAACACTGGAAACAAATTTTGTCTTGGCAAATTAATGTATAAATGTGTGTGCTTTAGAATGATAATAACAATCTCATTAAATTATGAAAATTGAATTCTAAATCTAATTATAAATTTATGTGTAACTTTTCTTTAGATTAATTGTATCTGGATGAACTGTCTTATAAAATTTCAGATTTGACGTCTCTGACAAGCCTGTCAAGCCATATCAAGCTTATCTGTCATGCTAGTCGGTCAAGACAGAAGCAAAACCATCGATCGCGACTGACTAGTTTTTACACCTTGACGGACTAGTTGTAAAGCTAGTCCTGCTCAAAAGCTCGTCAGTTTGGGCATCACTACGACTAGCTTTAATGCTAGTCCGTCAAACTAGTCGGTCACGACGGACTAGCTTTGAAACTAGTCCGTTGTGACCGACTAGCATTATAACTAGTCCGTCGTGACGGACTAACTTGACGGACTAGCTTATAAACTAGTCCGTAGAGACGGACGAGCTTTAAAGCTAGTCCGTAATAGACGGGTTGTGTTGAAGGAAATCTAGTCCGTCGTGACTGACTAGCTTTAAGGCTAGTCAGTCTGGGCATCACTACGACTAGCTTTAAAGCTAGTCGGTCTACCCGTTTAGGTTTTCAGTGTACCAGTACAGGCAACATCAACCTACACTCTAACATCGTGGGTGAAATAATTCTTGTTAAATTTTTTTTTTTTTTTTTAAACAAATTTGCCGAACAAAACGTTCGGCAAATTGGACAAATGAGTGGTTAGTTTAAAGCAGCCATGCTTTCCAGTTGCGATAAAATACTGATTGGGTGCATGAAATTAAATCACAACATTTCGGAATCAAACTTACAGATAAGACCGATTTTATAGGAAAAGTCTAAATGAGAGGAACAATAAAAAACAAAGTGTTTTATCAAAATTGGTAATGAAGTAAAAGAAATATATGGAAGTTTGAAAAGTCCCGTTGTACTTTTTATGGGAAACCTTATATCGGTAAAATATTGGTGCTTATCTTGTTGGCAATTCTCCAATTGTTTTGTACAAAAATTATTATTATCTATCTATCTAAGCTTAACATATTTTACAGGGGAAATATATTCACACCCAATATGTCAAATGCCAAGGTCAGAAAGAGACAATCACAATTATGAGGAATAAAGGCCATATGTGAAATATGTCAACAACAAAAAACAAAAAACAAAAACACACAAAAAAAAAATCCCCCGGATATTTGTCTCAGAAAGTGTCAATTTGTAGTAAAAAAAAAGGGGGGGGGGGGAAATACCACGAAACAGTCATAAGTCTAAGTTCTTGGACAACCCATAAGAGCTCGTAAAACAGTGGGAATAGAAAAGAGAGAAGAAGTAAGAAAAAGAGATAAAATAATCAAGTACAAAATTCACAACTCAATAGAAAGCAATGTATAAAAAACAATTTATAAAAGTACATGAAATAAAATCGCGGCAGAATCTCTGAAATAACTGGATCAACGTCTTAGGTGTGAGTTCTGACAAGTGGTTTCTCCGGTCTTGCAAAGTTGTTCGCCTCAGTCTCCAGGTTGACTTCACTGCATCTCGTAATCTCCTCTTCGAACAGAAGAACCCTGAAGATCGATGCCTCGTCATTCCTGCATCATGACTGATCCCGGCAAAGTTACAACTTAACTTTGAATCTAATCGATGGGTCTCTGGCAAATCGTGGCACGCTAGTCACTCTGTCTCTCCCGAGGTACACTACCAAAATGCTCTATGAGGTGCTCATCATCGACTCTCGATGCTCTAAGGGGCACTCTCCTCTATGAGACACCCTCCATAGACGCTCTACGATGAACTCCCTCCAGACGCTCTGTGAGACACTCTCCAAGACGCTCTACGAGGTTTACTCTCCTTCATGAGACACCCTCCGAAGACGCTCTACGCCGCACTCTCCCCAGACGCTCTGTACTTGAGACACTCTCCATAGGCCCACTGTGTACGCTCCCGGAGCTCGTCGAGAGAAGAAAGGAAGCTAGGTGGAAGAAACAACCAGAAATAGAACATAGATCAATATAAAAACATCATTCAAGCATAAAATAATACAGAGCATAATACGTCAACAAGCTATTTACAGGGTTATACATAAAAAAAAACATCGGCTGGAGTTCGATAACTGGGTCATCGTAGTGGTGGGAATTATGTGGTGGATTCTTTGGTCTGGAAAAGTTGACTAGCCTCAGTCGCAGGTTGACTCATTCTTGGCATCTCTAAAATATTCTCTTCGAAAAGAAGAACCCTGAAGATTGATGCCACATCCGTCTCTTCTGCACCATGACCGATCACGGCAAAATCGCAACTTAATTTGTGTCATTGCGAAGGTGCTAATTTTACTGGCTCCAGGCGATATCTCCACCGTCTCTCGGCGCTCTCATCGCCAACTTTATTTACAATATTTACAATATCTGCCATCTCTTGGCTCTTTCCGAGACATCTCTATTTACAACAGTTTCTGCCCGTCTGGCCTCTTTTTATACCATCTCCAGGCGCGATACCAGCGCCATCTCTATTGGCCTTCTCCCCGCCATCTTCCTTTCTGATGCCTCCTGACGGCCGTCGGTTCTCGATTACTCCACCATCTCTTGGCTCTTTCCCTTCCATCTCCATACACTCTGCCATCTATCTCTCGATGCACTATGAGGTGGAGGCGCCTATTCACCTCCCACACAATGAGGCGCTGTCCTCACACACGATGACCTGGAGGTGCTGTTCACTTCCCACGTTGAGGTGGAGGTGCTATATGATCATCTCCCACACGATTAGGTGCCGTTCTCCCACACGATGACTCGGAGGCGCTATTCACCTCTCACGTTGAGGTGGAGGTGCTATCCAACTCCCACAGGTTGAGGTGGAGGTGCTATTGAGGTGCTATTCACCTCCCACAGGTTGAGGTGGAGGTGCTATGGAGGTGCTATTCACCTCCCACAGGTTGAGGTGGAGGTGCTATGGAGGTGCTATTCACCTCCAACAGTTTGAGGTGGAGGTGCTATGGAGGTGCTATTCACCTCCCACAGGTTGAGGTGGAGGTGCTATTCACCTCCCACAGGTAGAGTTTGGTGCTATGGAGGTGCTATTCACCTCCCACGGGTTGAGGTGGAGGTGCTATTCACCTCTCACGTTGAGGTGGAGGTGCTATTCACCTCTCACGTTGAGGTGGAGGTGCTATTCACCTCTCACGTTGAGGTGGAGGTGCTATTCACCTCTCGATGAGGGGGGGGGGGGGGGGGTGCTATTCACCTCTCACGTTGAGGTGGAGGTGCTGTTCACCTCGCACACGTTGAAGTAGTTCTTGCGTTGTGTCTCTGAGTGTATTAAGTGTGTATCTCATCTCCACGTTGCATTGAAATCCCACCGCGTGCCACCAGTGTCGCGGAACGGGGCTCTGCCGGGGTAGCGTTCTGCCAAATCCGAGCAGTTGCAGAACCCAGTTCCTCACAACCTCTCGTTCTCTCTCTATCTCTCGTGGAGTCTTTCGCAAATATATATTGCCAACAACTTGGAATACACTCTCTATATACACTCATTCATCAATCAACACTCAATCTCAATCTTATATATTGCTTACCAGTCTAAAAAGGAGAACATATACGAACTTTCTGTAAGGTTGATCAAAGTCTTTATTCACTGAGCTGGAGCGAGCAGAGAACACGTCTTACCGCCACAGCGGCTCGACCACAATTGACCAACGCATGGCACGTATGTTTGTAATCTATACAACCAATGGTCACATTGTGGGCGCTGACATATTGACAGATATATAAGAATAGCCTCAAGAGGCGCTGATTATTTTCTCGCTTTGTCTGTCTCCAATGCTGATATAATTTTTCAACATTTTCAGTAAAATATTTAATGAGATTTACAAAGTTTTAGTCTCACATTTACTTGTGATTTGCTTAAATCTTTCATCTAAATTAACAATTAAGGCAATTGGGTTTAAGTTACACTTACAGAGACTCGATTGCTGATAGACTGCACTTGAAGCAAGGTTACGACCATAAATAGCGCCACCGGAAAGCTGCCACAAGTGGCAGCGTTCTGAGGGAAACCCGTCAAATTTTATCAAGTTCAATTTGGAATGTTAAAACTACCACTAAGAGTAGGTAAAAATCAGCAAAAATATAAGTTATGTAATGCCACTTACATAAACAGACATGTCGCAAATCATACCTTCCTAAAAAACTGCGTGCACTGGAATAAATCTTGTATTTTCCAGCCCATTACAGAATCCATCCGATCTCGTGAAAATCGAGCACACAGCTATTGCCGATGTTGCGCATGCGTGTTGCAAATGACCACCACAATGGGACTCAATTAACTACACAAGAACGGCAATTCTGATGCCATTCTTTTCTTTTTGATCATCATGAAAAACAAGATTAGTCATCCGCATAGTATTGTAAGAACATAAACGAAACAAATAAGTAATTTGGTCAATTTTATATTCCATAATTTGAAATTATAGCCTGGAAAAGCGAAGGCACTCATGTTTTCATGCTAGTCAACTCGCAGCAGCAGTTAGTAAGCCATAAACTGCCCCTTTCACTACCTTTAACCCAATTTGTCTTCTTCCGAATTTGCAGTGTCTATTTTGTTTGTTGTATCTTGTCTAATAGTATATCTACGACACTCTTGTGAAATTTGGTAAGGTGAACATGAATAATGTATTTTTAAAAATTAGGATTAGATTTATTGGTCTGACGTCTTTTAATTATCGACAAAAACATAATATGTGGGACTATGCGTCATGAATAATCATCATATGCTAATATGGCTTTGTTCTTTCAATACCGGTTCAGTGATTCTCTCATTAACATTTCAATAGCTTCCCGGTGGGAACTTACGTGACTGCCGACTTGTAATCACTATCTTTTAACCCAATTTGTATTCTTCCGAATTTGCAGTGTCTATTTTGTTTGTTGTATCTTGTCTAATAGTATATCTACGACACTCTTGGGAAGTTTGGTAAGGTGAACATGAGTAATATTTTTTTTTAAATATAGAATTAGATTGGACTGACGTCTTCAATCATACTACAAAAACGTATATGTGTGGGACTACGCATCATGAATATGCATTATCAGGCCTGCGCGGCATTGTTCATTGAATCAACATGGCGGCTTACACATAATGATCGCGGCGAACATACGTGATGGTCGCTTACAAATTATATCCCAACAAATACTAACGCCCTCTACAGGCCCTAAATGAATTACGTTACAATATTCATGTTAGTTAAGCTTATACAACGAATAGGTCAAAGGTCAAAGTTAAAGAAAGCGGTTTTGGCCAAAGAGTTTGGTTTTGACCTTAGTCTTATCGGGCCGTATTACTTGGAATATTCCATTTATCACTGTTAACGTGCTCTACTTGATCCCATTAACCAGGAAATGTTCGTTTTCATTGACCTACAACCTTTAATTACGGTGAAAAGTCCCCCAAAATAGTAGTTTCTGGTATTTTCAGGTTTTTTAGCGTCATGTTATTTGAACTTTGACCTTATCTGGAGTTCATACGTGTCAATGAAAAAGTAGCAAGGGTGATTTTCTGATGCATGGGGTCAAGTAGAACAAAAGGAACTGTGACTATCTACATGATTAAGCTATACGGCCAAACAGGAATGTGGTCAAGACAGAAAAATTTGGCCCTTACGTATTTCTTGAACTTTCTATGTGTGTCTTGACCTTTGTCCCATTGGGCAATATTATAGCTTATTGATTTCGATAATCGTAGTTATATTTGTTCTACTTAACCCCATGAATCAGAATATCAACGTTACTATTCTTTTTCATTAACATTATGACTTCAAGAGAAGGCCATGGGATCAAGTAGAACACGTTAAGTTGAATGAAATATTCCAAGTAATGTGGCCCAAAAGATAAGGTCAAAACCAAACTCTTTGGCAAAAACCTCTTTCTTTAACTTTGACCTTTGACCTATTGGTAACTAACATGAATATGTTTAACTTGATGTCACCAACCAAAAAAATATATGTCGTCATATTTTTAGTTGACACAATCGACCTAGAAATAAGGTCAAAGTTCACAGAAAATGCGGTTTTTGCTAAAATGATGCCATTCAAATTGAAATGGAAAAGGTTTATTGAAACATTAATCATCATATGAATTGACCTTTGCCCTAACTTTAAGGTCATTAGGGTCACCATAATGTGACAGCAATGTCAGGCTAGTATGACTTATGTTGTATTCTTGATCAGCGCTATTGATATTGTCTATGGATATGTAATGTCTGATTGTCGTGAAGCTTGACTCAATTATGCATTGAATTATGACTAAATAGACTAATTTGCATATTGCTCAAAACTGGCTGGTCGGGTGAAAAAATGTTAATAGACTTAATTGCTAGTTATAAAATTACCTACAATTTGATACCAGATTTGACACAATTTGAAGAAAATTATGTTTATGTTAATGAAGCCTGACGTTTGACCTCCATTTTAGGTCACAAAAGGTAAATTAAAAATTGGCGACAAATATTTTCTGACTCGTGTGATCAAGTAGAACATATTTATAGATGTGGCCAAACATTAACATGACTTGCAAACGAAGCCCATATTCTGACGATTGGTGGCCCCACTAAATGCGCAGCTTCAAAAATTGACGAGCTATGCGCGGTCAGCTCTCCAGTAGACTGTGTATTGTAAAAGTAGTATCAAATGCAGATATGTGAAATGACAATTACATATGCCGATAACTAAAAAAAGTATTTGAGGTAAACGTATGAAACTTTACAGGCTTATTCATTCCAGTATGCCCAAAATAGATGCCAAGTTTAAGAATATTTTATGACATTTGGCGGGGATGGATGGGCCCCTCCTCTAGTCGTGAGATGACCAAAATAATCCTGCCCATTTGAGGTTGGGATTATGTTTCATGAAATGAAGAAATTCCTTTCAAATATATATTTACTGAAAGGAAAATTCATGAGCCATGCAAATATGGTGAAAGATTAAGGGCTAGAAGAAAGAGGGACTTAAATAGGGGTTCAAAATAAAAAAAATTGGGGCCCCTCAAAATAAATAAAAAAATCCCCACATAAGATGTTACTACTTGACCCTACCTTAGTATAGGTGCAATTTTTTTAATTCCCAGGAAATTTCCTTTCAGAAATTGTATACTTTTGTAAGACGAGACTTAATATTTTTAACGTTATAACATTTTTCAATTGTTGGCGTAACGCGAATTAGTTCAAGATGGGGGCGAGTTCCAAAAGCATGACTATATTATTCAGTTTTTAAAGCATAATGATGACTTTCGTAGACATTCCAACGATTTTATAGGTATATAAATGGTCAACTGAATGAAAACAACTAAAATCATTTAAATGATGAGATATTCTAATAATTTTGGCCACCACTGTATAATAGCAAAAAAAGCCAATCAGAGAAATCTAATTTGACAACATCACTAATAATGAAAACTATGTTAGACAGTTCTGGATATAAAAAAAAAATGCGTGTGCAAAAGTGACTGTGCAAACCCTCAATGTAACATTAGAATATCATCTGCGCCTACACAATCACATACACTCGCACACCCTCATCCCTCAAACGTGCGCACACACACACACACACACACACACACGCACCCACATACGAACACCGCACCCATTCTTCTTTGATTATAATTTGCGACCCTTTGTCTTTAATATGACTATCGATCCTTTCACTCAATCTTTTTTACTAACATTCCTCTTTTTAGATTATGACTATAGAGCGACCATTTTTTCCATTATTAATAGCAGCCCTCTTACTTAATTATGACCACCAACCCACTCACTTTTTTTTTCCCGGCAGGGCCTCTGAACACTTTTCGTAGAAATTTGAAACGTGCATCATGATTATATTCACTGATGAAGGCCCATACCACAATTTCATTTGGAGTGATTTTTTTTCCAAGGTCTCCCCCTTTGTTTCAGAAATAACCGGGTCTGATCAATTACATTCGTTAAAAAAGCAATAATTACAGTTATGTTGCAATACTTATGGTAAGTGAGGGTAGTGTACCTTGTGCATGATTGGGCTTTTATAATTTCCCCTTGTCTACTGATGTGCTGCAGTATTAAAATAACGAAATTTGGTCTTATTTCGCGCAATTGTAAATGCTGTCAACGTAGTGTATTTACTAGAAAAATACTAGAATTTATACCCGAGTAAGGATGTCAAGCGACGGATGCAAGATTAAAATGGGGAGGGGTTGGGTAGTTGCAGAAAACTTTTTTTTTTGGACAATGTTTTGATATCATGCTCAGGTTTGTATTGACACCATGAAGGAAGAGGCGCGTGTCTCTTCGTCCAATACTGGTAGCGACATTAAAAATTATTGTAGGCATTGTGGTGAACAGAATCGCGGCAAAATCCGCAGACGTCTTGATTTCAAGATCCTGATCACAAAATATGGTTGAGGATTTTACCCATAAAGATATCAGCAGAGGAAATACATGAAGTCTTTGTTAAGTTCACACAATATATGTTTTTATGATGGTGCAGCTCAATTTAATGGAATGTACAGTATTAGACAAGCTTATTCGGAAAGCACACACCTTTTTTTCAATACCTGAACAGTTAGTATAATATGATTTGATCGTAAATTCCTTAAAATGCATTAACCAAATTTTTAACAGAGAGCAATAAACTTTGGCTTAAAAAGCTGACAATGTAATTCAGATGCTGTATTGAGTTGGCTTAAGTAAAGCCTGTTTAATTAAGGTTAAACAAAAAGATATCATTAATCATTTATAACCCCGTATAATCGTTTCTATAGTTCATCCATCGTACCCTCCACTTTATTCAAGTGTGTACTGTAAGGATATATTACAAATACGAAACCAAGTAGCTACTTCCGATCGTCTCAGTCACACAAACCTGCTGAATCCAAACTGACCAATGATCCACGAACCCTATCAATCATGTGTGAGATCATATTCGTGTTTGCTTTATGTCCAGTATGGTGTCCATCGCATAGGTGTGACCAGGGTATTAGTTGATTTCGTTTAAAAAGTGTATCATCAAAGGAGTTTCCCCTACTCTCAACGAATTAGTTATCTGAAGCTACATATAATAATTTTTGGAAAAACGAGATCATTCACGATCGACTGCCTGCAGGTGCTGGTTGACTGTTTTTTTGCAAAGTGTTTGGGGTTGCAGAGCTTTGACTGGTTAATCCATGTTGCTGTGATGTGTTCTAAATTTCATGTTGCCAATCCTCTGGGGAAGATCGACGATGATTCTACCAGCGTATGCAGTAATCTGCTTCTTAGCAGCCTTCACAGACGCACAAGGTAACAGAGAAAAATCAGTTTTTCCATATCAAGTATTTTGCATCCGGACCCCTATTGAAATAATAATCACGCATCCCTATTTTTCTAAGATTTCTGATAAACATCTCCCTTTATATGTTATAGATTATGTTCCATTAATTTGATTCACCATTATGCCTCTTTTTGTTTACAGTATTCTTTTTTGGTTCAAGATGAGTCATTATGCAGTTAAATTCTTAATTAGGGGTAGGATAGTTATCAATACTTAATGTAAGTAAATGATGTTAGAAAGTATTAATTCGGGAGCAAAGCTGCATGAATCGAAATGGTGTTCGCTTTTCCCGATTCCAAACAAGTACACGGAGATAGTACTTGTTACAGTTCTTAAATTATTTATTGGAATCTATAATGATTAATCCAGTCAAATTCTCATTTCAAAGCCAAGGATAACGGATATAATATACAAAAAAGCAGCCCAAACAGCAACTTTGTCTTGATTGAGCACGCATTCTATGGAATATATGTGTTGAGAAGGTGTGTGTGTGTGTGTGTGTGTGTGTGTATGTGTGTGTGTGTGTGTGTATGAGACAGAGAGAGAGAGGTTATGAGGGTGTGCGTATGTGTGAGGCAATTATAGGATGGGTGTATGAGAGTGTGCTAAGGTTAAATTTGAATGGGTGAGATTTAGGGTTTAGAGTAGGGTGAACGAGGTTGGTAATTGATGTGTGGTGGTAGTTGGAGGTTGAGTTTCATGAGCGTGGATGGGATATGGGTGTGTGAGAGCGGTAGTTGGGGAGAAGGTGTGTAAAGGTGAGGGTAGGATGAGCGAGGATGGATATGCTTGTGTATGTGGGCGGTAGTGGGAGGGTAGGTGTATCAGGGTGAGGGCTGCACGAGCGAGGTGAGATATGGGTGTGTGTGGGCGGTAGTGGAACGGTAGGTGTGTGGGAGTGATCAAGATTGTGTATGAGTATGTGTGGGGGTAGTGGGAAGATAGGTGAAGTAGGTGAACGAGGTTGGGTATAGGTTTGTGTGGGCCGTTATGGAAAGGGGGTGGTGTTTCAGGGGGAAGGTTGGGTGAGCAAGCTTAGTGTTTGTGGTAATGGGAGGGTAGGGTGAGGTAGGATGATCGAGGTTGTGTATGTGTGTGTTTGGAACAGTTGTGGGAGGGTAGGTAAGGGTGAGGTTTGGATGAACGATGTGAGATATGGGTGTGTGTGGGCGGTAGTGGAACGGTAGGTGTGTGGGAGTGATCAAGATTGTGTATATGAGTATGTGTGGGGAGGGGGGGGGTAGTGGAAGATAGGTGAAGTAGGTGAGCGAGGTTGGGTATAGTTTGTTGTGGGCCGTTATGGAAAGGGGTGTGGGGTAGGTGTTTCAGGGGGAAGGTTGGGTGAGCAAGCTTAAATAATGGATGTGTGTGTGGTCGTTAGTGGGAGATAATTTGTGGGAGTAATTTTACCTCGTTATTTTTTTCGCGTATCGAGAATCAATGTAAAACTTATGGAGAAATTAAAAAACAGTATTGTGTATGTGTGTGTGTTTGTGTGTGTTTTTTGTTTTTGTTTTTTAGAGTATAATCAGAGTCAGAAGAATTTTCCTTTAAATTTTACCATTTCATTCTAAGCATCGGTCCGTCTTGTGGGTGGCTCATCAAGTAACGAAGGTCGGGTCGAAGTCCTTTACAACGGAGAATGGGGAACCGTCTGCGATGATCTATGGGATGATGTCGATGCTGGAGTGGTGTGTCGAGAACTTGGTCTGGGTAATACTGGAACTGCTGTGCCCTTCGCTGAATTCGGAAAGGGCTCTGGATCTATTTTACTTGACGATGTCTCTTGCACTGGATATGAAGCAAGTCTCCTAGAATGTGATCGCGCCTGTAATGATAACAACAACTGCGGACACTATAAAGACGCAGGAGTTCGTTGTTCCGCAGAAGGTAAATCCATGGGCCTATCATGAAACATTAAATGACCACCGGATAAATTAGATTGGTCAATCGCATTAAAAAGATAAAGATGTGGTAAGAATTGACATGAAATTTTTAGACTGTATAGCTTTCTGTTGACACCTATATCACAGGTTAAGTTATCATCGTTTTTCCATTTGGAGGAAATTTCCGATCGGTTGCATAAGCCTACAAGTCGGCCATTGGCAAACGTCTAATCTTGTTTCTTACAGACAGGGAATTGCTCTTGTGTCTTCTGGATCCATCAAATTGTGCTTCCTCGATTTAATTCATGAACGTGTACATACTGGGGAGCTTTATGAAATATTCCACATTGATTTTTAAGACGGTATTTGCAGTTATGAAGGGAAAATGAATGTTCATTTGGGTCTTGAATAAGGGGAATTACTTTCATAAGTCTGTCAGTCACTTAAATTTCCTCTAACATGTTATCACTAGGCCCTACGCCCTCAACATCAGGTCCTATGTCCTCAACATCAGTTCGTCTCGTCGATGGCTCATCAAGTAACGAAGGTCGAGTTGAAGTCCTTTACAACGGAGAATGGGGAACCGTCTGCGATGATCTGTGGGATGATGTCGATGCTTGAGTGGTGTGTCGGGAGCTTGGTCTCGGTAATACCGGAACTGCTGTACCACTCGCTGAATTCGGAAAGGGCCCAGGACCTATCCTACTTGATGATGTCTCCTGTACTGGGTCTGAAACAAGTCACCTATTTGCATTATAAAGATGCAGGGGTTCGTTGTTCCATACAAGGTAAGACGCTCAAAGATTACCTTACACCTTGTGGACACCATTTTTTCAGCGCCCACTGTAACGCCCACTAGCCATCTCTTTCAGATTGAAATAGAATTGAAGGAGTCTAGGTAAAGGCTGTAAAATGTTAACAAATACAAAATCCTTATAGTTTAGTTTTATAATAGATGCCCACTTATTTGATTACACTATTCTATAGAAGCTCAAATACGAATATGTTACCAAGATTAATATAAACCCCTCACAAAAAGTTTCGCAAATAGACTTTGGGCCATGATATCTTTTCAGGTACGCTTTAGTTATTCCTGATATTCATACCATTGGAAAGATAATTTATTCCCCTTTTTATTGATATCCTACTTGTAGTGATTATGTCATGCTCCAATGCACAGAATATGGAGAAAAGTAAAAAGTCAAATGTTGCAAAATGCATTTATCAAGGTGAAGTTCCGCAACTGGACTTTAGGCTTTGATAACTTTAGGGGTATTTTCTAATTTTTATTGAATTTTAGACCATTGTCAAGATAATTTATTCCTCTTTTCAATGACACCCTAATTGTAACGATAGTGTTGTTCCTGCATGGACAGAACACCTGAATGTTAGGACAAGTCAGAAGTTAAATGTTGAAAATTGAATGCCTAATGTAACTATTATTGTCTGTTGCGAACAATAACAATGCATTTCGCAACTTTTCACTTTTTACTTTGCATTATATTCGTGAGTTATGTGCATGAATATGATGTTACTATTGCAAATAAGGTATCAATAAAAAGAAGAATAAATGAACTTTTTAATGCTATAAAAATTGCCAGTGATTAAATCCCCACATTAAAATGTATCAAGGTTCAGTGTTGTGTTACAGAAATTTAAACTGAAAATTATCTTTCGCTTTGTCATGTATTCAAGTGGTATTGAGGGGTTCTGTGGACACAGGCATGACATCACCCTGACAAATAAGGTATCAATCAAGAGAGGAATAAATTAACTTGACAATGGTATAAAATTCAATAAAAATTAGAAAATATCCCCAAAGTTATCAGGACATAAAGTGAAGTTGCGGAACTTCATTGTGATTAATAAAAATGCATTTTACAACATTTGACTTTTTACTTTTCTCCATATTCTGATATTCTGTGCATTGAAGCATGATACAATCATTACAAATAGGATATCAATCAAAAGGGGAATAAATTATCTTTCCAATGGTATGAAAATCAGGAATAACTAAAGCGTTCCTGAAAAGTTATCATGGCCCAAATTCGATTTGCGAAACTTTTTGTGAGGGGTTTATTATCTTTTGTAACATGTTCACATAAATCCAAAGCGAAGGACAAAAATAACCGCATCTAGACCTATTGAATTATAGTAAACCGTGGTAGAAAAATACGCGTCGACATTGAATAGATCAGTACCACGTGACCTACTTTCAAACCGAAAGTTATATTGTACAAATGTACAGTATAACTTTCGGTTTTGTGTAGGGTAAAGCCCGTGTTAAATGAATAGAGATAATATGGATTCTATCGTTTGCCTTTTTCCGCTCACGTGTACTAACAGTAAAATGGTGCGCACAACAACTTATAAAAATGAATACGCGGGGGAATAATTCACGTCATAATAGCTTGGTGATCACCAAACATTTGGCAAAGATAACGTCATATTAGGAAAATTTCCAGATCTAGGGGTCTATTGAGTATAATAAATAGTGAACATTACATCATACAATATTACTGGACTATATTAAATCAAAATACTAAATTATCCCTCGTGCAAGTCTTTTTCAACAAACATGCACTCTTGATAATTTAGTATGTGTCGTACATATAATCCAGTATATTTATCTATACAGTGCGTCCCAAAAAGAACTATACACTTTTTAGATAGCTACCAAATAGAAAAATGATTATTGGGGGAAAGATTTATATGTATTAAAGGCTCATATCCTCAACTATCATTATGACACAAAAATTTTCAAAAATAACCCATGCTTCAGTGAGTAATGTCCACTTTTGTAAAGGACATAAAAATTAGCCTGCGCAGGAATTCACTATTCATTTTGCACCTGGTTATGGAACGCCATGAAGGAGTCAAAATTAATGATGGAATCGATCTGCTAACAAAGACAAAAATTAATTGAAGTCAAAGCATAAATCAATGATATGGAAACAATCGGTGAAACGTTATATTTTTGCATAATATTAATTGTTTTTTCCGACTTTTGGTTTATCTTTGACACTGTTGGCTGATTTATTCCATCTTTAATTTTGACTCATTTATGGCGTTCCATAACCAGGTGCAAAATGAACAGTGAATTCCTGCGCAGGCTAATTTTTGTGTCCTTTACAAAAGTGGGCATTACTCACTGAAGCATGCGTTATTTTCGGAATTTTTGGTGTCATAATGATAGTTTAGGATATGAGTCTTATATACATACAAACCTTTTATCCAAGAATCTAATAATTTTTATTTGGTAGCCATTTCAAAAGTGTATAGTTCTTTTTGGGACGCACTGTATAATATGCCATGCCATGTCAATTGGGGCCGTACCAGATGTATGGCGACAGACCTGGATTGCGTACGGGCCCAAATAGACCCAGAACATATGGTCATTTTGACTGTTCATTGTTTATACCCCCGTCACACTGAGCTCGTTCCTACTACGTCCTTGCAAATTTTGCCGAACGGGCATAGTCTGTGTGTAAACTGAGTGGACGTAGTAAATACTTCTTACGATCTGTTAACGAACTTCATGGACTAGCTCGGTCGGATTTTCAAAAAAGTGTTCAAAAAAATCGGACGCCCATCTCGTCCTAAAAGTTAACGGGGTGGCAACGTACCTAAAACGAGATGGACGTACTACAAACGAAATTGCCGTACTTAAATCGTTCTAAAGATGTGCTAGGACGTCTTACAAACGAGCATTGTATATTCATTATTCAAGTTCTAAAATTAAACGTAGTGACAACGTTCCTCAAACGGGTAGGACTTACTCTGAACGTGAAGCACGTACTACGAACATACGTCTCAATTTTTAAACAGAACGGCATGTCATAATTCCCGTCACACTGAGGTAGTTATTACTGCGTTCTAGGTAGTTCTTGGTGAACGGGCTCAATCTGTTTACACACGGACTGAATGAACGTAGTAGGGGAGACCGGGTATGGACGTTACAAAATTCACATTTTGGGCCAGATAATTCTAATGAAAGAACTCACGCACTCCATATTGGGTCTGTAGTTAGCCTATTATGTTGGCTAAAACCTGAGGCATATAAAACTTGAAAACATGTAAACACTATAACTACAGCTTAATTAGTGAAGACATTTTTTTGTAACAACCTACCCCATATACGGGGTAGGTTGTTACACCATACGGGGTCAATTGTTACAATATGTAAACATACGGGGTAAGTTGACAATGTGTAAATCTCTTATAGACTAGAGCCATTTAGGCAAAATATGACTTTTAGAAGCATTTTTAGGTAAAAGTTGGGAACAAGTCTATTTCTCATAATTCAAGTGTGCTGAATCTGATAAGCCCGGTTCCCAAGCCGATTTCTCACGTTTTCACCACCTAATTTGCAATAAACAAAATGCCGCCAATTTGACCATTTTTTAGCTTATGTCTCTATTCCTCCCTGGTTGTGTCCAAATTTTACCTCGTAACGGCCGAAGTATTTTGCAGTCACATTGATTATTATGTAAACTTGCTAAACTGAGCATTATAATTTAATAAATAATCGATTTTATGTTTATAAATTCATTAATTATGCAAATTTATGCATTTGCGACCTTATATGCTACAAAGGGGCTATAACCTGATCAAATTAGCTCAAGAGTTTAAGTTTAGGTTAAAAGTTGGGAAACTGGTCTATTTCACATAATCCAAGAGAGCTGATTCTGATAAGAACGGTTCCCAAGCCGATTTTCACGTTCTAACCACCTAATTTGCATGAACATAATAGCCGCAAAATTGACCATTTTCGAGCTGACATGTATGTCTCCACTCCTCCCTGGTTATATTCACTTTCTACCTTTATAATGGGCCGAAGTATTTTGCAGTCACATTGATTATTTTGTAAACTTGCTAGACTGAGGTATTACTATTTAAGAAAAAATCAATTTGATGTTTATAAATTCATTAATTATGCAAATGTATGCATGTTTGCGACCTTACATGCTCTAACTTGATCAAATTAGCTCAAGAGTTCTTCAACCTTTAGTTTAAAGTTGGGAATCGGTCTATTTCACATAATTTAAGTGTGCTTAGTCTGATAAGACTACATTGTATTTCCCAAGCTGCCTTTTAACGTTTTCAACACATAATTTGCATAAACAAAATGGCCGCCAATTTGACCATTTTTTAAGCTTATGTCTCTATTCCTCCCTGGTTGTGTCCAAATTTTACCCTCGTAACGGCCGAAGTATTTTGCAGTCACATTGATTATTATGTAAACTTGCTCGACTGAGCATAAGAATTTAAGAAAATAATAAATTTGATGTTTCAAAACCAATTTATTATTCAAATTAATACATGTTTGAGACCTTACATGCTATAACATGGGTAACTTGATCAAATTAGCTCAAGAGTTCTTCAACTTTCAGATATCAGATATCTATATAATTCAGATATCCTTCCCAACATTTTGAAATCATTGTAAAAAAATATATATATAATGTAATCTCGACGCTCATTTGTTATATTTTTATGCACATTTATTTTGTATTTCTTTGTTTTGCACGTGACTTAGAACGAAATCTATCAAAATGGACACATGAATGAAACGAAAAATAATGCAATGTTTGAATGATGACATTCAACACATTGTACAAGTAGCGATCTCCATGAAGTCGATAGCCAGCTTCCCTCTATTGGTTATTCCCATCCTTGAGAGGAAGATGTCAGTATATTGGTTATCTACCACTGGGTAGACGTCTACCTTCCATCCTTCTCCTTGCATTCTGTCATACATGTTAGTCCAGCATACTTTGATGTCTTGTACGTATGGGCCATCTCCTCCCAAAGGAGAGTCAGTTCACAGAGAGCTATACCAACTCCCGGGATCATGCAGACTACCATATCTAGTCACATTTACAATTTCACTGGAGAATGTCATCTGATGTTCTATTTGAACCAACTGCCAGTTTCTTGCTTAGACGAAGGAGTCAGCTTTGTTTTGTCTACCTTTCTTGTTGACTCAGGACAGTGTACATGCCTGTCTTTACGAATGAGATCATCAAAGGGGAATTTGATGTTTTGGTTTGGTCTGCCCTGTCGATAGCATTCTCTAGGTCATTGCTAGCACTCCCAGGATCTCATTGTGCTTCCAAGTATATGAGCTTTCTTCAAAATAGACATGGGAATTAATTTGATGGAATATGCTTGTGTGAACCCTCTTTTCCTCATTTGTGGCAGGTCTCCTTCTCGGCCTGGGCCAACTTCCTCAGGTTGTGTGGGGCGGGACAGACATCATTGATGCTTGTAGCAAGAACTTGGGTGTACCTGTTTCCATCATCTACATGTATATGTCTTTCCAGGACAAGGACTGTGGTTCAAGGCATTCTATTAATCGACACCAAGCTCCTTGCTGCACGAGGCCAACTGCCTTATCCATGTTTAGAACATGTAAGCCTTCTTCACCTCTCAACCCCTCTCCTCCGCAACAGCGATCAGGGGTAGGATAAGCTTTGTGAAATGTCCATTGATGCTAATGTTTGTTGTACATGGAAAATTAAAACGTGTTTAGCAGATATTCTTTGTCCTATCCTTTCAATATATGCATCATTCCTATTTCGTACAGCATCAGTGGCCATCATCAGTGGAAGAACCCAAACTTCAGGCACCACAACTTCAATGTACTTGGGAGGGCACATCTGTTGATATATTTCAGTCCATCTTTCACATCGCCTGGACCTCATTAATCTGGTTCTTGTGAGACAGCTCCTTATTGAACTATCACCACAAGCCCTGGACAGGGGCTTCTGATATTGTTGGAATGACCGCATCCGCTACACTGTAACGTGTCCTGTCATGTACCCTTCCTTGATTTCTTTGGTTTGAACTTCCTGCACCAGCTTATCAGTTGGTCCATGTGCTGAATAGCCTTCATCCATTGAGTTAATTCAGGTCATCCATGGAAGCTCGTATTTCTTGCAGCTTGAATCCGGTTTGATCTTAATACCTTTTCAATTTGAAAATGCAGCTATACATGTACATGTAGTTACTTTCTCTTTTGCAATGACAAATAGGATTTGATATATAGCACACTCCATTGGAATGCCTACAGGCTGGAAGAACTGGTAAACTGATGTGAATTCCTTGTTGGCAAACCTCATCTTGAAGTCGTGAAAGTAGCAATTCAGGAAGTTGCTATGAGTTTGTCCAGAATGTAGAAAAGGTCATGGATGGTAAACCAAATCATTGAGTGCAGCAATGACCCATATTCGTAGGCACGGAGCGAAAATTGTTTTGGCCACAGAGGAAGTGTTCAGTCTGCTTCGTCGGTCAATTATTATTATTTTCTATCGTTTGTTTGTTTTTTTTTTGTTTTTTTTGTGGGGGGGGGCAGGCCAGTTGACCGTTACGATCCGTGCCTGGAATTATTCGAATATTGTTCAAGTAACTACTGCGTGATTAAACAAATCATAAACTCTTTCCTTTTGATTACAAACTAACGAGATTCAAATAAGATCTGCTTTCATATAGACGGTTTTATGTCGACGTTCATGGCAAGCAGAAAAATGGCTTCCCACAAGGGAGTGTCCTAGCCCCTCTGCTCTTCAACATGTACACTAATCACCAAGCAGTACACCCCAATGTAAAGACTCTCTTGTGTGTTGATGACCTCTTCATTGCCTCACGTGAAAATTCCTATGAAGAAGTCAAAATAACTCGTTTATATGCTGCAAATCCCTTTGCTAGTGAATTCTGAAAACAGTCAAATGAGTGCCTTTCACCTCTAAAACACAGGTGCCCAACGACATTGAGGATCAGACAATATGGAAATCTACATCAACTGCTCAAACATGACTGTCCCTGTGCTGATCTACATAAATTTGACGTTAGATTGTTCCCTTACACATAAGAAACATATTGCCACGACAAAGCAAAACTAGGAGCCAGGAATAACATTCTAAAGAAGCTAGCTAACACCAGATTGGGATAACCCCTCCATATCCTCTATATAATTATAATCATGTCAAATAGAGACTGGAATCAAGACATAGTTTACTTCACTCCGAGGAATCCCTTGTTAGATCTGCACACAGTCGAAGACCATCTCTGTGGACCAGCCACCTCAAATAAATGCCAAACAAAATGTACAAAATAATCTCTCTCATCAGGTTCTGATGAGCCATAGCACACCTAGTCATGCCTGAACCACCTTAGGACATGCACAGGCACCGTTGGCACAGGACAGTGTAAGGTCCTAACGGAAAATGGGGATACAGCGAAGATGGACAAAATAAGTGTGAGTGTGGGAAAGAGCAAACCAAGGAACACCTTCTGGTATGCGCCTACCTGCCACTCTGTACCCTTGTAGACCTGAAAGAGTTTAACCCCAGAGCCCAATCCTGTAATAAACACCGGTTAGTGTTATTCAAATTTAAAGCGAAATTATTGTTATGGTCTTAAGATTGAATTGTGGAAGGAACTGTCTCTTAGTGATAGCGAAAGGTTGATAACAATTTGAAGAGCAATTCTTTGTACTGGAAATTTCTACTACAATATTCTATCTAAATACCATGAAAATAATTTGAAAGCTCATGATAATTTGTTCATCTTTCCCACTACATCACATTATCTTTAAGGTAGTGACACGAATGGCAGAAGAAGTAGGCTCAATGGTCAGATGGTAAACACTTTGTTTGAAAGTGCATATTCTACATGCAGATGAGTGCGTGCGTGCGTGTGTGCGTGTGTATGGGTGTGTGTGGGTGGGTGGGTGGGTGTGGTGTGAGCATGTGTACATGTGTTTTCGTTGCTGCCAAAATGTTAGTTTTTGTCTGTTTGTGCCTACATACCTGTGGTAAAAGACCGCAATCATCCTTAAAGTTTATTATTTTACATGTGACTATTTTTCACAGACGTTGTTCAAAGTCAAGTGGAAAAATAAAGAATTTTTTTTCCAATAATGAAATTAATGGGCATCCATCATAAAATAATATTTTGGGGGCTTTGAAATAATTTTAAAATGTTATGAAGGATATCTGAACCACAGTTTACACTTGTTTGACTTAAGTTGATGGAATAATAACATATAAGGTTGCAAACTTGCATAAATTTGCATAATTAATTAGTTTCAAAACATTAAATTTATTATTTTCTTAGATTCCAATGCTTATTCTAGCACTTTAACATGATATTTATTGTGAGTGCGAAATTAGGAGGCCATTATGACGGTAAAAAGTGGATACAACCAGGGAAGAGTGGAGACAGAAGCTCAAAAATTGTTAATTTGGCGGCCATTTTGTTTATGCAAATTAGGTGGTGAAAACGTGAGAAATCGGCTTGGGAACCGGTCTTATCAGATTCAGCACACTTGAATTATGTGAAATAGACTGGTTCCCAACTTTTACCTAAAAATGCTTCTAAAACCTTATAGAGGCCTCTTTTTTAGAAATGGCTCTAGACTATTATACTATACTTTAATTTCAACTTTCCAGTTTCTTGACATCGTTAACAGTAGATCAAGTAGAGCTCTAGAATAGACAAAAGTAATAATAGAAAAATAAAAATATTAACACCTGAAAATTGAGACAAAATGTAATTTTACATATGTAATGTAATTGGGGTTACATTAACATGGGGTGGGTTGTTGTAACAACCTACCCCATGGGTGATTTTACACACAGAAATCAACTGTAGCACAGTCATTAGGCAGAATTACAGGGCATGGCTAGGGGGTATATTAGTGACATACATGTACTATATTTACAATACCAGACTATCATCATGTGCCTTCAGTTGTAAGAGCTATTACAAATTTCAATTTTTGTCAAAAATTCACTTTGAACTGTAAAAAATGGTTTTTGTTGATTTACTTTATAATAAAACAACGGAGAAACCTCACGACCGGTAGTTCATCACAGCTATGTGTAGGCTGTATATAGATGCCAGTTAGCACATCCTCTCTTGTTCCATCTTAGCACACTGAGAACTGTAACAACTGACCCGTGTAACTTCCATACCCGGTCTCCCCTACAGACCGTTTACAATCTGTTTACGAACTTGGCGAACGGGCCCGAACGGAGAGAACGGAAAGGCTCGTACTGGCTTCAAGTTATAAAATTAAACGTAGTGACAACGTTCCTTAAACGGGTATGACTTACTCTGAACGAGAAGGACGTACTACGAACATGGTACCTAACTTTTATCATGCTGCGCATAGGCACTTTTAGTGACGGTTTGGACGTGCTACGAACGGTATAGAGTGAACGAGCCGTTTACTCGGTCTGAACTGGATAACAACGTATTGCGGATGCGATGAAGACGGAATTGACGTAACGAGAACTATTTATGAACTGCCTAGTATCGTAGTCAAGAAATTATTTTTCAAAGTTATAAGTTCCAACCCGACCAAAGCCCGTTCAGCAATTTTTTAAAGAACGGGCAAGAACGTTATAGAACGTTATAGAACGACCTCAGTGTGACGGCCCCCTTACAGCGTAAATTATTGACTTTTCTAAGCTCCTTTATCATCTGCGCCTCATTAGTATGTGATTGGTCGAGCTGTGAATCTTATCTAATCGTATTTGAATATATAAATAAAAATATATATAAAAAGGGACTTTACATTTTTACGGCACTCTTATCTATGGTCATGCCGGGAAATAATAGACAAACTATTTTCTACTTCACGGATTATTTCGTCTAGGCATCAATACTACATAGGCCTAGTTAATTCTACGATTCGGTCGAGTGTTGTATGATGAAGACTGGCATAATTATGAAGAAAAAAATCTTATGTGTTTAATACCACTGATTATGTTTGGTTATATCTCCAGCACTACCAATCCGTCTTGTCGGTGGCTCAATGGATAGAGTTGGTCGAGTTGAGCTGCTTTACAACGGAGAATGGGGAACGATTTGTGATAACGGTTGGGACATTGAAGATGCGAACGTAGTCTGTCGATCTCTCGGACTAGGTCCCGCACTCGAGGCTGTGTCTTCTGCTGGCTTTGGTGAAGGTTTGGGAGCTATCATTCTGGAGAACGTTGATTGTGATGGGACCGAAGAGGACATCTTACAGTGTGGCAATGCTGGTCTAGGAATCAGCGACTGTGGACATATCCAAGATGCTGGAGTTCGATGTGCCCAATTTCCATCAGGTAATATTGCATATTCAGTCTAAGAGAAATCTGGGTTATCTTACAACTTCTTCAGTATAGGCTGTATGATATGGGTAAAACGGCGCCAATAATGTTGAATGTAGTGAAAACGATTCAGTATACTGCTTGGCTGATTTGTTTGCTTTGATCAATGGGATAAGACGTCTGCTGATAACCTTACCATCTGAAAGACGTGAGATTCGTGAGTCTGGGTTCAATTCCTGGGTTTAACTCCTGGTGGCTGATCTAAATGGCAAAGATTAGTATCGACAAGAAAGAATTGCTTAGTTCTTACCTCAATTGTCTGTTGATTACATAAGTTTTCGAAAGACTCAATCACAAGCGCTCTTTTCGTGGCTTCCTTAGCGTTAAAAAACAAAACAGAAACGGGTGTCTAAGGAAACTTTTCAATCTTCACATTTTTCACAAATGAAAAACATCAAGAGGAATTCTTATTAAGACTTGAAAAAATTTCCACTAAATATTTTCCATGGAAAGCCATATCTGTTTATTTTTATCCCCAGATAGGCCTACAATTCGTCTAGTCAATGGCTCAGTTGAGAGCGAAGGACGAGTTGAGCTGTTTTACAATGGATCCTGGGGAACGATCTGCAATCGAGGATGGGACGACAAGGATGCGGCAGTAGCGTGCCAGAGTCTTGGGTATCCGACCACTGGGGCTGCAATCCTTTTCCCTTCAGTTTTCGGAGAAGGAACTGGAGACATCATCCTTCAAGACGTTTGGTGTAAGGGGGCCGAAACGGACCTCTTCCAGTGTCGCAACAGTGGTCCACTCAACACCCAGTACTGTCGACACAATGAAGACGTAGGAGTGCAATGTAACCCAAGATGTAAGATTTTTTTCTTAATTTTTGGAACCTTAAGCAGGCTTTAAAAAATAATGCTTCGATCAAGTTGAAAGTCATTTAGTGCATGATTGCATAAATGATAATGAAAAATATTTAAAAGTTTCTTGAGCTTCTCTCTTTTTGCTGCTTCAGTCATAACCACTGTCAAGATTGCTAATAGCTCGATATGTTGTAACATAACCCCAAACTGACGAAAGTCTGTCTGGTTCGTGCCATTTTCTTTTTATCCCTCCAGCATCAGTTCGTCTCGTTGATGGCTCATCAGATATGGAAGGTCGAGTAGAGGTGCTCGTCAATGGAGAATGGGGAACCGTTTGCGAGGATAATTGGAATCTCGCTGGTGCCAATGTAATCTGCAGATCCCTTGGGCTTGGTCAGGCCCGCCAAGCTACCTACCGTGCCGAATTTGGCGAAGGTACCCCTACAGATGTCTATAAATTTGACTGCCGTGGAGATGAAAGGACCATTCGGAGGTGTGGTCGCGAGATGGGAATTAACAACTGCAGATATGGACGAAACGCTGGAGTCCGCTGTTACAAAGGCGTATTAGGTAAAATTTCCACATAATATGTAGGAGGCCTTAATTATTTTTCTTCTTGAGTCCTTTCTCTCAGTGTTCTTTTTCATTGTATTTTCATGTGTTTATATTTGAATGATCATCAGCATCTGTATTAGACTCTATCCATTAAGAACTGTACACAGTCGACCCCATTTTGGTGAAAGAAATATAACAGTGGTTGATCCAGGAGATTCAATATTAAAATATCAAGGAAAGGAAATAATGACTCAATCAGCTCCACGATCATGTTACTCTTTTTTCTTCTTCCAAGGCTAGCTTGAGTTTTTTTCTTCAAAGGAAGATTCAGGTAGTTCTCCGGGTTTTTTTATCATTCAAAATTTCCCTTCTTACCTGTAGCACCTGTTCGGATTGAAGATGGCCCATCAACCTTCGAGGGTCGAGCTGAGTTCTTTTACGGTGACGCTTGGAGAACAATGTGCGCCAACTGGTGGGCGAGAGCCCAAGGCACTCAAATCTGTCGAGAACTTGGACTTGGCTATGCAGACGAGCCTAATGGTCGATTCGAGGGTTCGGGTTCAGGGTTACCGTACTTTGCTGAAACCATTTATTACGGACGAGAAACAAGCATTGTGCAGTGCAGAGGTCGTTTAGGACCGTCTTATTGTGGGGCACCGGCAGGTGTTACGTGTTACCGCTCCGTACAAGGTATGTATAATGTTTTGGTTGTTTTTCTTTCTTTAATACATTATTGGTTATTACAGCTAAAGATTTTGTTCATATCATGCAAAGCATAAAATGCAAGAAAGAAAACATTTCGTTAAAAAAAAAAAAAACCTCTGAGATATTCATTTGATTATATAAATGAAACATTTGGCAACTTTGAAAATATATATATTAAAAAAAAATTGTATTTGTATATTATTATATTTTAAAAACCTGCTTAATTCAAACCGTTTTATAGAGCTTTCTATGTAAGCTATTTCTATTTGCAAATGTATTTTTTTATAGAAAAATATAATGGATTATTGATGCTTGGGCGCGTCAAGTAATTCAGCTGCATTTATTGCAATTTATAAACTTTCTTGTAGGAGGAATCCGCCTCACCGGGGGTGCATCAAGTAATGAAGGTCGAATTGAGGTGAATTACCAAGGTCAACGGGGAACCATCTGCGATGACGGTTTCGACATGAATGCTGCCAACGAAGTCTGTCGATCTCTTGGACTAGGTCCCGCTCTTGAAGCTGTCAAGTATGCAGGATTTGGTCAAGGCTCATGGACCATTACACTGGATGACGTTAACTGTACCGGGAACGAATCAAATATCTATACTTGCGGACATAACGGTTTAGGAGCCAGTGACTGTGAGCATGGGGAAGATGCAGGAGTTCGATGTTCCCCCAGCGAACTAGGTAAGATCGTAATCCTTAGAAACATGATTAAAATATTAAAGAAAAAATATAAATATGGAATAATACTAGTGTTTCCCCAAAAGTAACCCCAAACTAGGCTACAGCACAATGATATACGTTTTCCTGGTCAATTTTAAACTCTTTGCAATCAAATTCGTTAATGTTCATTCAATTATACAATACCTCATGGAGCGGAGCTATCGGTCAATTGAATTTACGTTTAGATTTTTAATCGCGATCACATTTCGGACGAAAGTACTTGTAAGAAATGTCAAATTGATCGGAGATAGTTTAAACTTGGCCGAGAAAACCTATAGTAAACACCTAAATGTCTATATTTTCTGGTTTAAAGAAGAGTGCCACTTGAAAATAGAAATTTGGTGAATCGATGTTTCAAAAAAACCATTGTATCCTCCTTCAGGATCGATCCGTCTTGTGAATGGCTCCTCCGAGACCGACGGACGAGTCGAAGTGTTCTACGACGGACAATGGGGTACCGTCTGCGATGATTTGTGGGATGATACGGATGCTGGAGTGGTATGTGAGATGCTTGGAATGGGAAATAACGGGACTGCTGTCACATTGACTGCCGAGGGTGGGAGCACCTTCGGGGAAGGTACTGGGCGTATCATCTTGGACAATGTACAGTGTATCGGAAACGAATCTAATATCTTCGACTGTCCCGGCAACCGTCCGTTGAGCAACGACTGTGTGCACGCGGAGGATGCAGGTGTGCGATGCCATACCACACGAGGTAAGTCATGGCTTATGGAACAATTTCTGATTTACATGAAGAAAGCTGCAGATTATTTTTTTTTAATGTAATCGCTGTCTCTTCCTAATATTCTCTCAAACTCATAATCTACCACATTATACGTCTTTTATATTTCTTAACTGATCAAGACATAGGTCAGTCCGTAGATGTATATGTATTTGACCAAATCACATAATGTTAAGATAGTTCATTACCATTACTTTCAAAGCAAATTTGATACACCGTCAACCGACTCTCATGTTTTATTTTTCCCATGTAATGTTATTTATTGTCAGGTAATGTTATTTATTGTCAGGTAATGTGGTCGTTCGTGTCCACATGACTGAGATATTAAGTCTCATACAATTTCATATTGTCTCTTACTCTGTATGGCAGCAATCCGTCTTGTCGGTGGCCCATCAAGTAGCGAAGGACGCGTCGAGATTCTTTACAATGGAACATGGGGAACCGTCTGCGATGACCATTGGGACATGGTCGACGCCTACGTCGTGTGCCGAGAGCTTGGATTCGACTACGCTCTCGAAAGGATCACGGATGGTGGGTTCGGTGGAGGCACGGGGCCTGTTGTTTTGGATGACGTTAGGTGCGGTGGACTTGAACCAAGCATCGTCAACTGCTGGACCGCTGGACTCGGGAATGCCAACTGTGGTCACCACGAGGATGCGGGCGTTCGTTGCTCCCGGAGCACATCATGTAAAGTCATTATTTCATTATAATCATTATGAATAGCATTGCTAGTATTTCTTTATTAGGTGCTACTATTAATAGATGTGCGCTTCAAGGCGAGAACATGGTGTCGCCGATTTGACCAATCTCTCAGTAACACGCACGAGACCCCCAGACTTACTTGCTATTCGACTGAATGGTGTCTTTTGGTTCGTTTGTTGTTGGGGAAAGTTGATTTGATCAAGCTCTCTCGGGAACAGACGAGACAGAATGACTTGCCATTCAACTGAATGATATATTTTGGTTGGTTTGGTGGTATAATAGTTAATATGACCAAGCTCTCTAAAGCGGTGGTCACAACAGGTCGTAACTGCAGCGCTCTATTGTCTAGGCCTGCGATCAGTTGTGACTACCACATTAAGCACAGACGAGGAAGACTAACTTCCATTGGCGGCGACCCCGGGGGATGGAGGGACGTGTCCCCCGCCCTCGTTTTTTTTCAGGGGGGATGATCCCCCCCCCTCGATTTTAAAGAACATTTTTTAATTCAGTGATCAGCTAGTGAAGCTAATAAAGAGGCAAAATGTATGTCAAATACAATGCTAAATGTTATTATAAGGCAACATTTTCGGCTCGTGCTTCGCGCTCGCAAGCATTGTCATTAGTGTTTGCATTATGTGCGAAGTATGTTAGTCTATTTCGAAATTTGGATATAGAAATGTAGGGGAGACCGGGTATGGAAGTTACACGGGTCAGTTGTTACAGTTCTCAGTGTGCTAAGATGGAACAAGAGAGGATGTGCTA
>CALNVZ010003434.1:39900554-39928021 GCA_940671915.1 Paracentrotus lividus | reverse complement strand
CCCCCCCCCCCGATTCACAGCCCCTTCTTTTATGCAAATTTTTAAAGAAAATAATTATATAATATTAAATAATAATTATATTATGATTATATAATTATAAGAATAATTGTCAATTTCAAGTTTTGATTCATTTGAAAATGTTAATTTCATGTCAGATCCATGACGTTGATCCATAAACCAATGCACGATACAATAACCAAAATGAATAAAAGTGACACCTTATTTTTTTCCATTAATAAATGATTTATTTCTCATTTTATTCCACCATCGACTATCATTATGTTCATAGTTGTCAAGGCAACTGTATCGAGATAAACTTTAACTGTTGACACATTATCATCGTTTCAAATAAGCTGAGCTAGAAGATATTGAAGAACCACATTGTTATTGATTACTCATCGCTTTAAATTTTCGCTTCACCTGCATTCATGTTTCTATATTGGATAAATGCATCAATATGATATTTGTACAAAATCAGTGTGGTGATCTGTTAGATCTATTATGATAATTATATATTCTATCTATCTTTCGTAACATTCAAGTCTACTGAAATAAAGGATATGCATGTTGGAAAGTTATTTTCAAACTTCATCCGTCCCCCCCCCCAAAAAAAAGGAAACATTTATTATGATCTTCTTCACAAACTTGAATTTCTGTAACATAGATTGTCCCGGAACTGTAGTAAAGGGGCAATACTGACAATGACAATAATGGACAATGAGATGTAACTCTACAATATAATTTCAAGTGGTAATTGAAAAAGTATACTTTAGATAACCGCTCCTTGGTGCACTAGCAAGTCATTACAAGTTTTAAACATGATAAATATCCTGCAAGTGATGTACATAAATTGGAAACGTATTTTTTGTATTTTTTTTTTCGTTGGGCAATATAAGTTACATAAAAATAGTGATATAATTTTATGTTTTGCTCCAGCATTAATTTCTTGAGATCGTTTGACCCCACTTCCACTTTTGGGGAACCTAGCTATATTTCGGACGTTCCCCCAAACAATCCCCGGGAATCTAGTTTGTCAATCCCGAAATGCCCATTTTTGCCACTTTTTTTTTCTCATTTCGGGGTCTTTTTTGTTTACCTTGCTAAAAAGGCTCCCTCAGTCCTACCCCCACAAAACACATCTGAGGTCAACGCATGTCTGAGGTGCTGGGGCCTTGGTTTGCATGGTAAACAAAATGGGGCCTCAAATGAGAAGGGGGAAAAAATGCAAAAATGGGCATTGTGGGGGTTGACAAACTATTGTATGTTTTAATCCCCGAGTATGGTTTTGGGAACGCCCGAGATATAGCCAGGTTTTCGAATAGTGAAAGTGGGGGCAAACAATTTATAGAACAAAATAATGTGACTGGGGTAAGAAATAAATAATATCCAACATTTATCATGACCAACAGATTAGATCGATTCTATCCTCTCGTTTTTTAATGAAATTAATTGAAAGCATCAAAAGAAAAAGAAGAAGAAAGATACACATATCAAATATTTCTGAGAGTAGTGAAGATAATACGTTAATTTTTTTTTAAAAGACATGTGATATTTGAACAACGGGTGAAACTGACCATAAATAAACAATATGAAAAATGATCAAACAAAAATGAAAATCCACTTTTCACCAACTTGTCTAACCTACCTCCCGTCATGCAAGCTGAAGTTCAATTTGAAATCTACCTCCTTCGCCATGAGGTTAAGTTCCTAACTTCTGGGTTTTGAGAGTTATCATCTATTTAAATATCACATGTACTAGTAAAAAAATGAACGGAGAAAATCAGATTCCATCGGGGTCTGAATCCAAGGCCTCCTAAATACTAGACAGGTGCTCTACCGCCTGAGCTATGGAAAGCCCTAATGACAGTGTCTGTTCCAGAGAAACCTAAAGCTGAAGGGTTCTCTGGGACGGGCATCACCATTAGGTTTTTTTTCCATAGCTTAGGCTCTAGAGCACCTGTCTGGTAATCAGGAGGTCTTGGCTTCAAATCTGCTTTTTTTTTTTCCTGTTTTTTTTTTGCTTCATATTATGTATCTCTCGTTTGGATAGACTGTAACATCGCTTTCTCCAGACAATTCTTCGTCACCCTTTCTACAGTTTTTTTCACGACGTAAGCAAAGGTTGAACTGTGGGTTCAGACGGAACAAACGTGCCTCAGGATGATGATGAAGGCTGAATATAAATGTTGTGTTCCACTTCCACTGTTCGCTGGCGGCGTCCTCCGTTGTGTCCTCATCAAGGGCTAAGTTGGTACTCCTTCTGTTGGCAGACAAATCATTTGTTCATATCTCATTTATGCTTTTGATGTTGTATTTACTAATAATTGTACATGTTTTTTTTCTCGATATTTTCAAATGCACCGAGTTGAAAATAAGTACGTCAATACGATCAATTGTTCTTTATCTTTGTATCATTTTACGAGTTTGCTGGAAATTGAATTATAACTGTTTTGGGGTGATTTTTTCCTTCACATTAAAGCTTTAATTCATCGTACAATGAAAAAAAAAAAAAAAAATCAATTATACAACCATCAACTCGCTGTCTATCATGCATGGGTAGTCTAGTACAGAAATGACAAGTCAAAAATTAATAAATTTTCAGATGTTAAGAAATAATTATACATGACAAAAAAGAATGTTGAATGAATCAAAGAATATATAAGCTCATCTATTTATTGGAAAAGAATTGATTATTCAAAGTATTGCCTTCTTTTTGTAGTCCTACTGCAGACAGTAAAGTTTAAAAATTTCTGCAAAAATACGAATTTCGAACCTTTCGTTAAAAGGGGAACAAAGTGATTGAGGTAATGTTCTTTTTAAACTCACTTGCGACAATGAATGTGTGGAACGAGGAATTGCATGGCGTCACTCTATTTGTGTTTTTTGTCGACGGGATCGCACCACTACCACTCTTCTTTAGTATTTTTCATATTTTACAGAAAACTCTCCCTCATATCTGTCCAATTTCTTTCAGCTACGTCATCTCTAGTATAGAAAAGACGAAGAAGAAAAGTATATCATAATTAGTTATGTGTCCTCTGAGAATCGACTCTTTCGGTTGATTTTCCTCTATATCTATACTACAACTGATTTTAAGGGCTATTCTGGTGTCTCATCTACCGTAACTTATATCACGTTCAAGTTATAATTTTGTAGTTATTAGATTGCAAGTATCAGTTGTTACCATCTTTAAGACATTGCTTCACAGTAATGACATTTGCTATATTAATGATTAAAAAGGTCAAAACCGTTTATTTCACCAACCTGACATCCCACGTTGGGTGCCCATTTGACGCCACACTTCTGGTTTCCTAGCTCCACCTTCAAAGCTTCCCAGGATTTTGCCACAAATGCATGGTGTGTCTTTACTGCGAAGATTATTTCCTCCTCCATGGTTAATCTGCAATAAAGTCCACACCAAACAAACATAAACGTTTACTTTTTGAGATATAGTGTAGACTAAGCAAAAGTGATCGGGGAACAATTATCTAAGGGGCACTTTGTTAGAGAGGCTGAGATTGGGACTGGTATTTTTTGTCAACCAAAAGAAAAAAAAGTGCATAAATTCCCCTTAATTTTAAGTTGTAAGTAACAGGTGCATAAAGAGGATTTTTATTTTTTCTTTTACCGGGGGGGGGGGGGTGCGACATGTTTTTGGCAACCTTGTGCAGGTCAATTTGTTTAAATAATGGCGCCCACCCACGCCCCCCCTCCCCGTTAGTCAAAAAGGACTACGGCTTGAATAAAAGTTAAAGCATTTTGTTGTAGCATTATTTTTTTAAGCACTTTATACCTTGGGGAGATATAATTACATCAAATCAAGGCACTTGTGGAAAAGTTTTAAAATGTTTCACAACATAAATAAAAATAACAATAATAATCATAAATGCGAGCCCGAACCGCGAGCGAATTTTTTTCTTTACCTAATTTTTTTCTTTACCTAATGAAGTGAAAACAGGACGTTTTCAGCGTTTTAGAATATTTATCAGGAATATTGATATTCTCTTGCAAATGATGCGAGCCCGAGGGCAAGCAAATATGTCATCAAATATATAAGCACTTCGGAGTTTCAATTTAATATCCCCAAAAACAGTAAAATAGTGACCTGAAAGCATGAAACGTTGTGCATTTTAGGAATAATATTCTTCAGGAATGTAATCTAACAATGATCACTTGGAAATTATGTCAGCGTGAAGCATACGTAATGACCACAAAACATCAGCTTTTTGGGGTCTCGATTTTACTTAGCTTCTCATGAATAGAGGATCATGTGAGCGGGAAAAGGTGCCCCTGGGTTTTAAAATCGATTATGTGCCCAGACGGCACCCCCTTAGTTCAATTTAGCGCCCCAAGTTTGTAGCTTGTAGGTTTAAGGTTAATTTGTAGCCCCGTTATTTTTTGTCTCCTTGCCCTTTCCTCTCGTCTCTTTTCCTCTCGTCTCGATCTTTTCGTCTCGTCTCTTTTCCTCTTCTTTCCCTCTGGTTGCCCTTCTTTCCCTTTCTCACCTTTTCTCTCTTTTTCAGTGCCCCTGACACGTCTACCCGGGGAGGGTGGTCATGCCCGGCCTCGAGAACACTCCACCGAACACGAGCATATGCTACCCTAACCAAATATCACAAAAAAAAACAAGACCTCGATCTAGAGATCTATACCCAAGTCTAGATTTAACGAACATTATGCCTAAATTAGATCACTAACGTTAGAAGTCTAGTCTACATAATTCTCTAGACAAATATTCTCTAGACAAAGAGGCGTTTTTACATCAAAGCATCCAGATCCAGATCCACACTCTAGCCACTAGATCTAGGCCTATCTAGAATCTAACGTTAGATCTAGACATAGTCTAGATCTAACGTTAGATCTTAACAGAGGACTAAAGACTGAGGCCTAACGTTACTTTTCTAAGTTAGGTCTAGTAGATCTACCCTAGTAGATTTAGATCTAGATCTACTCTCGTTTAGACTCTCCCTCGAAGTGTTTGTACACGTGTGAATAGACATGATACATAGAAATATACATGTATAGATATACATGACTGTTAGATTTATGTTGAATGCAATTGTATGAAAAATGCGCTTAGAAATTATCACAAATAAGCACTGTCCCAGATGTGCTTATCTGTGTTGGTGATTCAGTGTTTTCGACCTCTTATTAGATTTCATCATTTTCAAAGTTATTTTTACCTAGAAATGGTGACAATTGATTTTCAAAACTTTCTCATGATCCGTGAGTAGTCTATACTCAAGATCTAGACTGTCCAGGGTTTAAATTAGACCAAAGCCAAGGGCAAGGCCAAATCTTTTTTTTTTTTTTTTTTTTTTTTTTTTTTTTTTTTTTTTACTTTTGTCCATTTTTCACTCTCACTCAGTCTCACACAGCCACAGCACATTCGAAAAATCAAGCACTCAACAAATAATTATCTATGCAGTCAATAGATTAAGGTTGTTCTTACCGGTCCAAGATCAGTTGTGGAGCTGATCTGATAGGGCTTGGTCTTGCAAAGTTTTAATTCAGCTTGTAACCTTGCGATTTTGTATTAAAACAGTAAACGATTTAACACGTAAATTCCCATAGACCGCCACCGCAGGAAAAATTGTTGCTCAATCAAGAAAATAGTGGCGAGTAAAGTGACGTAATATCTCTGGACTGTGATTGGCCAAAAGTGAAAATGCCGTGTGCCGTGCTCCAAAAATGGCTCTTGGATCGATCCGCAAATCCGGCAAAAAATACCGTACTGGAATACACGGCACGGCACCGTTGCAGTGTGAACAGCATCATAGGATATAGTGGGGAGCGATTTTTTGGGTTGCCGTGCTGCCGTGCCGGATCGCCGTGCCGGATGCGGTGTAAACGGGCCTTTACATGTTAATGTTATGCTTGACAAGGGAGAAGGCCTATAACCCATTATGTCGAGGATGGTATCCTCTAAAGCGTTGTCCAAAGGCAGTTCAACTAAAACCTAGTCCAAGCATTTGACAAACAACTCCAGCATGGACATTATACAGTGCAAAGATCATCGCAGACTATCATTCCCCGTTGTCAAAGACCTTGTCCCCGTTGGAGAAAGAGTTGGTGTTATATTTACTTTTCACCAATGGCAACTGCCATGGTAACAACGATCAACAGCCAATCAAAGTGCGGTATTTCATGAAAGTTACCATTGATGGCAAAGTTAATATAATCAATATACTTTTTCCTGGTCAGTTTTAAACTCTTTGCAATCGAATTCGTTAATGTTCGTTAAATTTAAACGATACCTTATGGAGCGGAGCTATCGGTCAATTGAATTAACGTTCAGATTTTTAATCGCGATCACATTTCGGACGAAAGTGCTTGTAAGAAATGTCAAATTGATCGGAGATAGTTTAAACTTGACCGGGAAAAACCTACAGGAACCCTTTATGAAATGGAGCCCTTGACTTGACTATCCTTTTTTTGGCCTAGAGGATGCAAGAATAAATTTTGCGAAAAACAGAGACCTCGCATAAAATTGAAGTACACATAGGAATGCGACTTGAAATATAACGTCAAAGGTCTACTGCTTGGCACACAAACTTTATTGTGGCTCGCCTATATGTGTACGCAAACTCAGCTTGAAGTTACATTTCTTCAAATGTTTGTATATGTGTGAATCCCCCTTACGTTGCCCCCTTAACTTCATCGTGAAGTTCAATATGACTATATTTCTCAATTTTTGACAACGAAAACCAGTATTAAAAGAAGAGTATTACCTGAGGTGGATTGCGAACACCTAACTCCTGCGTCTTCTGCGTGTATACAGTCGTGCATGTTCGGACCATTATTTTCGCAATCAAAAAGATTAGTTTCATCTCCGATACATTCGACATTGTCAAGGATGATATTGCCTGTCCCTTGTCCAAAGGCAGCATTCCTGAAGGCAGTTCCATTGTCACCCAGACCTAGGATTTGACACACCACTTCAGCATCGACATCATCCCAAAAATCATCACAGACGGTTCCCCATTGCCCATCGTAAAAGACCTCGACTCGACCTTCGTTACTTGATGAGCCACCGACAAGGCGAACCGATACTGGAATGGAAGAGGACACGTTGAAGGAATATGCAATTTTTTTTATTTTTTTATTTTTATTTTTTTTGGGGGGAGGGGTCTAGGAAAGAGTCTTACTGTTACTGGTTGCGATATAGCGTTTTTTTTTTTTTTTTTTTTTTTAACTTTGAATTGCTCGTACCCTGAGAAATATAGTTAAATAAAATGTCACTGTTTTAAATCAATTTCAAAAGAGTGAGGTCTCTTGCAGCTCAACTCCAGCAAGAGGTCATCACACGTTTGTTAAACAATATTATAAAATGGCTCTGTGATTTTACGCATCGTGGTTGGTCAAAACGCGTAACGTGTGATGCTGTATTTTCGATGCAAAGGCTCTGCGTGCATAAAACTGCGCAAAAAGTGATAACACGAGATTTTCACTAATTTGGGGCGGAGTCTATACTTTCTTAATATATGGCCATGATGTAGATCTTGAACTACGTACTAACTACGTGACTAGCTCAAGATCTACTTTGTAGACCTTCGCGCTGCACACTCGCCTGCGGCTCGTTGCAGCGCGACCCTTATCTAAAGCTATTTCGCGATGCACTGCATTACCGCTAACGCACTCTCAGAACTGTGTTATTGCTAAAACTAGGGATGTCCACTAAAATTTTAAGTTATTTTTAAGTTGTTTTTGCTAGGTTTATTGGATAGAGCATTTTAAAAGAAATATTTTGGTATTTGAATTATCACAATTAGATGTTCCATTTCAAAGATATGACCCAAAGAGTGTCCCAGATTACCAATGAGCTGCTAGAACACTTTTACAAGTTTCAGACAAAGCCAGAAAATGCAATAAAAGCTCAAGTTTAGGGTCCTGTTGTCTTTGATTTATTAAACCAAATCATACCAAACATTTTCTATGTGTGTATCAACATGAAATGATATTATAGTAACACAATTGAGGCGGATGAGTAGATTATACAAAAAGTTATGGCAGTACAAAAGTATATATGTTACCGTATGTGATCCAATATGACCACCGTGGAAAATACTCCATAGGGCATGTTTCAATAGGAACACCCTAGACGATAGGCTATTTCATGGTGGTGTGGCTCAGAGCTGAGTGTTGGAGAGGGTAGAGTAATTTTAAAACTTAAATGGCCAGTGGTAAACATTGTTCTTTGTTTTTCACCCCAATACAATTTTTGTTTTAAAATAGTTAAATTTTTATAAATATCTACTTCTCCTTATCTGAATCTATTCAAATCATGAGAAATTCCAGTCATAACACACACATGACACATCACACAGAAGCATCACTTTGAACACGCTGTAGTTTTTTTCATATCATTTTTTTCAACAGCAGAAGTTGATCACCTGCTGAGGTATTTTCTAAGGAAGAAACTGACCAATTAAGAATAAAAATGATTGATATTTACCACTGGCCAAAAGACAATTTCGAAGGCTGTTTTTTATTGAAAATAATGCTATTTCTCTGCCTGTGTATTATTGAGTAGGCAGTGCTCGGGTTATTGTTTGCATTGCAAATGCATGGGTGACTACATCCATACAGCGAAGTGGAAACTGTTCTAGTGGCTTTCTGCTTTTGTGTGGCCATCCCTACTATATGTAGGGCATATTCGGCACTTGAACGTACCGACGCAGAATTATTTTTTACCTCTTATACTTTGAGAACACCGAACTCCAGCATCTTCTCCATGTCCACAATTGTTGACTCCAATACCAGCATTGCCGCAGTCGAAGATGCTCGTTTCGCTCCCAGAACATTCGACATCATCTAGAAGAATTGATCCAGTGCCTTCGCCGAATCCAGCAAAGGAGACAGCTTCAATAGCAGAATCGAACCCGAGAGATTGACATACTACATTGGCATCAGTCAGACCCCAACCATCATCGCAGACGGTTCCCCATTCTCCGCCGTATAAGACCTCGACTCGACCTTCGCTACTGGATGAGCCATCGGCAAGACGAATAGAAGTAGCTGGAGACACGACAAAACCCATAAACGTAAAGGAAATGGTAACAAAGAATATGACATCAGGTGTAAAAACTTTTAACATGAAGGTTTGTTCAAAACGTTTCATATCTTATTTATCCCAAATTAACCAATAATCAGCCACCATCTTTCTATTAAGCTTTATAATAACAGAAGGTGGTTCAGTCGTTCAAAATTTATCAAAAATAAATCAAATGCCCTTTCAAATACATTGCTAGAGATCTTACTTCTTTCAACAATACTTTAGGTCTAAAAAAATTACTGCAAATTTTCTCGGAAACAGCTACTGTATATACAACGTTTACACGATTGCCATGATGCCCATCTGACCCTGTTACCCCCGAAGTATCGAGAGGCAGTCAAATATATAATTCACAAGACCTCCACAAAGACACGTTCACTTGACCCTGTGCCTACAGTTCTTGATACACAATATGGGGATCTCCTTGGTCTGCATATTGCTTTTCTCATTAATGCGTAATTCGTGATGGAGTAGTTCTGGATCATCTGCAACTGCCCTCCGTTACTTTAGAACTTGAGAAATTTTCACTTGATCACAATGATCTGACTGACTATCACTCATTGTAATCTACCACTCATAATTGCCAAAGTAATTGAGAAGATTGTGGCAAGTCGTCTGAGAGCTTATCTTTATGGCAAATATTTACATGAGTACCTTGAGTCAGCCTACAGAAAGAATCAAAGTGTGGATACGGGACTCCTTAAGGTCTCCCATCTAAAGTTCTACGGGGACAGAGCCTTCTCTTCAGTTGATCTGTGTCTTTGGAACTCTTTACCTCATTTGACACATTCAAATCGAAAGTCAAAACCTATCTTTTTCAGCAACAACTAGTCAATAATATGTGACATATTTAAGGAGCCAGGCGACTTTCAATATATATTTTTTTAAATAGATATATAGCGCTTTACCAATGCTGTTTGACATCATCATCCATTGTGAATATCGTAACATTTACACAAAATCTCAAATTTGTAAGGTTAATTCACAAAATGGTACCAGGTCATGACAGGTGTTCGGCAAGGCTGCCTCCTTTCCCCAAGTGTATTTAACATCTTCCTAGAATATGTGACTGTTTAAAAACCTTAACAGTGGAGTGTAGATGGGTGGCATGTGCATCAATAACATTTGGTATGCCAATGACATCACTATACTTGAACTCATCTACGACAAACTCAAAATCTCAACGAATAACTTAAAGAAGTATCATCGCAGGAGTAACCGTACTAGATACATATCAATTCTACTCTATGTAAAATGTAAAGTTAACGTATACCAATGTGCGGCATTATATCGTAATTAAACAAGGCGCGTCCATTATCTAAGAGGCCAGACGCAACGAAGCGACGTTGGAAATACGACTGACAAGCGTAGAAATCTATACAGCTGGCTGCAATAATAAATTAGCTCACAAAAACTCGCTTAAGAAGACTTCCCTGCAGCTGGAATGGTATTATCCGTTCGGTTCAGCAATCTACTCGTACATGGAGATGAAAGAAATTAATGAACTTTTATCATGTTGTTAGTTAATAGATTCTCCAGACCAGATGGAGGAAATACACATTTGGGCAAGCTTGTAACATTATTGTGATGAAGTTGTAATCAGAATCTTTATTTCACATAGATTGATGTTCCAAACGATTATTGATATAAGTAGTGATCTTGTCACCTCTTGCGAAGACGCCGTCCACATGCGATATGCATGTGATATGCGGAAATATCGACCCATCGAGTAAAGATTCTATTGTGATAATGTTAAAAGTGACAGGACTTTTTCTTAACCAATCGAAATGAATTTACCATCTCTGGAAAGGTGAGAATTCAAGCTTTTAAAAACGGCTTGATCATTAAGCTGTAATATAATTATGCGTTATCCAGGAAGATAATTATGTGGCGTATGAGCTATTTTGAGAGCAAAATTGGCCATATTGTACAGGAATTTGATCTGATTAGGATTTCGAATTGACACAAGTGACAGGACTTTTTTTCCCCTTTGCAGTAAGTTATTCCTATTTTTGAAAAAAAAAGACTCTTAGCGTACTTATTCAAGTTGATCATTTCTTTGAAAAGGTAGTTGCTCGCCATAATCAAGAAGACAAAGTGGAAAAACTGCGCAAAATACAAAATGTCTATGGCAGCGTTTGATTTGCGTAGAGTGATAGCGCCCTCTTCCTCTTAAGTTTACAACTAGAATTGATATGGAATCAGAAGTGATGAAATCACTACACATCTCTGTGACAATTAACGAAGAAATAACCAATCGTCGCCTCAAATGGTTTGATCATGTAATGCGTACGACCAGACACATGAGCGACTACCACACCAATTCTACACCATTGACTTCACAGGACGAAGACCACCTGGACGTCCGCCCTTGAGATGGACGGATCAAATACGCCATGACTCTGGGATAACTCTGGAGGCTGCTCAAGTACAAGCCCAGGACAGAACTGAATGTCAGCGAACCACCCGGGGAAGCGTACGTGGACACTACGTCATGTGCACTTAAGTTAAGTAAGTCAAGATTGATTATTTGAAAATTTTATATTTCAGACCTGCTTTTATACTTTTCTTTAATTGATGAAACCTGAAAATTATAGCCTAGGGTTTCCAAATACGTGAGATGGCTGGTCATCATATTCAATGGGGGTATCCCTATAGTCTGCAGGTCCGATAGACCGTGGGTGGCTATCGTGACCCCGGTGTAGGTTCATCGTGGCCCAGTGTCCTAGGGTTAGGGTTGGTGCATCCGGTAAAATGCAATCCTAGGTTGTCGGCCCGTGGTCTATCGGGCTGTAACCTCCTATTCAATATTTAAACGTGTATTTGATAGAAAGGAAGAAGAAAACTTTGTAACGTACTTGTTGATGTGTTGGTGCATCTGACTCCGGCGTCTTCATAGTGCACACAGTCGTTGATGAGAGGACCATTATTCGCACAGTCAAAAAGATTCGTTTCATCTCCGTTACATTCGACATTGTCAAGGGTGATATCGCCAGAGCCTTGTCCAAAGACAGCATTCCTGAAGGCAGTTCCACTGTCACCCAGGCCTAGGCTTCGACACACCACTCCAGCATCGACATCATCCCACAAATCATCACAGACGGTTCCCCATTCTCCGTTGTAAAGGACTTCGACTCGACCTTCGTTACTTGATGAGCCATCGACAAGGCGTACTGTACTGGACACTAGATTTGATGGTGCTGGGGATATTCAATTTAAATTATATTGCATGAATCAAACAGTGATTATCACTGTGGAAATACAGTGTATGCCTATGTTTCGGAGGATCAGTGCTGCTAAAAAAGAGAAAACTGGGTTGCCATTGTATTTTTTAAAAAAAGGCCGCCAAATGATAAATGCCAGCGTGCGTTGGCGGGCTTATAGCCATGTCTAACGGACCAGGAATCTAGTCCCATTACGGTATTACGTAATATTTCACATGCACCATGATGACTTATTGCTTGTTAGTAGTTTAAAGTTTAAAGCTCGGGTTTATGTTGAATGAAAATCAGTGGAAATGTGCAGGCAATGTGTCGTCACCTAACTGAAGACAGTCATGGGAGCTGGTCGGTGTAGTGATCACAATGATCACGGGTTAGTTCAGTATGCTGGCTACCGGTGCGAAATGTTAGGCATGTGCAATATCGGAAAACGACTGATTTCTGGGCCGACAGACGTGGCGATATCACTATCTGAACACACGCTGACATTTATAATTTTGCGACTTTCTTGTACAATATGAACCCAGTTTTTCTCTTTGCAGCAGCCTTGATCCTACGAAACACAGACATACACTGTATTTACACACTCCCAATTTTCATTTCCATGATTGATTTAATCATCAAAATGAAAAATAAACAATTGACATGCTGATAAAATATACCTTTTAAGAAAGTAATGTTTTATTTGTTAAAAAAAATAATAATAATTACCTGATTTAACGCCGCGGCGTCTTCCAAAGTAAAAAAAAAAAAAAAAAAAAAAGGAAGAAGAAAACTATAACGAATAAGCGAGCAACGGCATCAGTTCAGAAAACTTATAATGTACATTGTCATAACATTTTCCAACTACCAAAATGTTGCGAGATATTGAAAAAGTATTATTTCACAAAAGCTTATATAATTTCTATATTTTGATGATGATTTTGATGACGCTTTCAAAATGCATAAAACTGGACAAAAAACTCCCAATTTTTTGTTGAATTGGTTTATTTGATACAGCAATATCCAAAGTAGAGGTGTATATTCACCGTTTTTCCGGTTTTTTGAGTATTTTGGTGGATTTTAGAATTTTGCTGTCAAGCTCTTTTCACAGCATGAAAAAAACACGAAAAGAAGTAAACGAATGCTTCGTTGCACACGAAAACGAGTCCCGCCCACTTTCCCAAACAGAATACAAGGACGGACAGTACGCGAAATACTAATATTGCGACAGAGCTGAAATTCGTGCATTTGTCAATTTTACAAGTCTCTTATATGTTGCTATATTTCATTAATGGAAAGAGTATTTCCCACTATTTTTGGATATTCCAAAAGAGCAGACTTGTCTTCTTCATTCCTAAGAGCGGTAGATGATCAGACACTGTTATTTCTAAAACAAAGGGAGTGACAAATGAACAAAGCCGCCAAAATGAAATGTTGGTTGATGGGGCTTTACCAGTCATTAAAATTATTAAACATGTTTCATATTCCTTCAAAACCTGTTTAGAGATTTTGTTAATTACCTATGGCTATGAATATTGGCCATAACAAAAAACATTACAAGGGGGGGGGGGGGAGTCACCCAAAGAAGAAAACAGTCTTTAGCGCCGTGGCTAAGGAGGATGTGAGCCAAATCCAGGGGTCGTGATTATCTAGCAAATGTAATGAAATTGTAAAAAAATGTGATTGCTGTAGTAAACTGTAATATATTTGATATAACAAATCTTCAATGATTTTATTTGCAATTAGAAACGAAATTTTTCCTTAGCAACAACAGAAATAAAATTTTCTTCTCTGTGTGTTGCTTTTATTGACTGCCAATGAAGTTCTAATTTTTGGCAGTCATTTATTACAGAGAGGCATAAATTGAATACGTAAACAATTTTTGAAAAAAAAGCCCCAAAATACCAAAATTTCATTTACGGGGCTTTGTTCTTTTGCCTCCCCCTCTGATTCAGAAATGACCATCTCTGATCATCTACTTTTCTCAGGAATGAAAGGAACAAGTCTCTTCTTTCAGAACAGTATTATAGGAAATACTCTGGCCATGAATGAAATATAGCAACATATAAAAGACTTGCAAAATTGCAAAATGCAATAATTTCAGGTATGTTGCAATACTTCTGGCCAGAGAAGGTATTTTTATGTACATAAAGAAAAAGCGAAATTACTCAGAGGGTTACATCACAATGAATCAAGTAAATACGGTTTTCTCTGTACCAGTTATTCAGTGTGGGTATGATTTCAGTAACTTTCAAGTAAGATACTCATTGTATTTAAAGAGCAATTATCAAATATGAAAACTGTAGAAGAATCGGAATTTATTAATGCTTTCTGAAAATTGCTTTATGCACATAGTTCATCTCTTAACATGGATGTATAAACGTCATGACGGATGTAATTAATTTATCCCTTGTAAATGAAAATTAAATGAAGATTAAGTCAAAACATAGTAATATATGACAATTTCTTTTGAGAAATAATTCAAATTTGAATCTTGAGTGAACAAAAATGTTTTACTTTGGTGACAACTAACTCCTGCGTCTTCCGAGTGGCCACAGTTGTGAATGTTCGGACCATTATTTGCACAGTCGAAAAGATCCGTTTCATCTCCGTTACAGGCGACATTGTCAAGGATGATATCGCCAGTCCCTTGTCCAAAGAAGGCATTACTGAAGGCAGTTCCACTGTCACCTAGACCAAGGATTTGACACACCACTCCAGCATCGACATCATCCCACAGATCATCACAGACGGTTCCCTAAACTCCGTTGTAAAGGACTTCGACCCGACCTTCGTTACTTGATGAGCCACCGACAAGGCGGACTGAAGCTTGAACAGAAAAGATGAATTTCCCATAAATCGTCGGATTTTCTTTTCTTGGCGGGGATAGCTTCAATGTGACAAAACTGTAAGAAACTTAGTGAATAAACTGTCCCTCATTTAGAGTAATTCTCTAAGACCGATGTCTTTTGCAGCTCTACTCCGCCAAAGAATTGTGAATCTATCATGGTTCCTATATTTCTGACATTATTTCAGTCATATTCAGACCGAGAATTCAATCTATCGCATTCAGATTTTGAAATATTTTCGTTCTTCATGAGAGCGATATCTGTCTTGAAAAGAAGAATACCATGTGACTTACTTGACGTAATGCTGGTACATTCGACTCCTGCGTCTTCCGAGTGGCCACAGTTGTGGATGTTCGGACCATTATTTGCACAGTCGAAAAGATCCGTTTCATCTCCGTTACAGGCAACATTGTCAAGGATGATATCGCCTGTCCCTTGTCCAAAGGCGGCATTACTGAAGGCAGTTCCACTGTCACCTAGACCAAGCATTTGACACACCACTCCAGCATCGACATCATCCCACAGATCATCACAGACGGTTCCCCACACCCCATTATAAAAGACCTCGACTCGACCTTCGTTGCTTGATGAGCCACCGACAAGGCGGACTGAAGCTGCAATAGAAAAAAAAAGAGAAATGCCACTTGAAAAGTCGTAGTGTTTTTTTTTTTTTGGGGGGGGGGGGGGGGGGTAAAAAAAAAGGTATTCGGTTTTTATTTATTTAATTTTCACATTGGCCCCGCCCTTAGAAATAGAGCTAATTAAATGTAACTGATTCAGATTAATTTAAAAGGAGGTGGTTTCTTTTGCAGCTGTACTCTGCCAAAAGATCGTTCATTAAACTATACACAACAAAAAAAGTAAGTCCCCCCTTAATCAAAATAATGTAACTTTTGAACGAGCTTGTTTTGAGTACAATAATTTGGAGGGAAGTTTTATCCACTTATTGAGTACCTTCGGGGAAAAAAATGACATCGATCGCTTGAGACATGCATGAGTGATCAACGTTTAAAGCAAAAATAAACATTTTAAAAAGTCCCAAGGGTCATTTTCGAGGCTGTAAAAATAACAATTTTGTAAAATTTTCTTTTTACAATGTGTTTAATTGTTTTGGTGGATTTATCATCCAAAATTTGATCGTCCAACACCAATCCCGATACATGTCAATATTTTTCATGGATGAGTGAGCACAATTTTAAGAATTATGTTCAGTCCTCCAAAAATGGTAAAATCCAAAAATTTTATTTAAAGAATTGACATCAGATATTATCATCAACATTATCGACAAATTATGTGAGAATATGAGCACTATTCGTCGTGTCATGGACGAGTGGGCACACTTTAAAGGTGAATTTTGTGACTTTCGTAATGACAATTTTGCCTTTAACATGTGTTTATTCATGCATGACGCAAAGGTTTTATCTCATTTTCGCACATAAGTTAGTCGATGAGTGTATAAACATAACTGCCAAACCATTTGACTCAACACCTTTTTGTTAAAAAGTTCCGGCATGTTGATTTGGGACTTGTTTTTGCTTCGAGATTGTACACAATGTCAATGGAGACGAAATCAAAATTTTAACAAAATTGAAATTCGGCTTAATTTCATTGATGATTTTTGTTAATTCTACTGGGGGGTTTTTCACGAAACTTGGCACACAACTTCAGTGTGATACTAACTAACAGGAACAAACGCTAAATTGAGAATCTGATAAGGAACGGGGTGGGGCCAAAGCTCTGAAATTCCTTCTTATTTACATATTTTTCTAATAACTTCTGCTCACTGAAGCATAAAATACTGGAATTTTCGTGAAACTCGAATCAAATAAACTATCCAAGAAGGTCTGTGACAATTATCGACAGTAAGCAATTGAATTTTAGTCCACAAACGAAAAAATGGCTTTTCACGTATCACGTGTTCATTGAAGCGTGAGTTTTTGATAAAATGCCATAGCATCATTTAAAAAAATATGTGACATACATAATGACAAAAAAATGTTGAGAAAAGGATTTTATTACACAAAATGGAGCAATACTTACCTAAGGAATTTGAAAATATCCTTTTTTGCTTTTATTAAGTGTTCATTCAACCGTGAATTGATGAATATTGTTTAAAACACTCTTCAAGATTCCATATTCCGTCATAATTACTCATTTTTAAAAGTAAAAATGTGTGAAAAATGCAGTTTTTGCAAATTTTACCTCGTGTTCATCCAACAATGAAATTTAATGCAAAAGACGTTTGACGTGTTAGAATATAAGTGCAATAACCCTTCGGTACATATCTTTTGTTAAAAAGTTTGAATTTGTTCCAATATTATTGAATTAAAGTTATGAAACTGACCTTGTGACTTTCGAAAAGTGACATTTTTGCATTTTGACTGTGCTGATTGAAGCATGACTTAACGAATTTCAGTAAAATTCACCAAAATGGAAGCTGATAAAATTACCTACAATCGCATGTAATAACATTCGTGAAACTCCTCTTGGTTCAAAAGTTACATCATTTTCATTAGGGGGGGACTTACTTTTTTTGTTGTGTATATAACAATGCCGAACATACTTGCTTGTAGAACGCACTGAAGCAGAAATTATTATGTACCTGCTGTATTTTCCTCACATCGGACTCCTGCATCTTCTCTATGTCCGCAGTTGTTGACTCCAATACCAGCATTGCCACAGTCGAAGATGCTCGTTTCGCTCCCAGAACATTCGACATCATCTAGAAGAATTGATCCAGTGCCTTCGCCGAATCCAGCAAAGGAGACAGCTTCAAGAGCAGAACCAAACCCGAGAGAATGACATACTACATTGGCATCAGTCAGACCCCAACCATCATCGCAGACGGTTCCCCATTCTCCGCCATAAAAGACCTCGACTCGACCTTCGCTACTGGATGAATAGAAGTAACAAGACGAATAGAAGTAGCTGCAGACATAATCATTTTCAAGAATACACTTCAGTAAAATATGATCAATAGTCATACAAACAATATCAATAAAAAGCTTTGACAGCTTCGAGTCTCATTTATGTTAATAAACCATTTCGAGCTCGAGATCTTGAGTACAAATGAGTGAGATAAAAGTGACTCGGTGCGTTTTGTCCTTAATTCTGAGTTCTCATGTACAAAGAAATGTCCACAAACTGGAGCAAGTAACAGAAAGGAGCCACTTCTTGGATTATGCATCCCTCTTTGTTTCCATATTTTTATGACTTTATTTCACTCATATTAAGATTGAGCAATTAATCTATTCCACATTGAGATTTTTTTTTCTTTCTTCACGAGATCGATATCTTTCTAGAAAGCAAGGACGTCAGGTGACTTACTTGACGTAGTACTGGTACATTCGACTCCTGCGTCTTCCGAGTGGAAACAGTTGTGAATGTTCGGACCATTATTTGCACAGTCGAAAAGATCTGTTTCACCTCCGTTACAGGCGACATTGTCAAGGATGATATCGCCTGTCCCTTGTCCAAAGGCGGCATTACTGAAGGCAGTTCCACTGTCACCTAGACCAAGGATTTGACAAACCACTCCAGCATCGACATCATCCCACAGATCATCGCAGACGGTTCCCCACACTCCGTTGTAAAGGGCTTCCACCCGACCTTCGTTACTTGATGAGCCGCCGACAAGGCGGACTGAAGCTTCAACAGAAAAGATAAATTTCCCATAAATCGTCGGATTTTCTTTTCTTGGCGGGGATAGCTTCAATGTGACAAAACTGTAAGAAACTTAGTGAATAAACTGTCCCTCATTTAGAGTAATTCTCTAAGACCGATGTCTTTTGCAGCTCTACTCCGCCAAAGAATTGTGAATCTATCATGGTTCCTATATTTCTGACATTATTTCAGTCATATTCAGACCGAGAATCCAATCTATTGCATTCAGATTTTAAAATATTTTCGTTCTTCATGAGAGCGATATCTGTCTTGAAAAGAAGAGTACCATGTGACTTACTTGACGTAGTGCTGGTACATTCGACTCCTGCGTCTTCCGAGTGGCCACAGTTGTGGATGTTTGGACCATTATTTGCACAGTCGAAAAGATCCGTTTCATCTCCGTTACAGGCTACATTGTCAAGGATGATATCGCCTGTCCCTTGTCCAAAGGCGGCATTACTGACGGCAGTTCCACTGTCACCTAGACCAAGGATTTGACACACCACTCCAGCATCGACATCATCCCACAGATCATCACAGACGGTTCCCCACACCCCATTATAAAAGACCTCGACTCGACCTTCGTTGCTTGATGAGCCATCGACAAGGCGGACTGAAGCTGCAATAGAAAAAAAAAAAGAGAAATGCCACTTGAAAAGTCGTAGTGTTTTCTTGGGGTGGGTAAAAAAAAAAAGGGTATTCAGTTTTTATTTATTAAATTTTCACATTGACCCCGCCCTGAGAAATAGAGCTAATTAAATGTAACTGATTCAGATTAATTTAAAAAGAGGTGGTTTCCTTTGCAGCTGTACTCTGACAAATGATCGTTCATTAAACTATAACAATGTCGAACATACTTGCTTGTAGAACGCACTGAAGCAGAAAATGTTATGTACCTGCTGTATTTTCTTCACATCGGACTCCTGCATCTTCTCCATGCCCGCAGTTGTTGACTCCAATACCAGCATTGCCACAGTCGAAGATGCTCGTTTCGCTCCCAGAACATTCAACATCATCTAAAAAAATTGATCCAGTGCCTTCGCCGAATCCAGCAAAGGTGACAGCTTCAAGAGCAGAACCAAACCCGAGAGAATGACATACTACATTGGCATCAGTCAGACCCCAACCATCATCGCAGACGGTTCCCCATTCTCCGCCGTAAAAGACCTCGACTCGACCTTCGCTACTGGATGAGCCATCGGCAAGACGAATAGAAGTAGCTGGAGACATAATCATTTTCAAGAATACACTTCAGTAAAATATGATCAATAGTCATACAAACAGTATCAATAAAATTCTTTGACAGTTTCGAATCTCATTTATGTTAATAAACCATTTCGAGCTCGAGATCTTGAGTACAAATGAGTGAGATAAAAGTGACTCGGTGCGTTTTGTCCTTATTTCTCAGTTCTCATGTACAAAGAAATGTCCACAATCTGGAGCAAGTAACAGAAAGGAGCCACTTCTTGGATTATGCATCCCTCTTTGTTCCCATATTTTAATGACTTTATTTCACTCATATTAAGATATGAGTGAGATAAAAGTGACTCGGTGCGTTTTGTCCTTATTTCTCAGTTCTCATGTACAAAGAAATGTCCACAATCTGGAGCAAGTAACAGAAAGTAGCCACTTCTTGGATTATGCATCCCTCTTTGTTCCCATATTTTTATGACTTTATTTCACTCATATTAAGATTGAGCAATTAATCTATTCCACATTGAGATTTTTTTTAAATTTTCTTTCTTCATGAGAGCGATATCTGTCTTGAAAAGAAGAGTACCATGTGACTTACTTGACGTAGTGCTGGTACATTCGACTCCTGCGTCTTCCGAGTGGCCACAGTTGTGAATGTTCGGACCATTATTTGCACAGTCGAAAAGATCCGTTTCATCTCCGTTACAGGCGACATTGTCCAGGATGATATCGCCTGTCCCTTGTCCAAAGTCGGCATTACTGAAGGCAGTTCCACTGTCACCTAGACCAAGGATTTGACAAACCACTCCAGCATCGACATCATCCCACAGATCATCGCAGACGGTTCCCCACACTCCGTTGTAAAGGACTTCCACCCGACCTTCGTTACTTGATGAGCCACCGACAAGGCGGACTGAAGCTTCAACAGAAAAGATAAATTTCCCATAAATCGTCGGACTTTCTTTTCTTGGCGGGGATAGCTTCAAAGTGACAAAACTGTAAGAAACTTAGTGAATAAACTGTCCCTCATTTAGAGTAATTCTCTCAGACCGATGTCTTTTGCAGCTCTACTCCGCCAAAGAATTGTGAATCTATCATGGTTCCTATATTTCTGACATTATTTCAGTCATATTCAGACCGAGAATTCAATCTATCGCATTCAGATTTTGAAATATTTTCGTTCTTCATGAGAGCGATATCTGTCTTGAAAAGATGAATACCATGTGACTTACTTGACGTAGTGCTGGTACATTCGACTCCTGCGTCTTCCGAGTGGCCACAGTTGTGGATGTTTGGACCATTATTTGCACAGTCGAAAAGATCCGTTTCATCTCCGTTACAGGCTACATTGTCAAGGATGATATCGCCTGTCCCTTGTCCAAAGGCGGCATTACTGAAGGCAGTTCCACTGTCACCTAGACCAAGGATTTGACACACCACTCCAGCATCGACATCATCCCACAGATCATCACAGACGGTTCCCCACACCCCATTATAAAAGACCTCGACTCGACCTTCGTTGCTTGATGAGCCATCGACAAGGCGGACTGAAGCTGCAATAGAAAAAAAAAAGAAAAAAAAAGAGAGAAATGCCACTTGAAAAGTCGTAGTGTTTTCTTGGGGTGGGTAAAAAAAAAAAAGGTATTCAGTTTTTATTTATTAAATTTTCACTTTGACTCCGGCCCTGAGAAATAGAGCTAATTAGATGTAACTGATTCAGATTAATTTAAAAAGAGGTGGTTTCCTTTGCAGCTGTACTCTGCCAAAAGATCGTTCATTAAACTATAAAAATGTCGATCATAGTTGCTTGTAGAATGCAATGAAGCAAAAAATATTATGTACCTGCTGTATTTTCTTCACATCGGACTCCTGCATCTTCTCCATGTCCGCAGTTGTTGACTCCAATACCAGCATTGCCACAGTCGAAGATGCTCGTTTCGCTCCCAGAACATTCGACATCATCTAGAAGAATTGATCCAGTGCCTTCACCGAATCCAGCAAAGGAGACAGCTTCAAGAGCAGAACCAAACCCGAGAGATTGACATACTACATTGGCATCAGTCAGACCCCAACCATCATCGCAGACGGTTCCCCATTCACCGCCGTAAAAGACCTCGACTCGACCTTCGCTACTGGATGAGCCATCGGCAAGAAGAATAGAAGTAGCTGCAGACATAATGATTTTCAAGAATACACTTCAGTAAAATATGATCAATAGTCATACAAACAATATCAATAAAATGCTTTGACAGCTTCGAATCTCATTTATGTTAATAAACCATTTCGAGCTCTAGATCTTGAGTACAAATGAGTGAGATAAAAGTGACTCGGTGCGTTTTGTCCTTATTTCCCAGTTCTCATGTACAAAGAAATGTCCACGATCTGGAGCAAGTAACAGAAAGGAGCCACTTCTTGGATTATGCATCCCTCTTTGTTCCCATATTTTTATGACTTTATTTCACTCATATTAAGATTGAGCAATTAATCTATTCCACATTGAGATTTTTTTTAAATTTTCTTTCTTCACGAGATCGATATCTTTCTAGAAAGCAAGGACATCAGGTGACTTACTTGACGTAGTACTGGTACATTCGACTCCTGCGTCTTCCGAGTGGACACAGTTGTGAATGTTCGGACCATTATTTGCACAGTCGAAAAGATCCGTTTCATCTCTGTTACAGGCGACATTGTCAAGGATGATATCGCCTGTCCCTTGTCCAAAGAAGGCATTACTGAAGGCAGTTCCACTATCACCTAGACCAAGGATTTGACACACCACTCCAGCATCGACATCATCCCACAGATCATCGCAGACGGTTCCCCCACACTCCGTTGTAAAGGACTTCGACCCGACCTTCGTTACTTGATGAGCCACCGACAAGGCGGACTGAAGCTTGAACAGAAAAGATAAATTTCCCATAAATCGCCGGATTTTCTTTTCTTGACGCGGATAGCTTCAATGTTACAAAACTGTAAGAAACTTAGTGAATAAACTGTCTCTTATTTAGATTAATTCTCTAAAACCGATGTCTTTTGCAGCTCTACTCCGCCAAAGAATTGTAAATCTATCATGGTTCCTATATTTCTGACATTATTTCAGTCATATTCAGACCGAGAATCTAATCTATCGCATTCAGATTTTGAAATATTTTCGTTCTTCATGAGAGCGATATCTGTCTTGAAAAGAAGAGGACCATGTGACTTACTTGACGTAGTGCTGGTACATTCGACTCCTGCGTCTTCCGAGTGGCCACAGTTGTGGATATTCGGACCATTATTTGCACAGTCGAAAAGATCCGTTTCATCTCCGTTACAGGCGACATTGTCAAGGATGATATCGCCTGTCCCTTGTCCAAAGGCGGCACTACTGAAGGCAGTTCCGCTGTCACCTAGACCAAGGATTTGACACACCACTCCAGCATCGACATCATCCCTCAGATCATCACAGACGGTTCCCCACACCCCACAAGTGAAGTGGAGGAGCCTGCCTCAGGCGGCCTTTCACTAGCTCTCCACTCTTATCCTGATATTGCTAATCCACGACCAAATTATATTTTTTATGTATGTCTTTATCTGTTATATTGCACTTCATGGATCCAGCTGGACATTTCCTGTTATATTTAACCTTTTGATTCTCCAGCATACTTTGTGATAACTTTATTGGATTTCATCTATATTGTACTACGGACGGGTTGCAGCCATTTGCATAGATGCACATATATGAACACACACACTCACACCCTGCTGTAAGTACACTTTTCAACATCTCCCTGCTTTTCACTGAGGGTCACGCTGTGTTTCATGCCCAGGCGAAAGTTTTATTTTCTGTGTGTGTGAGATAAGAGCCCCTTTGTTTCAACCAGGGAGTTCCCTGTTTCAACTTATTACTGGTATAAAATCAAGCAGTGACTCATCATCATGCTATTCCACGTTTATGTATTCTCTATCTGGGGGAGCGGCTCTGTAGCAGAGCGGTACTGGTAGTCTACAAACATGACTGGAGGAGGGGATTGCTGGGATGACACCTATCTGCGACCATGGGAGGGGATGCCTGGCGGAGAATGGGGGATGAGTCTGGCTGTCGGAGCACTTATTAGACGGCAGAAAAAAGCGGAATATCAAGTGAACGAGAATCCGAACTGAATAGGACATTTATTGTAGATTTTATTGTAGTTTGAATGTCTTAGTATAGTGTTTATTTAATCAAGTTTTATTAATTGTTTATGTAGTTAGTTGAGATGCATATCGTAATACTTTATATGTTAATTTCTTTGTTATGTTCAACTAAATCTATTCACACCAGGTCTGAATATGTCCGTCTTCCTTCATTAAAGAGACTAAAATATTTCCGTTCCCCTATTTTGTACTACCATAACTCTGTAGCAACCTTTCAACCCGAATTAATTCAAACTAGTAATCAGATTTTCTATATATTGTTATTGTCTGGTGATGTCGAAACTAACCCCGGTCCAACTTATAAATTTCCGTGTAAAAGATGTGAAAAACCTGTCAAGAAAAATTAAACCGGCATTTTGTGTCCCACTTGCCAAAAGTGGCACCATACAAAGTGTGAAGCCATAAGTGTACGAGAATACACAAGACTTTACCAAAACCCAAATGAAATTTGGAATTGTTTAAATTGTTCTCTCCCTCAATTTTGTGATTCATTATTCATACCCTCCATTTCAAGAAATGTTGATCATACCCAACCACACTTGACCCCACCTGATTCTGTATTTGATACTTCAACAAATAATGATGCAATTGATAAAGCAACACTCTATGAGGGGGTTGATAACAAGTTCGAAGGAAAAGGGTTGCATTTTGTTCATTTAAATATTAGATCGGTCCTGAACAAAATTTCAGAACTTCGACTTCTCTTTGCTAACCGTAGAATATCTATTATTGTTTTATCTGAAACATGGTTAAACTCGTCAGTAAGTGATAAAGAAGTCTCTATAGACGGATATCATATTTTACGTCGAGATCGTGCAGGTGGGCAAGGAGGTGGCGTTTGCCTCTATATTAGAAATGATATTGCATTCAATATAAGAGATGATTTGGTTTCAGAAAGCAATGAATCATTGTGGATAAATATTTTATTGCCCCGGACAAAACCCATTATAGTGGGCGCTCTTTACAGACCCCCTAAACACCATAATTTTGTTAAATCACTGTCTGACACTTTAGAAAAATTAACAAAAGATGATGAAGTTATAGTTTTGGGTGACATGAATATTTGCTTTTTACGAAAGTCTCCATTATCCAAAAAATATGAGAATGTATTGAATTTGAATGGTTTTAAGCAACTTATAAATCTGCCCACTCGCACAACTCAGACAACCTCCTCGTTAATAGACCACGTATTAAGTAGTAATAAAGTAGATCATATAAGCCAAAGTGGTGTTATTGATCTTGGTATAAGCGACCATTCTTTAATTTATTGCACAAGAAAGATTATTAGGCCCGTGTTTGGGCACCACAGATCTATTTCCATTAGGAGCATGAAGAGTTATAATGTAGATGATTTAAACTTAAAGTTATCTCGAGCCGACTGGTCTAAAATAACAGAATGTAACGAAGTAAATATGGCATGGGAGAATTTTAAGACTACATTTTTGTCAATAGTTAATACACTGAAAACCTAACCTCGTCCGTTAGTGGACGGACTAGCTTTAAAGCTAGTCAGTCAATACGGACTAGTTTTAAAGCTAGTGTGTCATGTCAGTCCGTCGAGACGGACTAGCTTACAACTGAATCCAAATCTCTCAACTTGACGGACGAGCTTTAAAGCTAGTCCGTCACACTTGATGTTAGTCCGTCGATGCGACGGACGAGCTCTATAAAATTAGATAGGTAGCCTCAGTTTACCCATTAGAATGACCGACTAGGATTTGATACACATAGCTGAAATGTCGCTTACAATTGAAATGACTGACTAGCTTTTGAAATACACACAGATGCAATGTCAATTATCTCCATTGTAAATTTAGAGCGGCATGTTTCCGAACATCATCAAGTGAATACATTATTCTCAAACAAAGGTTGTTTTGACCTGACAATCTTAAAGCTTGGCTTGAATTCTTGAATTTTTGTGAAAAAAAAAATTAATCGTATCTTTAAAATGTTTTCTCATATTTCAGATTTGACGTCTCTGACAAGCTGATGAAGCCATATTAAGCTATTTCGTAATGCTAGTCGGTCAAGACAGAAGTAAGAACATCGCGACAGACAAGCGCGACTGACTAGTTTTGACACCTTGACGGACTAGCTGTAAAGCTAGTCCTGCTCAAAAGCTCGTCAGTCTGGGCATCACTACGACTAGCTTTTATGCTAGTCCATCAAACTAGTCGGTCAAAACGGACTAGCTTTAAAACTAGTCTGTCATGACCGACTAGCATTAAAACTAGTCCGTCGTGACCGACTAACTTGACGGACTAGCTTTCAAGCTAGTCCGTAGAGACGGACGAGCTTTAAAACTAGTCCGTAATAACCGGATTGTGTTGAAGGAAAACTAGTCCGTCGTGACTGACTAGCTTTAAAGCTAGTCAGTCTGGGCATCACTCCGACTAGCTTTAAAGCTAGTCGGTCTAGCCGTTTAGGTTTTCAGTGTATGTGTGCACCTTTGAAAGATGTAAGGATCAAGCAAAGAACTGAAAAATGGATGAATAATGAAATTATCATGTTAATTAAAGAAAGAAATGTAGTCTACAGGAATATGAAAAAGGATAATAGCAATTTGGATCTCCAAAGAAAATACAAAGTTCTAAGGAATCTAGTACAAAGGAAGGTAAAAACAGCTAAAGTTGAATATTTTCAAGATCAAATTGAAGAAAACAAACATGACTCGAGGAAATTATGGAAAAAATTGAAGAGTTTAGGTCTAAAAGGAAAAGGAAAAACTACCCAAGAGACAGTCATTAATGTACAGGGAGAATTAAGTCATGATAGAACTAAAATTGCAAATGAGTTCAATAATTATTTTACCACTATAGCGGACAAGTTAGTTTGTAAATTACCAATAAAATCCGACAAATATCATACCGACAGTGACACATTTCAAAAATTTTATGACGAGAAAGGAATCTCGAAAGATAGTTTTCATTTTTCCCGCGTAACAGCAAAGTTTGTTTTGGATGATTTGAAGAAATTGAAAGTTTCTAAAAGTACTGGGCTGGATATGATACCAGCAAGATTTTTTAGAGGATGGGGCTAGAATTCTGTATGAACCATTAAATTATATTATGAATTTATCTCTTATGTCCTCTACTTTTCCCGACGATATAAAAATTGCAAAGGTTACTCCTCTCCATAAAAAGAAAGACAAAACTGATGTTGGCAACTATAGGCCTATCAGCGTTTTAGGTATAGTTTCAAAGATTTTGGAAAGATCTGTTCACACTCAAATAGAAAAATATTTTCAAGAAAAAAACTTAATTTATGAATTTCAATCCGGTTTTCGTAACGGATACTCCACTGAAACTTGTTTGATACATTTGTCGG
>CALNVZ010003434.1:39853242-39866670 GCA_940671915.1 Paracentrotus lividus | reverse complement strand
CCACCCCACCAACTTACTCAAGACACAGACAATCGAAGTATGTGGAAATTCTCAAGAATGTACCAAGAACAAACCACCAAGTTCATGCTGCAAAAGGCCCATTCAGGCGCCCACACAAAACCCTGTAAAAATTATCAACCCATCCATTGAGACTACCAATTGTGTCCAAATATTTGAGCAGTAGATTTGAATAAAATTAAATCGTCATAAGATCAGGCACCAGTATAAAATTCAACTCCTCGATGACTTTCGAAGTCATATACCAAGTGAACGAGATACGACACAAAACTAAAATATGCTCACTCTTTTCTAATTTTAGACAGCAAACCAGCAACACGAAAAAATATGCATAGTTTACCCCGAGGCTCATTTTAAAAATATATCGATATAACCACCAGCGACCCACCCATCACAAATCAACCCCGCGGAACACTGGAAACTGCAAGTATCGACAGTCAAAAGTAAACCACAAATATCATGATATCAAACCTTAGCGCGACATTACTACATATATCCCACGTCCCATACAAAACAAGCAGCCTTAACAGACCTTAAAACTAACTACATATTACCAGATTTACCTAAGAACACAGCAATTCCAAGAAGAACTGCCCCTTCTACCCGATACACCATCAAGTACTTCACAAATAGATGAAATCCACTATGAAACCAAAAAACACACCAAAACACATTGTTGCGCGCTCATATACAACCCGTTCTCTAACAGCGTTTACAACCATTTCCAGGCAAGGGATATGCGCATCGAACTGAGTGTACTACTCTTTCTAAGCTCTCCTGCGGTTAATAGGTCGTGTGTGAACCCCCACAGTCAACCGTCAAAATTAGAATCCACGAGTTGCCAATCACATACACCCTTATTGCCCTCTTATGAGAACACACACGAGAGATACCAAAACCAAATCCAACGAAAGACAAATACGAGCCGACAATGTTCACAGACACAAATAGAGCTTCAACGCAGACCCAAAGATCTCCATCTACAGTAAGTGTGATCTGTCAAATATGACTCGAAAAATACACCTACTCCCTCCCACAAGCTGCACGACGAGAGGTACTCATTGGAAATGTTGCCAACTAGCAAGCTATGGCAGAAGTATCATTGAATGTTTCACAATAAATGACACAAAATAATTTCTCTAGAACAGAGGCGTTCGGAGGAGCGAATATTAAAGGTAATTTCAGTACACCTCCTATAAATGTTCTACTAAAAACGCGTTCTGATAACCTAAACTCTATCGGAAAGACTTGCCCTAACTTGTCCTTTGTTGAAGCAACAAAAAAAGATTGAAATAAAGAGAAAGGGATAAAGACAAGATTCAACTTAAAGAGATCCTAGAAAACAATATTAACAAAATGTCAATTCCAAGTTATCTGCGACAGTTATTGTAAACCACGAAAATTCGAAGCACACCAGACCACTGGCCAAACAAAGTGGCACTAAACCAGAGAAAATAACTCAAAACACTGAAAATAACCTCCGACGATTGCTATACCTGAAAACATAAACAAAAGGCCAGGCAAATGAACATAAAGACAAGAAGATCTATCTAGAACAGCGACAACACACTAAAGACACCCACCCCAAGAGACATTAAAAAAACACATCCCTGAAGAAGGGCATTATATAACTCATAAACGAAACAAATATTTGTACATATACTAAAATAGAACAATGAACTTCATGATCCACATATACAGTAAAAAGAATTCATTGTGAATATTTCAAATTAATCTAAAATCACTTAAAAATGATCATTAAACAAAAATCAATTATTATTACCATCAATTAATCATTACAATTATTTACTACCAAATATCTATATCGCAGCAAAGATCGCCATACCCACCACCACACAATAATAAAAATAACCACATTGATCTACATAAACACCAAAACCCATACATCCCAAAGAACAACAAAAATCAAATTCTAAGAAAATACTCAAGTGCACACAAGAAACCCCAAACACAAACACACACCAGATAAACCACCATAGAATTTACAAACCTCTGGCTGCGCAACTGCAAGGCCTGGAAAGTTTAACTAAATAACACAGTCCTGGCGGACCGTCGTAAAACCTATTATCATACCAGGCCAGTGAGATCCAGTGTTCAACATAACATCGTATAATGAACATTAACCCAACTTATAAAAACATAACACAATAACCTAAAGTATTTAAAAACAATCAGTAAAAAATAGGAATACACCAAGGCGTCATAAAAAAAGGCAGTTCAAAAACCAGATATGCTGAGACTCTACTATCTCAAGTAAGACAACTCGAACACCAACCACACCAATCCACCGACCCCACCAACCAAAACACAACCAAACACACCGAATTGGAAGGTGTCCTCTTAATTTACAAAACCATACAAGAATGAGACATAATGATTACCTATACGCACCAACAAATTATAAAAAACAGTACAAACGCACAATACTAATACTGCAAGAAACAAAAACAAAACACAAAAAAAATACCCTGCAATGAGCAATAATATTGCAAAGCTCTAATTAAAGGAAGGTTGGCATTCAATTGGGCGAAATAACCTTTAATATCAAATATCTAAAATTCACACTTGCCCTCTAAAAAGACTGAGATTGTTATTCGCAAAAAATGATTTCATGTACACACAGGATTCAAGTACAGAATTAACGCAACATGAAGCCATGAAGGGACAAACAAAAAAAACACAACCAGATTCCCTAAGACAACTCGGAGGAGCAATTTGGGTTTGATCCATCATACTACACAAACGTAACCCAAAAACACCTCCCAGCTCATAATGAGAAAGTAGAACCAAAGAATAATCACCATATTCAGAAAAGTGAGTTGAAACAAAATCAGCTCAAACAGAATCAACCACATATCCAGATCATAAAAAAAGAGGAAAATAAAATTATGCATAATACAAAAATAATAAAATAAAATAGAAAAAAATCACTATGAATTCTAAATCACAGCTGTATCACACCATGACTAACAATCGATCAACATCACAATACTGCCCACAAAAATACATGGCATGAAAAAATCAGCCAAGAAACAACTCACACCAAGATAATCAAAGCAACCAACGAAAGAATTGAGATCTGCCATGTCAACGACTACTAACTAACTCTTCGTAGGATAATGCAAAGTTTTGAGTGAACTCGTGCGTACCACTTCCTCCACTGTGATTTGACACTTATTGACTATGAAACACTATTACCAGTGCTATAATAATAGAAGATGTTGTAGATACCAGAGAGATCCTGGGACAATCTACAACATAACCGAAAAAAATATTGACTAAACAGAAAAATAAATAGTTAAACAAATATGAAAAAAATGTTTGTTTATTTATTCTCATATTGGGGGGGGGGGGTCGAGAGAGGAGCTTCACTTAACCTCATCACTTTTATATCAAATTGAAACCATTTACGGATAGATTCGGCACGAAACAGACTAAGCGTGTCCCTCAATATACCGCAAGCTACCACAAATCGAAAAATATAACATGTGACAAAATGGATAAGTCTCGAATCAATATAATTAATATTTAAACATAGACTAAGGAGCATATAGGAGTCACTATAGCACCTTAGGGGCGAAATAAAATATTAAAAACACCCAATTAATATATGACAAAATAACTTTAAACCATAAAAAATACAACAAACATACCTTTAGGACCAGTATAGCTCAAACCACAAACACAAGAGAATAGCGAGATCGACACCCCGATTCACCCAACGTCACAGTCTCCTACAAAATCCCACATATACACCTACACCAACGAGACGCTGCGCACTGCCGAGGATTTTTTTTTTTTGAATCATTTTGAATAGCAAAGGTTGACGTCCGATAAATTATAGAGACGCATGCGCACAGGTGGTCTATTATGTTTAATTTTTTTTTTTTTTTTTTTTTTGATTGGCTGTCGCAAGAGGAACTCTTTCCTTTGATTCTTTACATGAATATATTCTATGAAACTAATTATAGATCATCATATAACTATAATCATTCAGCACACTATCCGTGTATAGAGCGTGTTCTGCAACTATACAAATTACTAGTATTCCATGATATAAGCATACAACTAACATGGAATTGAGCATGTGGGGCTACAATAATAAATTAACATAAAAATTTCTTCCATGTTCGGGATTCGCGTTAAAAATAGAATATGACATAAACTTACCTTGGTCTTTAAAATCATTTTCAATGATATCCTGAGATGGATCTAATCCTTAGGCGTTGCATTCGATGTTGTTATGTTTTTACCATGTCGGCATTTGTCCGTGTGGTTTGACCGCGAATCACTGTTTCGTGCGCCGTACGCCTAGCCTCTGACCATTAATAAGTCATTTGCAGGCCCATATGTCATTTATTAGTCATTTGACCAATGTAACCAAGTCATTTGTTAAATGTCTTGTTTATATTGGTCAAAATGACTTACCTAAACTAGTCCTGACTGAGGTAATTAAGTCACTGAGACTGGTCTAATATAAATTAGTCGTTTTGACTAATTTATAAGCACCAACGACTAATTTATGTTTACAGTGAAGTTGACTGCTTAATTCATATTGGGCGATGATTCTAAGGTTCATGAGGTTTTTTTTTTCATATCATATTTATTATGATTCCCCATCATTTCCCGACTTGTCATACCAGTCCCCCTTGTGCTTCCACCCATCTCAATCATGTCAATTTCAATTTCAATTTTATTGATTCTTAAAGCGAGAGCGAACTAAGCAACACTCTCATTGACTCTGTGTTATAAATAGCTAGTCTAAAAGTATACCGTTTGACGTAACTCTTAACAAAACGGTGTATAAATCACCCTACAATTTAATTTGCATTGGGAAACTAAAAATGTTTTGAGGGGAAAGTGTTTGTTTTAAAACTTGGTAACATAATTATCGCAGTGTGAATTCATTGAGTAGTGAAAAAGTGTGTTTTCATTCAAATGGGCCTGGATTATAAGACTACACTATTCAGGATGTTGCATTATGGGTTAGGAATCGGGGCAGAATCGAGTAATTGAGGATTTGAGGTGGTGCTTCACAAGGCTGCTAGTTCGTATTCGTACTGGCTTTAAACCCCTGACGTACAGGATTACTATCAATGTTCACAAATGCATGTTATAAACTACCAGAGAAAATAAATTAGCAGTGAGGCCCACCTCTCCCATCACACACACACACACACACACACACACAAACACACACACACACACTTGTACGCCGGCTTTCATTTTAAGAGATTAATTAAGGTGCACCAGGTGTAAGACTAGCAGGACTCTATAGGGTTCACCTTTGCACTCTAAGAAGCATTTTACGATTGTTTAACGTGCAGTAAGGGTGAAATTCTTGCGTTTCTTTTCTGCAACCAGGTGCATGGGCGGCGAAAACATTATGTGCAACCTGTGTAACCTCAGAATAACATGTTGCTACTGTTACGGGAGAAATATAAAACATGATTTCTTTCACTGATAATCCGTGCTCCCAAAATTTAACTTCTCCTTTGTTTAAACATTGACGTGGTATGGTCATGCTCTCAGGAATGAAAAGGGATAAGTCCCCTTTCAGAATGATAGACAAATTGTCGACAACAACCTGATGCTATGCATGAAATATAACAACATAAAAGGCTTGCAAACTTGAAGAATATAGGGTGTTAATTAGCACTCTTTTAAAATCTGCCTGGTGGGCAGTGTATCCATCGAGTGCAACAAAATTTTATGTGCTATTTTATATTTCAATTCTAATTAGTTGTTATTATTATTTTTTTATTTTTTTTTTAAACTTTATACCGTTACAAACTTAGAACAATAACAAGCAGCACCGCCAATCCCCCATGATCCCCCACACCCCCCCAAAAAAAAAACACTCACTCACTCACTCAATCCTTGACCCTTCCTGAATCGGGGGAGAGCAGAAGAAGCACATTTTGTCCTCCATGCCTTCATGTCAGTTGCAGTTGACAGCAGTTCTTGCATTGTCATGTTTGTCCATGTCTTTACATTTCCCGTCCTCTTGTCCTTTGACGTCCTCTTCTGCGTCCACCGTCAACTGTGCCTTGTAGAATGTTTTTGACAGACTGTTGTGTCGGGTGAGGTGACCAAACCATCGAACTTACGTCGCTTGACGGTTGCGAGTAGAGGTTGCTGGGGGCCACTAGGTTTCTGACTGTGGTTACTACATATTCGTTGGTTTTGTGCTCTCTGTAGGAGATGCCAAGCAGCTTCCTCAGGCATTTAGTTTCAAAAGCCTGTAAATTTCGTTCAGTCTGCTTCTGAAGTTTCATGCCTCACATCCATAAAGAAAGATGGAGACAACAAGGGCCTTATACAGCTTGTACTTGGTGGAAAAATTGATGTTTATATTCCAGATCCCGGGTAATAGTCTTGCCATAGCTGCAGTGGTTGTAGCAATCTCTGATGCGGATCTCTGCTGTGCAGGTGCCATCTTTCGATAGTGTTGCTCCTAGGTATTGAAGCTTGTAACTTCTTGCAAGGATTCTCCATCATGGTTGATGTTGACATTAATGTGTTAGTCTGTTTACCATGACTTTGACTTTTCTGTGTCTAACTTCCATACCATATGTCTGGCTCTTGAGTCAAGTCTGGTGGTGAGATCTTGCAAAATCCTTCTTGCTACTGCCCATCAAGTCAATGTCATTCTGCAAAGCGAAGATTGCAAACAGGCCTTTCACCAATGGGATATAGAATTGAAGTCTTCCTCTTCTCGAGGTCTCCAAACATAATTTGCTCCAGAAAGAGATTGAAAAGAACAGGGGAAAGGAGGCACCCTGCCTTACACCAACAGTTTTGGAAAGAACTTTCCTGCCATTTTGTTTAACCACTAGCTGAGCTGCTTGAGTGTTCGTAAAGGGCTGGATGACTTGAACTAGCCCCTCGCCGATGTTGAATCCTCTGAGGACACTCCAGAGCCATCATGCAAAACTCTGTCAAAGGCTTTCTTGAAGTCAATGAAATTATGGAACAGGTCTTTCTGATGTTGTAGGTGTTTTTCAATGAGGACCTTACAGTTGAAAATTTGTTCCACCAGTGCTCGACCAGCCCTAAAGCCAGCTTGCTCTTGCTCTGAAAGTAGTTCCTCTGCCTTGGATTTCAGTCGGTTGCTGGGATGCCTAACAGGCTTATCGTTCTGTAATTTTGGCAATGTTTTAGATTGCGTTCTTATAGGAAGCGGAATCATAAGTGAATGTGTCACTCCTTTGGCCATTTCTTCTGTTTCCAGATTTTTTGGCAGATGTTTGTAAGGCTTCTGTGATTGATCCTCCTTCATTTTTCAGTAGCCTCAGCTGGTACGTTGTCCATGCCTGGTGATTTGCCTGCTTTGAGACTCTTCACTGCTGCTTCCACTTCCACTTTTAGTACTTTGGGCTTTCTTCCGTGTACTGGCAGGAAAAAAACAACAACAACGACAACACCAAAAAAAAAACAAAAAAAACAAAAACAAACACTTACACACAGAAAAAAAAAGGGAAAAAGAAAAAAAAACATAAGCGAGACTATGGGTCAGCATGCAAAATAGTAGCAATTGCTTTTGCTATGCTTTAGCTTGATTCCGTATGCATAAAAATGAGCAATGCTTGGAAGCCAAAGCTTGCTAGTAAGCTCAAACAATTGCTAACTGCCTGCTAGCACTTGCTTGACGATTTAGCGATTGCTAAAAAGTGTATGCATAAAAGCAAACGTTTGCTTGTGCGCTGGAGCATTTGCTCGTGTTTTTTCAAGCTCCTTCATAGCAGCTTGAGCGTTTGCTTGATCAAGACGTTCACTGTTAATCACCATGTGCATGGACGTGAGAGAAACTAAGGTGCACAGGAACAGAATTAATCGAAGAAAAATTACTCCAGAGATCCATCGGAAGCTTCTTCGTTTTGATAAGAGAATGTGGAATGGATGGCTCACAGATTCTTACCAGAATACGATGAATCAATTGGAGGATGTATTACACCCGTGCAGAGTACGGAGGCCAACGCTCCACTACCTGCGGACCCAGGGTTCCAGACATTAGTGGGGAGAGTGTTTGGCATCAGCCAGGCTACTGTTTCTCGATATATTAAGAAATATGTCTATGTAATTATCAATAAAAACACAAAAGGAAACCACAGTTCTGTGAGATAGAACACCGAAATTATAAGCAAAGTTTTCTGTAATTCAGAAATTTCCTGAAAAGCAGTGTCTCTTGTGTATTTCAAATTCTTTTGAACGGTTAATTAAACCAATATTTGGTAATCTTTTATTTTTTGAAGAAAATGCAAAATATGAAGTTGTCTATTTTTCAGTGTCTTTTCCCAATCATCTCACCTTCCTTTGGCATACGAGTGTTCACTTTTGTTCTGTGAGTCGTGTCGCATCAGCGTGACGTCGCTATTGTGAATCCGCTAGCAATGCTTGATTAAGGCAAGCAAGAGTTTAAGCACTAGCAAAAGTTTATGCATACGAAATTAAGCAATTGCTTTGGCTTGATTCTTTGCTTGTCTATCAATTGCTTTTGCTTGAAGCTATGCTTTCAAGCAATTTTCTACTTTTTATGCATCTGACCCTATGACACAAAAAGCCGACTTTTGTAGGAGTGATTTAGTTGAAGTACAAAATTACGAAAAAGACTCCTAAAAAAATATACCAAAGTGTCTAATCTTCGACTAAACGGTAAGTAATGGGGCAATTCCAAGCTATTTGTTCCCAATTCAAGGTGGTGATTTTCAGCTTTCGACCATTCTTATGTCAAGTGTGTCAGTGGTTGCGTAAAGGTACAATATAATGTGTCATTTATCACAATAAAGGGTAGAAATGAACTTCATGCAAATGAGGTCAAAAAGTCATTTAAGGTCATATGTACATCACAAGGCTCATTAATATTCATAAGAAAAATAATAAATGACATTAAAAATGCTATTTTCAACCATTCTTTAAGAGGTTTGTCATAAGAGTACAACCAAAAAAAGACTTTTTTCCCCCAAAATTATTAAAATCTCGGCTACCTCTGGTGGAAAATATCACGAACGTAGCACGTAGCTTTCCATTTTTTTAGTGTTAAAGTATTCATGTCTAAGAAATAGTCTCACAAAAGTTACCGGGCTGATGTAAAATATTGCAGTTCATTACTCCCCCTCACACTTATCTCAGGAAATCAAGAGAAGACTAGCCATGGCGATATCATCCTGTATTACCTTAAGCGATATATGGAAAGACAGAGGGATATCGAAAGAAACTAAAATACACATTATGCAACGCTTATTTTCTTCAATTGCATTGCATGGATGTGAGAAGTGGTCGGTGGGAATGGCTGATAGGAAAAAATATTAGCGTTTGAGATGTGGTGTTGGCGGAGGATGCTGAGAATATCCTGGATGGAGCATAAGACAAATGAATACGTACTTAACCAAATTGGCCGGGGCAAAATCCTACGTTGGTTAATAAGAAAGATCGTAGCAAATTGCAATATTTTGGTCATATACGCAGACGACAGGATGATAACATTAAAAAAAATAATTATGCAAGGTTGCATTGAAGGTAGTCGGAGACAAGGCAGACAGAAACTGAGATGGACAGATGGCATAAAACAATTAACAGGCCTCTCCCTAGTTGCAGCTCATCACCTGGCACAATACAGAGTTATTTGGAAGAGCATCATCAACAGGGTCACAAAGGGTCAGACATGAGCTGTATGACATCGATCAATCGATCCTCACACTTTTAGTAATGAAACAAAACAAGTATTTTTTACATTTGTGCGCTGCCTTATGTTTCTTTTGTTTTATCAAAGGGATTTTTATACACATGATGTTGTTACGCCTCTGCTTCACCAAATATTTAAGGGGGAATTATCCCCTCAGAGAAATTAGGCTTCAGTGAATGGAAACAAACCCCAAAGACATATTGGCAAAAGTTTCAGAAAAATCAGACAATGAATAAGAAAGATATAATTTTCAGATTTTGAGATCACTTATGATATGGAGATCCTCCAATTGGCAACGCGACCATGATGTGTGATGTAATGCAGGGAGATCGTCCATAATCTATTTTTACACAGTTTACTATAATTCCATGCTTTCTTTTTCAATTCAAAGGTAGATTAGAAAGAAATATAGAAATTTGTTTATGGAGTGACAATGTAAATAATCGAAACACATAAAAATCAATGAACAAAATCTGTTTTATTCATTAGCATGAACATAAATGGGACATTTTTGAAATAGTTTTTTGTGCACACATTTGGGAGTTCTTCTCTTATGTGAATCAATCGTGGACCGCGTGCCACATGTGTAGATTTCCTATGTTCATTCATAGATCTCAACAAAAATACTCAAACCTTCTTATCAATTGTATCCGATTACACAAATCTTCACTAAGTGGTGTTTATTTGCACTTTTCTGCATCCACAGTAAGCCAATCTATCTATAAATAAAAGGTCAAATTCTCCTTTAATGAAAAATATTTCCAGGGAGATAATGTCTCCGTGTGTATACCTTATGCGGCGGTTCACAACTCCGTCGTAGGCGGGGCAACGTTAAAACAACAGATATAGCTGCATTCTAACATTTGCAGTTCCACGAATCGTCACATCGCACCAGGAAGTTGTTATACGCTAAGCTACCAGCTTCTCCAGCGACTGCGCCCGCTACACCACTTCGCTGTGAATCGCCTTGATGTGCAGTGTCGCTTGAGGACTTGTTCTTGTGCCCTAGGCCTCATATTAGTTTGATGCTTATTTCTAATCATTAATCATTTCTTTCACACTAATAATCAATCAGCTATAAGAAACCAAGGCGCGTTCGATTTCTGGTATTGACCATCCAAGCCAGTTATTTAATTTTTTGATTTAAATTTCCTTTTTCATTAATTATTTAATTCCATATTTATTGAATTAATTCGTTATATATAATGTATAGCAAACAAACAATAGGCATGGCGAGTGCATGATATCTAAATTTAATAGCCAGGGCACTGCGAGGGAGCGAAGTCGCCCGAGGAGGAGGGGAGTGTTGTGAAGCTGGGGGGGGTTATCCCCTTGCACGCTGGGAAGTTTTATCAATTTTGACACTGGTGCAATCTGATGCGCAGAGTTTTGCGTCCTTACAGAATGGCGGTGTGTTAGGATTTTGGAACCCCCTTTCCAGTGGCGGGAAGAAGGTCCTCGAATGTGGTGCGGGGGGGCGAATTATTCGTTGAGTCCAGAGAGCTTCATATCGCCAAAAAAAAAATAAAATAAAAGATACTTCTAATTACATATCGGGGTAACTAATATGTTTACACACTCAGTTTATGTTAGTGAGAGGCTAATTGTCGGGGTTTTTTTTAAGGGGGGGGTGCGCCGACTTTCCTCCAGCAATAGTAGGCATTCGAAGCGAGCGTGAAGCGCGAGCGGAAAATTTTGAGGTAACCGAGAAGGAATTTTTGTTCTTATAACACAAAAGAAAGGGCAAAAATGTCTTTTTTTTGGGGGGGGGGTGCGCAGAAATTTCTCAGCAAATATACAATTCTAAGCGAGCTTCGAGCGCGAGCGGGAATTTTGAGGTAAACGAGACGCATGTTTTTTTTTTTTTTTTTTTTTTTTTTTTTTTTTTTTTGTATCTATACACACAAAGAACGGCAAAAAAAAAAAAACAAAAAAAAACGATCATTATTGATACGGGTAGGCCTTCAACCAATTTTTTCCAACCGATTAGGGTGGTTTTAAGCGGAACAATTGTCAGCGAAGAAATGTATTCGTCACAACCGATATAGTCCATATTTGGGGAGCGAGCGTGAACGAAACCCCAATCCTCCCCACGGCCCCCCCCCCCCCCCCCACTCTGTTCCTCAAAATTGTGCTATCATTATAATACATTATAATAACGAATTATTCATAATTTGATTTAAATCAAGAAAAAAAAAGTATTAAAATAAAAGATTAAATAACTGGCTTATGGTAAAACCGGATCGAGACGACTTTGTCCTTATAGGCTGATCGATTATAGGTTGAAAGAGATTTTAATAAGATCAAACCAACAAATATGTAGGTATAGGGCACAAAACAAGTTCAAGCGACAACTGCACGTCAAGTCAAGAACGAATGTGTCGTAATTATTCGAGTGGACGGTTCGTGAATTGGAAGTGCGATCAATGCAGCTATATTTATTATTTTAAGATAGTAAATGAGTTCTATTTTCTCTGATACTTTCAGATTTTGTTAAGTGTGAATGTATGGAGGTACTACATAAAATTCACAAGCTTTTGTGGATATTTAGCATAATTTTGTGAAGAAAGCAAATGCCGATCATTGCCGTGACTGCAAGAGATGAAAGTCGTGCATTCTAAACAAACTGACTACTTATAATAGGGATGGCCACACAAAAGCAAAAAGCCACTAGAACGGTTTCCACTTCACTGTATGGATGCAGTCACCCATGCATTTACAATGCAAACAATAACCCATGCACTGCCTACTCAATAATACACAGGCAGAGATTATAGCAAAATTTTCAATAAAAAACAGCTTTCGAAGATGTCTTTTGGCCAGTGGTAAATATTAATCATTTTTATTCCTAATTGGTCAGTTTCTTTCTTAGAAAATACCTCAGCAGGTGATCAACTTTTCCTGTTGAAAAATTGATATGAAAAGAACTACAGCGTGTTCAAGTGATGCTTCTGTGTGATGTGTGTTATGACTGGAATTTCTCATGATTGGAATAGATTCAGATAAGGACAAGTGAATATCTATAAAAATTTAACTATTTTTGAACAAAAAATGTATTGGGGTAGAAAACAAAGAACAATGTTTACCACTGGCCATTTAAGTTTAAAAATTACTCTACCCTCTCCAACACTCAGCTCTGTGCCACACCACGATGAGATAGCCTTTTGTCTAGGGTGTTCCTATTGAAACATGCCCTATGGAGTATTTTTCCACGGTGGTCATATTGGATCACATACGGTAACATACATGTCAAACCATCAGTTTTGTACTGCCATAACTTTTTGTATTAATGTACTCATACTCCTCAATCAAGTTACTATAATCTCATTTCATGTTGATACACACATAGAAAATGTTTGGTATGATTTGGTTTAATAAATTAAAGACAAAAGGACCATAAACTTGAGCTTTTATTGCATTGTCTGGCTTTGTCTGAAACTTGTAAAAGTATTCTAGCAGCTCATTGGTAATCTGAGACACTCTTTGGGTCATATCTTTGAAATGGAACATCCAATTGTGATAATTCAAGTAACAAATTGTTTCTTTTAAAATGCTCTATCCAACAAGCCTAGCAAAAACAACTTAAAATAACTTAAAATTTTAGTGGACATCCCTACTAATGCCTTGGTCACATATCGTCGTACTTGCACGTGCGTGCTGTCTACGTGCAAAAACGTGGGCAAAATTTGGAAAAATCGTACGTC
>CALNVZ010003434.1:39837077-39853217 GCA_940671915.1 Paracentrotus lividus | reverse complement strand
CACTTGGTTCCGTGTTTATAGGTAAAACGGCACCACGGTTAGCACGTGAGGAATGCCCCAATTGGCAAGAATAATTACTGAGACCTAAAGGGAGCATCGTGCCTAAATACATTGGTATCTTTTTCAATTTTGTATTGCATCATATAAGAATGTAAAGATGACATTATTCAGGTTATCTGAAACAGCGAACAGCTATATCGGACACTCCGTAAAATGTCATATGTGTTTAGTATATTCAGACTGCGAGCATAGTTAACAGATTATGCTTGACATGAGGTAAACTAAGGAAAGAGCATACGATGCGCATGAATACCTTGTACTGGTTCATCAATGGACGTTTTTACCGGTGATTTTTCCCACGCAGAAACGCAACGAGATGTACTCGGATCCGTTACAGGCAGCTTAGTTCTCATAGAAATCAATGCTCGCATTGCCCGAGCCATCACACAGAGACGACGTCACGTTGTGTTGAGATCTGAATCCAACGCCAGTCGTTAACAACAGACCGTTGCTAAGATACGAGCCATCTAAGAGTAGCGTGCGTGTGCCTGATCTCGACTTTTGCGTTCAGCACCGATGATACAGAAGAGACACCTAAGGTATGCAATGAAGAAGGAGCTAGACATAAATCATTACTATAAGACCAGAAACGTATATTGCTCAAGTCAATATTCTTTACATTTTAGCTTACCATATGGATTAGGATGAGGACTCACCCAGTGTAGTTGAAACAACATAAGAGCAACAGAGAGTCTCAGCAGAAATTGTTTTTTGACATCCCCACTGTGTGGCCCCCCTATTTAGTCTTCAAAATGCCAACTAAAAACCAAAACGACTACAGCGATAAATAATGTTTTATTGTTAATATTTTTAGAACATAAAATTTGATACATGAATAATTATTTATTATTATCATTATCAACTAACCTGATATTTATTAAAAAAAAAAAAAAAAAAAAAAAAACTAAGAAGAATAACATTAATCCTAACAAGCAGAGTGTCGTCCCTCTTTGCAACACGTGACAATGTTACCGATCATTGTGACAGGCACTACAAAGCCATGATGATGTCTCGTGAGCTGTTAGGAATTTCATACGAAAAACTGCTATTCCACATCTCTATATACAGAAGGAAAGATAATATGAATCATAGGTCTAGGCTTTGAACATTCCCATATTATCAAACCTCATCCGTTTATTGAACATTAAAAACATACTAGTTTACACAACAGTTTGTCACTTTTACTTTCATAAAATTCGGCAGAATAGTGATAAGACAAATAAGAGGGAAGTGGTTCGTTAAAATATGTATTACTTTCAGGTTTGGTATTGCTCCTTCTGTTTATTTCCGACACATTTGATTTATCATTAAGTATTAGCAATAATAAAAAGAAAAGCAGAGGGGGGAAATAACTATACGTTTATATCGGTCGCTTGGAGCCAAGAGAGGCGCATGCGCAGGATCAAGGATGTCCGTTTGGGAAAAGCCATTAGGGCGCTATTTACCTATTTACTTTGACAGTAATAGCGCATCTTTATGGCTACACCGAACGGAACATCTAATAAGAATTGCATAAAACGCCCTATGGCTCCTCAACAGACCAGAAAAAGTCCATGAGCAACCGGAAACAGTTCTTCACGAAACAAGCATCAATCCCTTTCGGATATGATACTAAACGAAAGACAGCAGATGGAATCTTACATATTCAGCACAGTTAGACTGCTTTCAAAGACGTTTACTGTAAGTCTGGCGATTTCCATTATCCAATGATTACATAACGTCAGTTAGAACATTGGGGAGCCACGATCCACCATCAGTGGGATGGATTATATCATTGGATAGAGATTGAGTGTACAGAGAGGTAACTGCGAACTGCTGACGCCGACTGGTAATGCAGCACTTGCAGAGAAGGACATAAAATAGAAACGAAAAAAAACTCAAATAGATTAATCCGCGTTAAGTTGTTCCCCGAAGCAAAATGGTGAGACTATTCACAGCTGAAGTGGGCAAAATTATTTCTTGAAATATCTTTAGATGTCAAAACAGTTGCCATCTTTTACCGGATAATACATGGGAGAGTGGACATTGAGAAAGGTGACACAGAACGAAGCTGGTGCATGCTAACGAATGTAACAGAGATTTGGTAATCTCGCAGATCTACTAGTGTGTATTTATTGTTGCTAGAGTAATGTTCCAATATTTTTTGATATAATGTGTGATGAAAGCAGCTACCCTGGGAGGTATGTCCAAATATCCAGCTGAGACATCTGCCATCTGGCCGAGATGGCTCGTCTGGGGCTTCCCGTTGTTGCATGCTACTCACCTGCAACAAGGTTTTGAAGTTTGTGCTTCCGAAAAATAAAGTGACAGAAATCTAAAATGAATACAAATTATGTCTTGATTAGCTGAATAAGTGGGCCCGTATCTAGTTACGCTGGTTAGAGTTTACGGCAAATCGGACAATAAGATATGCGAACAATAAGCAACCGCACGAGAAAAAACTCCCAGCACTGAGAAAAAACCTCCAATACGGTACACGTCCGTATCAGCTGGAAGTTTCCGAAGCAACTGAAAGCACAAAGAATAAAACCGGAATCGCATGAAATAATGACGCAACAGATGATTGTTTGGAGCCGGCTTTAAGAGCCTCGCACATGCCGAGTCCGTCGGGTGACCGGTACGAGCAAAACCAGTGCCTCAATCGCTCTCATGAGCGACTCGCGCGATTATAAAAACCGTAGCCGGTGCCCGTTCAACACTGCTAGTATCGTGTGCAAGCAACGGGTGCCGCTCGTGTATGTAGCGTGCCACCTCACGGGATAATGTAGGTCCAGTGGCGAATACCGTTCCCGCTGTAACTAGCACGGCAGAATTCTATATTCGATCCGTGTTTGTTGCTCATCAGCCTTGGAAGCCGACACCGACCCGTGCCGTGACCGCTGATCACGCGGACCGTGTTCTCTAGGCGAAACGTCTTTTAAAGCTTTTTATGCGATGACTTTGGCAGCGAGCGGTGGTCGACTAATTAGAGCTCTCGGCGTGGGTGACCTATGTGAGCGTCATACTTTAAGCACAGCAAGTATCAACGGGTGCCTGAAGTCCTTAATTCACTCATTACATTTAACACGACGTCTGGCCTGGAATAGGAACAAGTTGAACCAGCGGGAGTGGAAACGTTAGTGCAGTCACTATTGTGAGTAATTATCACTACTTCCCTGAGGACCTGAAGCCGTCCACGGTTATCCTTATTTTCAATCTCTTTTCTAGCTATAAATAGATGAAGTGTCCCCAATATTATAATAGTGTATATCCACACTAGTAAAATATGAAACGAAGAAATATGAATTATCCAATATTTAACTGCATATTACAATGAATTCATAATTAGCGCTATAAGTGTAGTGTACACATGTTTGGTATAGTACGAAAGGTCACTCACGTTATGGCGATCTCAAGGCATATTTGTCGCGACCAAAAATCTTCACTTATTACCTAATGTATGTTTAGTATTTCTTCTTCTCTTTTTTCTTCCTTATGTGTCAGACGGAAAGTTGATACTAAACATGGAGAAGGAGGTGAAATTATAAATATAGCTCACTATATTTACATATATTCAACTCGACACGAAGCCAAAACATAGCAAAACTTGAGCAATAGATAATACGTCAAAGTATTGTAATACATTCTTAACAATTAGTTCACTTCGTCGGTTTCGAGAAGTTCCCTTTACATTAAATTCAAAAATAATTAATTAGAGAGTATTATTAAGACCTTTTTGGTGAAAAGTAATGGAGGGATTGTTTCCATTCTTTTTATTGTGGGATTGATGATCTATTGTTAGCAGTTGATAATCTGATAGTTATGCGCACGCATATGGCTCTGAAAATGCATGAGAGTAGGGAATTTCTTTTTATTGTTCTATGAGAACATTGCTAAATTCTCTCTCAATTGTATGCCCTGAACTAAGGAAAATCTTCAAACATTGGAAAACAGAAACAGTAAAGAATTATTTGACTTATAAACGAAAAAGTCAATTCTAAATCGCCTAAAAAGGGAAATAGCATATTATGCTCTTCCTGAGAAGCTTACGTCTCCTAGTTATGGGTGCCAACTGGCACAATGCAACCAGATAAGAGAGGAATCTAGAAGGGATGTCTGTGAAGGCAATTATCCAATCAGGTAATGAACAGTACTGTAAAAGCAAATAATGCAAGTCTTAAATATCGTGAAAATAACTCGTCATCATCGTTAGTTCAATTTTTGAAAGACTTCGCTCGAATCACATAACGGGTTGTAGTTGCGCAAAAAAATGCTTAAACTCATAAAGGAGAGAGATACAAAAACACGATATCTTGGTCGCCCACATCAAGCCACATACTAATAAGAGCAAAAAGCAAGCACCGGAAATCCCCGAAAAAGGTTTTGAAAGCACGAGATTATATGGAAATCTTAAAGTTTGACCATATGTTAAATAAACCTCCGAGTAGTGCGTGCCACTAAAAAAAACATGAGTACAAAAACTATATCAGTCCCTTTACGTAATAAAAATCAAATGAAAATACTGTTTTTTTGCTTGATATGCATCTCCCGCACTTGTTAGAAGAAAAATTGGAGCACACTCAGACTCGGTACTACGTCTGCGGAAGATTCTCATGAACTCGAGACACACATCGGAGACTCTCCGAGAATGTTAGTGTAGTCAATGAGATCAGGCCGAGTAGACGGGTTGAGCGTCACACGAACGACAGTAAATAATAAAATCCTCACACAAGCAATTCTGAAGAATGTTCTATATTTCAGCTACGCTCTGACCAGTATGGTACGAATACAATCAAGAGGGGACTATTTAATTATTGTTGAAAGGGGGGTCCCGCCGGCGGAGTTCATCAGACGTCGCCTGTCGACCGGACTTTTAGATCTTCCCCACAGAAAATCAAAACGCGTATCCCCGTTTTTCCCAAATTCAGTCCGTCAAGATCGAGTCTCAGTGCAAATACCGATTTGGAGAGAGCCATCAATGAAAGAGGTGGTAGATCCTCAGCGCCCCGCGATGGGATACTTATATTTTTTTTGTCTAATACAGAGGATTTTGCTAAAGGAAATAAAATAATATGACACCGCTCCAAAAATAAATTATTGTTTTGTTTACTCTGCGCAGAGCATTCGTCCGAGTCTGAGCCCGGGAAGACGGGGGGTGATCGTGCGCGCCCTACCCGTCTAAATTTTTAAGGCGAGGATCGGTCCCCTCGAGATTTATTCAGAACATAACAATTTATGAGATGATTACACGCTGTGAAGCTAGAGCAAGGGTGAAAAGATGACGTATGTGATACTGTAAACTGACAATGGCTATAAAGTATTATAGTAGCAAAATGCCTGGTGCTGGGAGCTCGCGCGCTTCGCGCTCCGCATATTTGTCATTAGTGCGTGCATAATTGGCGAAGTTATGGCCTAAAATTTTTCGGAGTCGTTATTTAATTTTTCACTTTGGTATTTCTGTACCCTCTCCGCAATTCTGATACATGACAGGCCTCCCGCGTGACATGAAAGTCACGATGGCGACGCCCTAGGTCGTGGAGATATCTCGGACGACGTCTCTGAAGACTATCTGTCGACAACAACAAAGCGATACCATAAAAACATTCAAACCATCACAAAATAGAGACTAACAACATTTATCCAGACGTCTTTTATGATATTGATACTCAAGTGTTAAGTCTAACAAGATAGATCAAAAACAGTTCAACACATTCGATTTTGCCATCCAATTAAGTTAGAATTGTTATGAATATTTTGCCGTCATATTGTCTGTCAACAACAAAAATCATATGTTCAAAACATATACTTCAATACGCGTGTCGGGGAAAATATTCCGATGTAATTGAATGATTTGTTAACATGTCAATAATTCACAATTCGCATTGTGAAAGATTCTTATAATGCACCAATTAGTTAAAGCACACATGGATTTTAACAAAATATTTATATCTTCAATTCTAATCAGAGAAAAGTACGATGAAAGACCTACCACAATAGCCGATCTACAAAATCTGTCGTTGGTTTCTGTCTTCTTTCTTGCGATAAGTTCGGCAATAATGCAAATTCTAAACCCCTTGCGGATCCGGTCATATACTCCCCTAGGTATCTGATGAATATCTTTAGAGAATAGTGTATCATAGAATGATCCGCATGGACGTGTCCATCTGAATTAGCTTTCAGGTTAGCTTACTGGACGCACGCTTGGCACGTTAGCACTAGCCTAGTCAATCAGAGCATCGTCAAAATCAGCGGATTGAGGCTATTCGCTTCGGGCATCATCAGTGAATCCAAATAGATAGATTACAGGAGTTCAAGTTCTCATCTTACTATTCGTCTCCGTGAAACGGTTTGGACTGTCGTTGTATCGCGACAGCACAAAATCATAAAACATCGCAGAGCAGGAATGAAATAGCCTGCGCGCATTATGTTTGCTTGATACTCTTAAGTTTATTTCTTCTAGAACCAATACGGTCCGTATGAAGCAAAGCATCTGATACTCAGTTTTTATCCGCATTATCAAATCAATGAAAAAATACAGAGCTTGTCATCTTCAAAGGAAAGCTAAAAAATGTTAGATAAGGTTAAAGATTTCACATATCTGTTACGATGGATATAATAAGTAGCCATTAATAATGGAAAGACATTTATCTAGTACTTAGATTCAAGTACTGAAGGTGAAACATTAATTTGTAACATTATCAAAAGAACATTTTAATTCCACAATAACTAAGGCATTTTCAATAAATACTATAAAGATAAGCAAAGGTCAATAACATTACAGAAAACAAGAATACAGTACAAAAAACAAATGATATGCAAAAATAAAGATAACCATTAGACGTACCAACATAAATGACAAATCTCGGGAAATCATAAATTGTTTTGTTGATAGTATACCAAATTCCTCCGAAATTGAACGAAGCACCGATAACAGGATTTCACAATTGTCAACTGACAATTCAAGACAAAAGATAACAACACGAGTATAACTAAACAAAAGTTAGGATTATCCAGAAATGCAACAAGGGTCCAAGACCCAAAGATATCAAAAGCAAATTTTGCGATAGTAGTTGGCGAACACCATCACGAACACATTGGGTATCGCACTGGCCATTGCTATAAGCCTTTTAACTGTCGTCCTTGATGAGAATCACAAGCTTTATTTTGCTGATCTACTGGGCGAGAGCTCTCGCTGTAGGCGATTTGCGCGGTATATGAGGAAAAGGAGGGAATTGTAAGTGAGGCAGGTTCGTGAAACCGAGATCCACTGCTGGCACATTAGACAATTGAAATGTATACCACAAGTGTTATACTGCAATTTCAACATTGCTAGGTTTGGGGCTGTATAAGTCGTCAAACCCAGTAGACATCGGAATTTTCGTGTGGCATGATAGCGATTTGGCGTGGCTTAACATGTATACTAATCAAACAGAATAATTCTATCATGAACAAGCTTCAATTATGGAACGCTATGGTTGCTTAACTATATCCATGAATCCCTTGACGATAAGATTTGAGTTCACATTATCATAACAAATTGGGTAAAGTACTGAATAGTCCCCAGAATCACGCCGGCGAGATCGATGGTTTTTGTCAATCACTAAGAACCTTACTGATGCTCTGTCTACTCGATGCAATAATTAGTAACGAGGTTACTACGGGGGGCCGAAGTTCGCAAACATTGCATGTATAATGCAAGCCGTAAATAATGGTTCGAAAAGTATTCTAAATGTGTTAAAAAAGAGAGAAAAAAGAAATACCAACACAAGTATAACCCTGATCGTTTTCAACTCTAGGCAGCCCCTAAGCTAACTAGAATGTAGAATGTAGAAGATGGCAGGATCGTCGAATAATGCACTCAGGCAGGCGCAGACATCTGTAGAAAAACAAATGAACGCTGTGTGTGATTGCCTCTCATGCACCCTCTCAAACTTCTTGCTTTGGAACGACCAAACCGAGCGACAGCAAAATACCTGCAGAGGAATTGTGAACAAACTTCTAAAATTATGTAAAAGGTCTGTTAAAATAAGACACATTTCCGCTGTTATGTATATAAGTAGTATCATAAACGAATTAAAGGATAAAAATAGATGAACATTACAATGCACGAGTCGATGAGTCCAACACGTCGGAGAGCTATGGCAACTAGTTGCTACTATCGCCTCGAAATAGATGGCCCCAGATTGCAGCTTGATGAAAAGACCTGATATTTGGTTTAGCGTCGCAAGTTATCGTCAATACCGATCCGCATCAGACAAAAGAGATCGCCACAATAAGCCTTTGCACGAAACTTGACGAAGCAATCAAACTCATCTTCATAGCAAGCAAATAGTGGCCTGACTGTACTCAAGTAATACGTGATGTATAGAGTGAGTGGAATGCAGACCGTTGGATGCAGCTATAAACGTGGTGTGTGCAAACATCATGAATATCGAGCAAAATGCTTAAGGAACACTATTGATATCGGATTTGAGAAGTAGCTTGTTTCCTAAAAAGTGGACTGAAAATCCACGTTTTGGTAACTTCAAGTAAAACGGTGCTTTCTTCTATTCGCCGGTTTTGACTACATATGTGGGTCGTGTAGGAAAATTGAAATTAAAAGTGCAATTTTTCGGAAGTGCAATCAATTTATGGTCTCACAGAGTTATTTTGCTCACAGATTGGGTACGTACCTGAACAATGTCCTGATATCAAATACTTCAATGTTTTCATCAAAGTGGATTTAGCCCTTTTTGGAACAAGCTCTTCATTTATGTTCGATTGGCTTCACAACGCTTCTTTAACAATCATCGTCGCTTTCATTACTAAAACAGAAATAGACAGAGCATGGTCCATTCAACCTTTCCAAGCAGTTTGTGAAGAAATAGCCGCAAACCACAATAAACGTGCGCCGTGAGCCAATACATACGTCTCAGTAGTGCGGTCTGTTCTGGGATACGCAAGATTCGTCACACCATGCCACTGAAATACATTCCGATCCTGTATGACTTTCACAATATCCGAAAAGTATGAGAAATCAAGAGATCTCTTCGCTGAGAAATCTACCTCCCAAATCATATTGCGCAAAATCAAGGTAGGAGAATAAATTTGCCAGCCTGAGGAGAATAATGCCCATATATTGAAGTGGGAGAGAACTACAAGAATTACATTGGTTGCATCTATTTGGTAACGATGCGCACTATCTTTATCAAGAATAGAATACCATGGTAGAAATGATAGTTAAGAAATAGTCATTTCATAAGAAGTGTTTGAGAATATATTGGGGGCAATATTTATAAGCGGAGCGTAACGCTCATCATAAGTTCGGGCGAATCTCCGGGATGAAACATATAGGACAATGCTGTGGTAGGTGGGCCACTAACCAAGAATGTCTACGTGTACTATGAGATGTGTTTTGTCATCGCTACAAAGCGCACTAGTCAGTATTCTGATCGGAGTCTAGTGATTGAACATTGAAGTGGCTAGTCCACGATTCACCTATCTCTCTATAGGAATTACCTCGGCAACACGACCACACGTTCCGATACATGATGTTTTGTAGTTCTTCACACATTCCGGGTCGAATCGCGAGTTTACTATATACGTCCACATAATCCGATCAACTACACTAGTACAATCCGTCTGCAATATTTAATGAATGAACTATTTTTGTAGTTGTAAGAATTATGGTTATATTTCATAATTGTACTAAAGAATTCTTAATTCATGGACGAATTGAAATAGGATAATGGCTACACAATCTCGCTATATTGTACGCTAATGTTAAGTGTGCCTATGTGTGATTATGGTCATCATCTTACAACGATGACAGTCCATATTTAAAATGATACTCAAGCTGATTCCATATGAGGAAAGTCTAATTAAGGCTGAATTAAGTCTTGAGAAGCAATCTGTTGATAGTAAGAGAATCCACATATATAATCTTCCTATTAAAAATAAATACAAATTGTGTTATATAATGGATAATTCAGGTCGGAGTAAAAAAACACAATTACTTATATTAACACATGCACTTAAGGTAAATCGCTGTTTGACGCCATGTTTGGTGACCGATAAACAAAGTCGCAAGCCAAGGAGTGCTATCACAATGTCCTAATCGGAATTGCCCGATTATACAAAGCAAAAGCGAAGTAATCAAAAGGGCAACTCACAAAACAATACCCATATCATGTTCACAAAGACACGCACTAATGAACGATTATCCTCATCACAGCTGAAATACTGCGAATGGCACAAAAGCCAGCAAAGATTTATCAATGAACGTTCACCTAATGTTGCTTTATCATAGGAACCTCTCTTTGCTCTCCAAAAACTAAGCGAAATTCGAGATACCTCATTTTTTTGGAAAATACGATAAGATGTACATGTCTGATTGTCAGCTAAGCAATGACGGAGATGCGTGATGTTTCTCTTTTTATATGAAGATTGTTAGAGTCCTCGTTCCTATCCGAAGTGAGCAATGAGATAAGTAGATGAGCAAAGTGATCTTAATGGCGGTATCCGCACACACCGCTATAGCGGCTGCACTAGCGCTGGATGACGAGATCTGAACTGCCCGTTTTCGAGGAAGCGGAAATAGGTCATATGGAAGTAATCTATACCTCCGGAATGCGAATAAGTAACACTATACCAGCAATCAACGGAGAGACGCCTCTAATATTTTAAATCACAAAACACTAATGAGAAAGATAATGATTCACAATATCACTATGAGTTCTTACCATGTATTCGGCACTCACATTGAAATAAAATGCGAGATTCAAAACTTTTTTACGACACGCATATATATGCGACCTAGTCGCACTATGGCACGCTACTTATACAATACATGCCAGAAAGATACTCATGAAAAATAGAAACTAAGTCCACACCATAATCGTCTTGCTTATTGAGTAACTCATTAGAATTTCGTGCGAGCGTGTGTACAGGCAAAACCTATGCTCGAGACACTATTTGTTCACTCGTACGATAACGGTAAGTTAATATAAAATAGCAGCGACGTGTGAGGTTCGGATGATCGTCAAGACTTACGTAAGAGCACATCGATACTGCAGCCTCAACTTACAACGGATCGCTGCCTCAAACATGGAGATGTGCTGAATGCTACTACAGACAACCGCCCCATCAATGTATGCCAGTTATGATGAAGTGCAGAAGCAAACAAACCTTGAACATACGGTTTACCCATCCACCGCCAAAACACGCGTCGGACACTCCACGCATTACTGAGCAATCACACGTTATGCAGCAGGTCCGCCGCGTTGCATGACGTTACTCGCGATAACCACCGTTCGCGCAATGTAATCCCGAGCCAACTCTCTGGTCGTAACAGAGACGGGTCGCTGCTCACGTAATTGCTAGAAAACGTAGCGAACCGTTAGCCCCCCCACGTACGGCCGGTAAAACAAAATGATACGCGTGCGAAAACCAGGAAGCGCGCTCTGGTATATTGCACCAAAGCATACAGATGAATTACATACGCTGAAGAGCAACATGAGGAATATCGAACGTCTATGGCTAGAACTGGTTATCAGAAATCTCCGATGCAGATCATTTGGTTAGAGGAGAGTATGCGTTATCCAGTAAATCAGAGAGCGTGCCGAGAGGCAGTAAACGTAGCACCGTAACGGCTTTTACATAGGTCGGACTATATTCCTTGCGCACGGTATTACGTGCGTACATGTACTCTTGTCAGCAATCATACGACGTCGAGTCATGTGCAAAGGTGGAAGTCACCGTATACAAGAGTTGCGTACTTAAGAACGTAAATGTTGCCTGTTGGAGTCTCTCGCGAGATTATTGTTCATCAATGGTGAAGAATAAACTTGTCGGGGTTAGAACAGGTTATTTTTTCTGTATCTGATACATTTATATACTGGGTTAAATATTCAGTTTAAGATATGATCATACGAATATAAATTGTCATTGTCATATTCTAGGTATAATTGGGCAGTGAAAGAGAGCAAAATTTGTCGGATAAAACTACTGTATAAATCAGTATACAACATAATTCCCGAATATTGCTGATAGATAAATATGCCACCCAACCTATACCATCACAGAGTATTCTGCGATCATAAGGCACAATGAGAACAAACCATACGAAGAAGGAGACATTTAGAACAAATTCTCGACGTATATTGTGCTTCTGACAAACAATTTTATAACATTTTTGTTTGGTATACGTCTTATGCCGAAATGTCAAAATAAAAGCGTTAGTTCTATATTGTATCTGTTTAACACAAATATTAAGCATTAGCTTCACATGAAAATAATTAGAAAGGAAAACAAACAAATCTCATTTCTCTCTTAGCTATTGATATAGAAATAGCTATGTTGTCTGATTTCTACGTGGTATATTCATTTGAGGGTGGGCTCGCGTTGTGTGATTAAGCTATAAAGAATGCTGGCAGTGACCTTCAATATTAGAAGCTGAGATTTGTAATTTATATTAACCAGTAGCCTAAGAACGTGAAAAGAATAAACGAATTAGAAAAGGCCGATTGCGTAATGTGCAAATCCACACAACAATGTAAAGTAGTCTACAGATTTAAAAATTGAATATTCTTCAGAGTATGAAGTAGCCCTATCACTGCGGCTTGTCTATGTGTGTTTTTTTTCGTTTTGAGAGCAATGTATAACGACGTCAATGCTAAGTAATGGTGATTAGGGGTCCGCAGGATACACGAGCTTATGAATAGGATCTATAAGACTTATGTAACGGGTTTTAAGGTCTTATATCTATTGAAGTTGTTAAGCATCACATGTTCTGTTGTTCAAATTCGATGTTGATTCTCTTTTTTACTTTGACAGTTCTTCTAAGTAACGTTTTTGGCGTTGAGTTTTCATGTGTCATGTATGAGATTTCGCGCAGTAACATCCACAAATATAATACGAAGTCTTCCGCGGAAAAAGTAACTTGCAAAGCGAAGTTGTTTAAATTTACAATAAAAGAATTAAAGTATACTGTTTCAAACTGAACACAAATTCTACCAAAGACTTTGAAGTGAGGCTAGGCCGTCCACAGAAATTGCAGGAACGAAAATAAACAAGAAAGGAACCAGGAAAAGAAAGCTTGTTTTTGGCTGGACGAAATAGTACAGTTTTATGCAGTAAAGAAGTAGATAATAACATGTCGTAAATGAATGAATATTTGTTGCACGTGTTTTATTGTTCTTCGAATGCTGTTTGAATGTTTCGCTTCTTTTTGGCATACTAATATGGAATATAGTATAAATTTGTTTTATTACTTAACGGATGCTTGTAGGATCAGTCGTCATCTATTAATCATAATTCAAAATAAAACTAAGGAGCGATCAACAAGGGGAACATCTTTATGACGATGGTAAAACTCTGGATTGATACGTGCCAAGATGACGAAAGCAGTCATTATCTTATCCCAGCAAAATATATTAAATAATTACCGCCCAAAAATAGACATTGTTGTTGTAACTACAACAGTAATTATGTTAATAAAATTGACTATGATCTTGGTGGATAATAAGTTGCATATACAGTATTGCAATACAAGAGACTAATTTGTCTTTGTCAATTGTTAAAATATAAAATTTTCCATCTGGTGGTGTGCTGTCTGCCGTATACTGCTATCTCTTTTTGTAAACCATTTTTTGCTGAGAATATGAAACAGTGTTTTAAAAGTTTCTTTATTTGAATTGAATGCCCACTCCCCCATAATTTTAATTTGGGGGGCATTTGTTCTTTTTAAGAAAATGAGTGTTCAAGTCATCTACTGTTCTCGATGTTTGAAAGATTTCGTTATTCAGGTCATACAAATAGTCGAGAAGCAATATTCAGGGCCATCAATACATGTTAATGATCATGAAAGACTCATAAGAATAAAAAATGAAATATAACAAATATATTTTAAAAAAATGCTAATCCTCAATTACTTTTTGAAACAGGTGAGGGGATTCTGTGCAGATATGAGACATACAGTATATATGACAAATCATTGTACATACACACATATTATCGATAATTATGATTTTATATACATACTAGTATATTTTGTATATACAAATATTGAATTAGGAAAAAAGCTACGTCGCTCAGCTAGAAATCAGGTGCGCAAACAAGCGCGCGTTGTAAGTGCGGAGCACTTGGCTTAGTTCCGTACGATCCACAAAGTTCGCGTGCTCAAAATCAACAGTTGGAAATGATCAATGAGCAAAGTAACCGTGGGCAACGCACTAATCCCGGTCGCAGGCACGGCATCGTGCCAATGTGCGCCGTCGGTAACAGTAAGTGACTGGCCGCAGATATCCAAAACGACTTACGGAAGTCGGCCGTTTGTCTGCTTGCGCAAGTGCCGGAGGGCGTGTCGTGCGCGCGCACTGTCGGGCATAACTCCGAGCGTCGAGACGTAAGCCCACACGACAGCGGAAAGTTGCCTCCTTGCAGCTAAAAGTTGTGCGTCGGGTCTGCGCAACTACCTAAAGTTCCGTACCGAGTCGGTACTTTCACGCACGTTAACGTCGTGAGGTGCACTTGTAAGCACGGCCTCCGTACGATAACGATTCAAACGCACGGAGATCGTACGTTACAAGCACGTACAGCTCACTTACACTTATGCCTTGGTCACAAGCCGCCGTACTTTTTTTTCGGCCGTACGTTTTTTGGGGGGAGGCTACGGTCGCTACGTTTTTCTGAAAACGTGGAGGGAAGTGGCAAGCGCACGGTGCGAGTACGTCAACGCACGGACTGCGCAAGGTGTAAGTACGTGGCCGGTACACCATGTATGGCAATGGGCGGTTGTGTGCATCGCACGTTGCGCACGTTGTAAGTGAGCTGTACGTGCTTGTAACGTACGACCTCCGTGCGTTTGAATCGTTATCGTACGGAGGCCGTGCTTACAAGTGCACCTCACGTACGGTGTCAGTACTCACGCGCATGTTGTAAGTGCGTGCAAGTGCGATGAACGTAAGTTTTTGATCTCGATATTTGTGGTGAATAATGTATATATTTTTGTATTTATTTATATTTATTCATTTAGATTAATTTATTATATTATCATATTATGATATCATAAACAGTATAGGGTAGACGTAGGGAATACCGGCCACTTAAGCTCATTTGCTTAATTAGCACATGAAAACAATAAAATCACAAAAGAAAAAGATTCTCATTGCTTAGCTACATCATTCAACTTTATTTTCCAAAAAAATTGAGGTAATCAAATATTTGTTGAGGCAGTTATATGCAAATAATGACGTCATTGTAAATTGTCCGGCATTCGCTACAGTGTAGGAAATACCGGACAGTATGTTTTTATCCTTTTTTTTTGTATAAAGATCTGTCTGGAAGCACTGATTTGAATGTAAACCATAAACTTAACATGTTTGTATTGATTTTTTATAACATTATTCAAGTCCGTACGATCCACGCGGAGGTTCTGCGTGCTCAATCACAGTTGAAAGAAGCGACGAGCACGTAACCGTGGGAGACGCACTTAATCCGTGCGTCTATCACGCACGATGCCACGTGCGCGCCGTCGTACGCAACTGACTGCGCAAAATCTTAAAAGAACTCTACGGGTCGTGCGCGTGACTGTGCTTTGGCAGTTGCCGGGCTCGACCTCGTGCGTGTGCGCGCACGTGCGGCAAATTCCCCGTAGCTCCGAACGTAGCCCCACGCACGCGAAAGTTCCTCCTGCACCTTAAAGTTCTTGCGTGTGTCTCTTGCGCACACCAAATCTGCCCGTTACGGACTCGGTAATCACCAGTAAGCGTGACGCACGATTTTTCCACATTTTGCCCTTTTTGCACTACGACAGCAGCACGTCTGCAAGTACGACGATATGTGACCAAGGCATATCGCGGCGAGTTATCACCTTAGCGCGGGTTACACTTGCAGCTACAGACGCTTCTATTCGCTCTTGAGTGTGTTTTAATTACCTTCCGGTGTTTCCGTCCCCCCCCCCACCTGAGACATGGAATCGCCGCTCTTGCTACTTGCCTTTCGAGGATATGATTTTCTTACGGTCATTTAGATTCGGTCTTACATTGTGACTAATCTGGCTTAATTTACTCCTATACAGCCCAAATCCGTCTCCGTGGTGGCCGAGATCGTGGTTGTAAATGA
>CALNVZ010003434.1:39801063-39816640 GCA_940671915.1 Paracentrotus lividus | reverse complement strand
GTCAATCAAAACCTGAAGTAAGAGAAAGAGAGAAAATACTTTATTAACAATATCAGTCGTTTGATCTTGTACAAATCATGCTATAACATGGAATACACAGAAATAATGAACAGATAGCAAAAACAAATAAAAGTGTCATATTTTACGCTTTTGCTATGTTGCACATCTATTTGAGGGACATTTCATTTTATTTCAATAAAAAACACGAGAGAAGACAATATAACATTATGATTAAACATATGTAAATGGACACACTGAAATGGATGTTAAACCGATAATATAAACTTAGAATAACAATTAGCATAATTCTGTTAAAGCTAACCAAAATTGTATGATTAAAGAAAGGTAAAATCTTTACACAGCGCGTCGACTGTGTATCGAAAAGCTCGATAAGGATTTCCTATAACACGAGATCGATATCAAGATACACATAATAGCAAGCGTAAGCAAGGGTTAAAAATGTATTTTGTGTGAAGGAGTCATTTATATGAACTTTTCCAATGTTACTCTCATATTGTATTATTATTATTATTATTATATTTATTTTTATATGAACCGCAGTCATTTCACCAAATATAGGCAGTAAGTAACCGAATAATCTTTATGATCTAAAGCAAAAAGTAAGTTTATATTTCAATTTTCCTGAGTTTGATGAACGCCTTCGTCATCAAATGTCGTTTAGGGCATTCGCCACGTAAAGGGCATGTCCCACAGAAGGCGATCGTTGTGGCGAAAACCTATGAACTACCTGTCGCCAACATTCGCAGGTCCAATCGCCTTTAAAATCGTGAATTATCGCGTCTATCGCCTAAAGAGACGGAGCAAAATTCAGTTCGTCGTTGGATTTTCAACAAGTTTAACAATAGCCGGCGTCACTCAGTTGGGTTGGCGTCAGTTAAGGGCCTGTCCCACAGAAGGCGATCGTTGTGGCGGCAACCTATGCATGTTAGAACCTGCCAGAATCGTGTCATAATCGTAGGTGACCGAAGATCATATAAGTATCTCCGATTCTGTCTACGATCGGCTACGACATCGACTTGCTTCCACGCAAACAATAGGCTAACAAAAGCTGGTATCCGATAATTCAATAGCCTCGACCTTCGTGCATCTCGCAAAAAAAAGTAGTTCGCAGGTTGTCGCCACAACGATCGCCTTCTGTGGGACAGGCCCTTTAACAGTTAGAGAAACCGGAGCGTGCCGCGGGGCATGTACGCTAGACCTGAATAACCCAATTGGGCATAGAACAATCTGGCCACAGGCTTTAGATTGTAACTATGATTATAGTTGAATGATAAATTAATGTACCAAGTAAATCACCTATTTTAATGCATGGCAAATTAGCAAAGAAACAATAAAAGATTATATAAAGATTTTGTTGTTCTTGTTGCTATAATGCAAATGAAATTTGATAACAGTAACAGGAGATTGCTGCAAAATTTTGTTCCCAAATATGTGCAATTGGGCCGCCCAGGCAATTACTCATTGTAATGTTTATGTACTATGTATTATAAAGTGTTTGTACCTTTATTAATAACACTGAACACCAGCATCCTCCGAGTGCATGCAGTTGTGTTCTAGAGGAGGGTTGCTGGGACAGTCGAAGAGATCACCTTCCTCTCCAAGACAAGCCACGTCATCGAGGATGATTGCCCCAGAGCCTTCGCCGAAGTAAGCCTCATCAAATGCAACACCACCAGAGCTGAATCCCAACATTTGACACACCACTCCAGCATCGTAATTATCCCAACCATCATCGCAGACGGTTCCCCATTCTCCGTCGTAAAACACCTCGACTCGACCTTCGCTATGTGATGAGCCACCAACAAGACGTACTGATGCTAATTTAATATGTGACAGGAATGAAACGATTACATTAATTTCAAGATTAATGCAACTCGCCCATATACATTTACATGTATGGAATTGAATTAGAAGGACATAAAATATCTACAATGTTGACTTTTTTGTCCTTTTTAGTTGGGGAGGCTTCTCCGGGAATGGTCAAGTTAGGCCAAAAAGAAGGCGTAAAAAGGGGAGGGTAAATTATTATTTTTTTAATTGGGGCCTTCTTGATTGGATGTTACTTTTCACTAGAAACTACCAACTAATTAGATTAACTATGTTAATTTTCGGGGAGGGGTTGGCTATTCTAAGAAACCTGTCTCGCATTCTGATCACACAATTCACAGCTGTACTAGATTCGAAATGTTTCTAGTGTTGCAGAACTCTTACCATCAGCTGTTTGGGCTTGTCCGCAGCGAACCCCTGCGTCTTCAATATGCACACAGTTGTGTGTGAGAGGAGGACTGGTCAAACAGTCAAAAAGATCCCTCTCGAATCCAAGACACTGGACATCGTCTAGGATAATTGGTCCAGAGCCTTTGCCAAAGGTAGCGCTATCCACAGCAGTTCCACTGTTACCTAGACCAAGGCTTTGACACACCACTCCAGCATCGACATCATCCCAATCATCATCACAGACGGTTCCCCATTCTCCCCGTCCTCGGCCGTAAAAGACCTCAACTCGACCTTCGCTGGGGGATGAGCCTCCAGCAAGACGGACTGTAGAACATAAAGACATAATTTAACAATGTTAATTGCTAATAACGTCGGTGACATGATTGGGACTTTTTGTTTTCAAGTTGTAATGAATACCGAAAATAATCTGTATTGTTACTGTATGCAGGATTCTTAGATTAAATTCTTAGATTAAAAAAAAAACCATTTCATTCACTCTGTTTCCTAAGCAGGCAACACCTGAATCACTAAAGGCCTAAGATATTTTTGTATCTCATGTTGAGACGAAAGACGAATTATTACCAATAATACCAAACGAGTTTAACCCGAGAATTGCAATGAAGCGATGTTGCTATGACTTATGGAGAAATTACCACAAGAAAACAAGCATCATAAGTATTGGCAGAACTCATTCCGGTTCAATATGAAAAAGCTCTATGCAAATTCAGAAACGGAAGTTTGCGTACATTTTCTGGGAATGTACAAAATGAAAGGGATTGATGTAGTGTAGAAATTCCTAATTTTGCTTCAAATAACATTATTTTTCAGCGACCAACGTTGTTGGCAAAGAATTTTACCTGTTGCAGTTTGGAAACAACGGACACCAGCGTCTTCCAAGTGAACACAGTTATGGCTGAGGAGTCCATTATGGACGCAAGCGAAAATATCTGTTTCATATCCGAAGCATGCGACATCATCGAGTACGATATCTCCAGAGCCTTTGCCAAAGGTAGCACTACTGAAAGCAGTTCCTCTATCACCAAGACCAAGCATCTGACACACCACTCCAGCATCGACATCATCCCACAGATCATCACAGACGGTTCCCCACGCTCCGTTATACATAACTTCAACTCGGCCTTCGTTACTTGATGAGCCGCCGACAAGTCGTATTGACCCTGTAGCAAACCAAGTACTGGTACATTCGACTCCTGCGTCTTCCGCGTGACCACAATTGTGAAGGGTCGGACCATTATTTGCACAGTCGAAAAGATCCGTTTCATCTCCGTTACAGGCGACATTGTCAAGGATGATATCGCCTGTCCCTTGTCCAAAGGCGGCATTACTGAAGGCAGTTCCACTATCACCAAGACCTAGGCTTCGACACACCACCCCAGCATCGACATCATCCCACAGATCATCGCAGACGGTTCCCCAATGTCCGTTGTAAAGGACTTCGACTCGACCTTCGTTACTTGATGAGCCATCGACGAGACGAACTGCATACGCAAAGATAGATTAAAAAGAAAACTCACATGTTAATGTTATGCTTGACAAGGGAGTAGGCCTATAATAACCCATTATGTCGAGGATGGTATCCTCCAAAGTGTTGTCCAAAGGCAGTTCAACTAAAACCTAGTCCAAGCATTTGACAAACAACTCCAGCATCGACATTATACAGTGCAAAGATCATCGCAGACTATCATTCCCCATTGTCAAAGACCTTGTCCCCGTTGCAGAAAGAGTTAGTAATATATTTACTTTTCATCAATGGTAACTGCCATGGTAACATTGATCAACAGCCAATCAAAATGCGGTATTTCATGAAAGTTACCACTGATGGCAAAGTTAATATGATTAATAATACTTTCACCTGGTCAGTTTTAAACTACATGTATTTGCAATCGAATTCGTTAATGTTCATTAAATTTAAACGATACCTTATGGAGCGGAGCTATCGGTCAATTGAATTAACGTTCAGATTTTTAATCGCGATCACATTTCGGACGAAAGTGCTTGTAAGAAATGTCAAATTGATCGGAGATAGTTTAAACTTGACCGGGAAAAACCTATAGGAACCCTTTATGAAATGGAGCCCTTGACTTGAATATCCTTTTTTTTTGCCCAAGGGATGCAAGAATAAATTTTGCGAAAAACAGAGACCTCGCATAAAATTGAAGTACACATAGGAATGCGACTTGAAATATAACGTCAAAGGTCTACTGCTTGGCACACAAACTTTGATGTGGCTCGCCTATATGTGTACGCAAACTCAGCTTGAAGTTAAATTTCTTCAAATGTTTGTAAATGTGTGAATCCCTCTTACGTGACCCCCTGAACTTCATCGTGAAGTTCAATATGACTATATTTCTCTTTGACAATGAAACAATTTTTGACAACGAAAATTAGTATTAAAAGAAGAGTATTACCTGAGGTGGATTGCGAACATCTAACTCCTGCGTCTTCCGCGTGTATACAGTTGTGCATGTTCGGACCATTATTTTCACAATCAAAAAGATCTGTTTCATCTCCGTTACATTCGACGTTGTCAAGGATGATATCGCCAGTCCCTTGTCCAAAGGCAGCATTTCTGAAGGCAGTTCCATTGTCACCTAGACCAAGGATTTGACACACCACTCCAGCATCGACATCATCCCACAGATCATCGCAGACGGTTCCCCATTGCCCACCGTAAAAGACCTCGACTCGACCTTCGTTACTTGATGAGGCACCGACAAGGCGAACCGATGCTGGAATAGAAGAAGACACGTTTAATGAATATGCAGATTCTTTAAGGAGGGTCTAGAAAAGGGTCTTACTTTGACTGGTTGCGATATAGTTTTTTAAAGCTTTGAAATGATCATACCCTGAGAAATATAGTTAAAGGAAATGTCACTGTTTTATATAAATTAAAATAAGTTTATTTGCAGCTGAACTCCACTGAGAGGTCATCACACGTTTGTTAAACAATAACAATGTCGGGCTTACTTGGTCCTAGAACGCACTGAAGCCGAAATTATTATTTATTATTATTATTATTTATTTATTTACCTGCGGTACTTTCAGAACATCGAACTCCTGCATCTTCTCCGTGTGAGCAGTCGTTGACTCCAATACCAGCATTACGACAGTCAAAAATATTTGTTTCGCTCCCATAACAGTCGACGTCATCTAGAAGAATTGATCCAGTGCCTTCGCCGAATCCAGCATAAGAGACAGCTTCAAGAGCAGAACCAAACCCGAGAGATTGACATACTACATTGGCATCATTCAGATCCCAAAGATCATCGCAGACGGTTCCCCATTCTCCGCCGTAAAAGACCTCGACTCGACCTTCGCTACTGGATGAGCCGTCAGCAAGACGAATAGAAGTAGCTGGAGACACGACAAAATTTATAAATTACAAACGTAAAGGAAATGGTAGAATAATTACGATGAATATTGTAACTAGTTTTTCAGGAAGTGAATGATTGTGAATAGCACTCTCGGCTCTGTCTCGATCTTCAGTTATTAAAGTCTCTCACTAGATGTAGCGTGGCTCTCTCAACTTCTTTCGAACCTCTGTCTCTATCTGTTCAATGGACGAAATAACTGAAATGACGTGCTTTGACAGATTACTTGACATTTATTGCTGATATCTCAACTACAAAGTTACAACACGAGATTGTGTTCTCTATTCCTTGTTGGAGAGAGGATCATTATGACCGAAAGCTACCAGAGCACGAGAGCAAGTCCTCCTTTTCTAGATAATACTCTGTATTTATACAATGTCAAATTTATACCGTCCTCTATCAGCGCGGGCTCCGAGTAAGGACACAAACCTGACCCTGCACTGAGGACAGACTCTGGCCTCAACTGAGGTCAGATAGAAGGCTGCACGCGACTCCATCCTTGCTGTTGTGCAACGCAAGGGCCAGCTTGGCACGCGAATGAGACCCTGACTTTACGCAACAACGGGGATAGACTGATCGAGGTCGAATAACAACTTAGTCTAGTTCTGGACTCTTTAGAAGTTTGTGTTCATAATCCGCTAGATGGCGCGTTTCCCCACTCAGGCCACTGTCCCCCACACAATCATTTACCCCACTCATGGGGTAAATGATTGTGTGGGGGAGAGTGGCCTGAGTGGGGAAACGCGCCATATGAGTGGGGTAAATGATTGTGTGGGGGAGAGTGGCCTGAGTGGGGAAACGCGCCATCTAGCGGATTATGAACACAAACTTCTAAAGAGTCCAGAACTAGACTAATAACAACTCCGCTCCGACTCCATCCTTGCTGTTACGCAACGCAAGGGCAAGCTCGGCAAGCGAGCGAGAGAGACCCTGGTCTTATGCAACACTGAGGCCACTCTCGTCGAGATTGAAAACAACTCAAGTACTATAGCACATGCGCATACAAGGGCGATATAACGTCGTAAAAGGGGCCAAGGACTAGAGATTGACATTGACTGCAAAATTAACCATCATAAAACGTACGATTTGAGAATAGGCATGAGTCAATGAACTCAATTCAGATGCCCACATTTAGATTCGTAACAATATAACATCAGGTGTAAAAACTTTTGACATGAAGGTTGGTTCAAAGACGTATGGTCATATCTTATTTATCCCAAATCAACCAATAATCAGCCACCATCTTTTCATTGAGCTATATGATAACAAAAGCTGGTTCAGTCGTTCAAGAACTATCACAAATAAATTAAATGCACTTCCACACATTGCATCCAATAAAGTCTTACTTCTTTCAACAATACTTTAGGTCTAAAAAAAAGTACTGCAAATTTTCTCGGAAACATCTTTATACAACTTTCTGGCGATTGCCATGATGCCCATCTAACCCAGTTACCCCAAAGTATCGAGAGGCAGTCAAGTAGATTCACAAGACCTCCACAAAGACATGCTCACTTGACTATGTGCCTACAGTTCTTGACATATAATATTGTGATCTCCTTGGTCTGCATATTGCTTTTCTCATTAATGCGTAATTCGTGATGGAGTAGTTCTGGATCATCTGAAACTGTCCTCCGTTACTTTAGAACTTGAGAAATTTTCACTTGATCACAATGATCTGACTGACTATCACTCATTGTAATCTACCACTCATAATTGCCAAAGTGATTGAGAAGATTGTGGCAAGTCGTCTGAAAGCTTATCTTTATGGCAAATATTTACATGAGTACCTTGAGTCACCCTACAGAAAGAATCAAAGTGTGGATACGGGACTCCTTAAGGTCTCCCATCTAAAGTTCTACGGGGACAGAGCCTTCTCTTCAGTTGATCTGTGTCTTTGGAACTCTTTACCCCATTTGACACCTTCAAATCGGAAGTCAAAACCTATCTTTTTCAGCAACAACTATTGTCAATAATATGTGACATATTTAAGGAGCCAGGCGACTTTCAATATATATATTTTTAAATAGATATATAGCGTTTTACCAATGCTGTTTGACATCATCATCCATTGTGAATATCGTAACATTTACACAAAATCTCAAATTTGTAAGGTTAATTCACAAAATGGTACCAGGTCATGACAGGTGTTCGGCAAAGCTGCCTCTTTTCCCTAATTGTATTTAACATCTTCCTAGAATATGTGATTGTTTAAAAACCTTAACAGTGGAGTGTAGATGGGTGGCATGTGCATCAATAACATTTGGTATGCCGATGACACCACTATACTTGAACCATGGATTACGATCCATGCTTGAACTCCTCTAGGAAAAACTCAAAATCCCAACGAATAAACTTGAAAAAGTATGCGGCAGATGGAAATAAATGCGTCGAAATGCAGTGTCTTGACCAATAAAGACGACGACATCACTAGTGGCACCCCCATCGAGATAGTTGAAAACTTTTTTTTCTGGGAAGTGTGGTCCCCTCATTCACTGCAGATGTAAAGAGACGCACTAATCTAGCTTCCTGGGCATTCGGTAGACTAAGAAGCAATATTATGGATCTACCAAAACGTCACAAGAGCCTTGAAAGTCAGGATCTACAAAGCTCTCAACCGACCTATTGCTACAACGGTCTTAAACATGGTCTTTAAGAAATTGACAAGAACAAACTGGAAATCTTCGGATGATGACGTCTGCGCATCATAGGAGTAACCGTTACGGTACTAGATAGAATCAGAAGTGATGAAATCACTACACATCTCTGTGACAATTAACGAAGAATAACCAATCGTCGCCTCAAATGGTTTGATCATGTAATGCGTACGACCAGACACATGAGCGACTACCACACCAAGTCTACACCATTGACTTCACAGAACGAAGACACCTGGATGTCCGCCCTTGAGATGGACGGATCAAATACGCCATGACTCTGGATAACTGTGGAGACTGCTCAAGAACAGACAAGGACGGAACTGAATGGCAGCGAACCACCCGGGGAAGCGAAGGGGACACTCCGTCATGTGCACTTAAGTCAAGTAAGTCAAGATTGATTATTTGAACATTTATATTTCAGACCTGCTTTTCTACTTTTCTTCAATTGATGAAACCTGAAAATTATAGCCTAGGGTTTCCAAATACGTGAGATGGCTGTCATCATATTCATGGGGTATCCCTATAGTCTGCAGGTCCGATAGACCGTGGTGGCTATCGTGACCCCGGTGTAGGTTCATCGTGGCCCGTGTCCTAGGGTTAGTCTTTGTGCATCGGTAAAAGCAATCTAGGATGTTCGTGACCCCGGTGTCCTATTGTCATCGTTAACCAGTGTTTGACCCTGGGGGTTACCGGCCCGTGGTCTATCGGGCTGTAACTCCTATTCAATATTTTAAAACGTGTATTTGATAGAAAGGAAGAAGAAAACTTTGTAACGTACTTGTTGATGTGTTGGTGCATCTGACTCCTGCGTCTTCATAGTGCACACAGTCGTTGATGAGAGGACCATTATTCGCACAGTCAAAAAGATTCGTTTCATCTCCGTCACATTCGACATTGTCAAGGGTGATATCGCCAGAGCCTTGTCCAAAGACAGCATTCCTGAAGGCAGTTCCACTGTCACCCAGACCTAGGCTTCGACACACCACTCCAGCATCGACATCATCCCACAAATCATCACAGACGGTTCCCCATTCTCCGTTGTAAAGGACTTCGACTCGACCTTCGTTACTTGATGAGCCATCTACAAGGCGTACTGTACTGGACACTAGATTTGATGGTGTTGGGGATATTCAATTTAAATTATATTGCATGAATCAAAATGTGATTATCACTGTAGAAATACAGTGTATGCCTATGTTTCGTAGGATCAATGCTGCTGAAAAAGAGAAAACTGGGTTGTCATTGTATTTAAAAAAAGCCGCCAAATGATAAATGCCAGCGTGCGTTGGCGGGCTTATAGCCATGTCGAACGGCCCAGGAATCTAGTCCCATTCCGGTATTACGTAATATTTCACATGCACCATGATGACTTATTGCTTGTTAGTAGCGTTTCTTCTAATTATTGGACATGTAGATATTCCAGTTTACCTATAATAAGGATGCACGAAACATGCCCAACACATATGGATAACTTGGACATTTTTTAAGTTTAAAGCTCGGGTTTATGTTAAATGAAAATCAGTGGAAATACGCTGGCAACGTGTCATCACCCAAATGAAGACAGTCACGGGAGCTGGTCGGTGTAGTAATCAGAATGATCACGGGTTAGTTCAGTAAGCAGACTCCTGGTGTGAATGGTTAGGCATATGCAATATCTGAAAACGACTGAATTCTGGGCCGATAGACGCGGCGATATCAGTATCTCAACACACGCTGACATTTATAATTTTGCGACTTTCTTGTACAATATGAACCCAGTTTTTCTCTTTGCAGCAGCCTTGATCCTACGAAACGCACTCCCGATTTTCATTTCCATGATTGATTTCATCATCAAAATGAAAAATAGACAATTGACATGCTGATAAAATATACATGTTAAGAAACTAAGGTTTTATTTGTTTAAAAAATAATAATTACCTGATTCAACGCCGCGGCGTCTTCCAAAGTAAAAAAAAAAAGGAAAAAGGAAAAAAGAAAACTATAACGAATACGCGAGCAACGGCATCAGTTCAGAAAACTTATAATCTACATTGTCATAACATTTTCCAACTACCAAAAAGTTGCGAGATATTGAAAAAGTATTATTTCCCAAAAGCTTATATAATTCATATATTTTGATGATGATTTTGATGACGCTTTCAAAATGCATAAAACTGGACAAAAAACTCCCAATTTTTTGTTGAATTGGTTTATTTGATACACCAATATCCAAGTAGAGGTGTATATTCACCGTTTTGCCGGTTTTTGAGTATTTTGGTGGATTTTAGAATTTTGCTGTCAAGCTCTTTTCACAGCATGGGAAAAACACGAAAAGAAGTAAACGAATGCTTCGTTGCACACAAAAACGAGCCCCGCCCACTTTCCCAAACAGGTTACAAGGACGGACAGTACGCGAAATACTAATATTGCGACAGAGCTGAAATTCGTGCATTTGTCATTTTTACAAGTCTCTTATATGTTGCTATATTTCATTAATGGAAAGAGTATTTCCCACTGTTTTTGGATATTCCAAAAGAGCAGACTTGTCTTTTTCATTCCTAAGAGCGGTAGATGACCAGACACGGTTATTTCTAAAACAAAGGGAGTGACAAATGAACAAAGCCGCCAAAATGAAACGTTGGTTGATGTTGCTTTACCAGTCATTAAAATTATGAAACATGTTTCATATTCCTCCAAAAACTGTTTAGAGATTTTGTTAATACCTATGGCTATGAATATTGGCCATTAAGAAACATTACAAAGGGTGGAAAAAGTCACCCAAAGAAGAAAACAGTCTTTAGCGCCGTGGCTAAGGAGGATGTGAGCCAAATCCAGGGGTCGTGATTATCTAGCAAATGTAATAAAATTGTAAAAAATGCGATTGCACTCCACTCCACTGTGTATTGCTTTTATTGACTGCCATTGAAGTTCTACTTTTTGGCAGTCATTTATTACAGAGAGGCATAAACTTAATACGTAAACAGTTTTCGAAAAAATATTAAACATGTTTTATGAAAGTGTTCACTGAAAAAGACCCAAAATACCAAAATTTCATTTACGGGGCTTTGTTCTTTTGCCTCCCCCTCTGATTCAGAAATGACCATCTCTGATCATCTACTGCTCTCAGGAATGAAAGGAACAAGTCTCTTCTTTCAGAATAATATTATAGGAAGTACTCTGGCCATGAATAAAATATAGCAATATACAGTATAAAAGACTTGCAAAAATTAAAAATGCAATAATTTCAGGTATGTTGCAATACTTCTGGGCAGAGAAGGTATTTTTATGTACATAAAGAAAAAGCGAAATTACTCGGAGGGCTACATCACAAAGAAACAAGTAAATACGGGTTTCTCTGAACATGTTATTCAGTGTGGTTATGATTTCAGTAACTTTCAAGTAAGATACTCATTGCATTTGAAGAGCAATTATCAAATATGAAAACTGTAGAAGAATCAGAATTTATTATTGCTTTCTGAAAAGAGTTTTTATGCACATAGTTCATCTCTCAACATGGATGTATAAACGTCATGACGAATGTAATTAATTTATCCTTTGAAAATGAAAATTAAATGACGATTAAGTCAAAACATAGTAACATATGACAATTTCTTTTAAGAAATTATTCAAATTTGAATCTTAAGTGAACAAAAATGTTTTACTTTGGTGACAACTAACTCCTGCGTCTTCCCCGTGCCAACAGTTTTCAACTAGCGGACCATTATTTGCACAGTCGAAAAGATCCGTTTCATCTCCGTTACAGGCGACATTGTCAAGGATGATATCGCGCACTCCTTGTCCCAAAGGCGGCATTACTGAAGGCAGTTCCACTATCACCTAGACCAAGGATTTGACACACCACTCCAGCATCGACATCATCCACAGATCATCACAGACGGTTCCCACACCCCGTTGTAAAAGACTCTCGACTCGACTTCGTTGCTTGATGAGCCACCGACAAGGCGGACTGAAGCTGCAAAGAAAAAAAGAGAAATGCCATTTGAAAAGTTGTAGTTTTTTCTTGGTGTGGGTAAAAAAAAAAGCTATTCGATTTTTATTTATTTAATCTTCAAATTGACTCCGCCTTTAGAGAATAGAACTAATTAAATGTAACTGATTCAGACTGATTTAAGAAGAGGTGCTTCTTTGTGCAGCTGTGCTCTGCCAAAAGATCGTTCATTAAACTATAACAAGTCGAACATACTTGCTTGTAGAACGCACTGAAGCAAAAATTATTAGTACCTGCTGTATTTCTCTTCACATCGGACTCCTGCATCTTCTCCATGTCCCAGTTGTTGACTCCAATACAGGCATTGCACAGTCGAAGATGCTCGTTTCGCTCCCAGACAATCGCATCATCTAGAAGAACTTGTATCCCAGTGCCTTCGCCGAATCCAGCAAAGGAGACAGCTTCAAGAGCAGAACCAAACCCGAGAGATTGACATACTACATTGGCATCAGTTAAACCCCAACCATCATCGCAGACAGTTCCCCATTCTCCGCCGTAAAAGACCTCGACTCGACCTTCGCTACTGGATGAGCCATCGGCAAGACGAATAGAAGTAGCTGCAGACATAATCATTTTCAAGAATACACTTCAGTAAAATATGATCAATAGTCATACAAACAATATCAATCAAATGCTTTGACAGTTTCGAATCTCATTTATGTTAATAAACCATTTCGAGCTCGAGATCTTAGTAAGATAAAAGTGACTCGGCGCTTTTCGTCCTTTATTCTTCTTATGTACAAAGATATGTCAGCAATCTCGAGCAAGTAACATGATGGAGCTACTTCTCGGGTTATGCATCCGTCTTGGTGCCCATATTTTTTATGAATTTATTTCATTCATATTAAGATCGAGCAATTAATCTATCACAGTCAGATTTTTAATTATTTTCTTTCTTCACGAGATCGATATCTTTCTTGAAATCAAAGACGTCAAGTGACTTACTTGACGTAGTACTGGTACATTCGACTCCTGCGTCTTCCGAGTGGCCACAGTTGTGGATGTTCGGACCATTATTTGCACAGTCGAAAAGATCCATTTCATCTCCGTTACAGGCGACATTGTCAAGGATGATGTCGCCTGTCCCTTGTCCAAAGGCGGCATTACTGAAGGCAGTTCCACTATCACCTAGACCAAGGATTTGACACACCACTCCAGCATCGACATCATCCCACAGATCATCACAGACGGTTCCCCATACTCCGTTGTAAAGGACTTCGACCCGACCTTCGTTACTTGATGAGCCACCGACAAGGCGGACTGAAGCTTGAACAGAAAAGATAAATTTCCCATAAATCGTCCGATTTTTTTTTTTCTTGGCGGGAATGGCTTCAATGTAACTAAACCGTAAGAAAGTAAGTGAATAAACTGTCACTCATTTAGAGTAATTTTATAAGATCGATGTCTTTTGCAGCTCTACTCCGCCAAACAATAGTGAATCTACCCTGGTTCTTATATTTTTTTCTGACATTATTTAAGTCATATTCAGACCGAGTATCCAATCTATCACATTCAGATTTTAAAATAATTTCGTTCTTCATGAGAGCGATATCTATCTTGAAAAAAATAATACCATGTGACTTACTTGACGTAGTGCTGGTACATTCGACTCCTGCGTCTTCCGAGTGGCCACAGTTGTGGATGTTCGGACCATTATTTGCACAGTCGAAATGATCCGTTTCATCTCCGTTACAGGCGACATTGTCAAGGATGATATCGCCACTCCCTTGTCCAAAGGCGGCATTACTGAAGGCAGTTCCACTATCACCTAGACCAAGGATTTGACACACCACTCCAGCATCGACATCATCCCACAGATCATCACAGACGGTTCCCCATACTCCGTTGTAAAGGACTTCGACCCGACCTTCGTTACTTGATGAGCCACCGACAAGGCGGACTGAAGCTTAAACAGAAAAGATAACTTTCTCATAAATCGTCCGATTTTCTTTTCTTGGCGGGAATGGCTTCAATGTGACCAAACCGTAAGAAACTAAGTGAATAAACTGTCACTCATTTAGAGTAATTTTATAAGATCGATGTCTTTTGCAGCTCTACTCCGCCAAAGAATTGTGAATCTACCCTGGTTCTTATATTTTTTTCTGACATTATTTAAGTCAGATTCAGACCGAGTATCCAATCTATCGCTTTCAGATTTTGAAATATTTTCGTTCTTCATGAGATCGATATCTATCTTGAAAATAAGAATACCATGTGACTTACTTGACGTAGTGCTGGTACATTCGACTCCCGCGTCTTCCGAGTGGCCACAGTTGTGGATGTTCGGACCATTATTTGCACAGTCGAAAAGATCCGTTTCATCTCCGTTACAGGCGACATTGTCAAGGATGATATCGCCAGTCCCTTGTCCAAAGGCGGCATTACTGAAGGCAGTTCCACTATCACCTAGACCAAGGATTTGACACACCACTCCAGCATCGACATCATCCCACAGATCATCACAGACGGTTCCCCACACTCCGTTGTAAAAGACCTCGACTCGGCCTTCGTTACTTGATGAGCCATCGACAAGCCGGACTGAAGCTGCAATAGAAAAAAAAAGAGAAATGCCCCTCGAATAGTCGTAGTGTTTTCTTGGGGTGGGTAAAAAAAAGGTATTCAGTTTTTATTTATTTAATCATCACATTTACCCCGCCCTTAGAAATAGAGCTAATTATATGTAATTGATTCAGATCAATTTAAAAAGAAGTGGTTTCTTTTGCAGCTGTACTCTGTCAAAAGATTGTTCACTAAACTATAACAATGTCGAACACTGAAGCAGAAAATATTATGTACCTGCTGTATTTTCTTCACATCGGACTCCTGCATCTTCTCCATGTCCGCAGTTGTTGACTCCAATACCAGCATTGCCACAGTCGAAGATGCTCATTTCGCTCCCAGAACATTCGACATCATCTAGAAGAATTGATCCAGTGCCTTCGCCGAATCCAGCAAAGGAGACAGCTTCAAGAGCAGAACCAAACCCGAGAGATTGACATACTACATTGGCATCAGTCAGACCCCAACCATCATCGCAGACGGTTCCCCAGTCTCCGCCATAAAAGACCTCGACTCGACCTTCGCTACTGGATGAGCCATCGGCCAGACGAATAGAAGTAGCTGCAGACATAATCATTTTCAAGAATACACTTCAGTAAAATATGATCAATAGTCATACAAACGATATCAATTAATTACTGAAGTGTATTCTTGAAAATGATTATGTTTGCCCGCTACTTCTATTGCTCTTCCGATGGCTCATCAGTAGCGAAGGTCGAGTCGAGGTCTTTTAGCGGCGGAGA
>CALNVZ010003434.1:39783906-39794541 GCA_940671915.1 Paracentrotus lividus | reverse complement strand
TCGAAACTGTCCAAAAGCTTCATTGATATTGTTGTATGACTATGAACATATTTTACTGAAGTGTATTCTTGAAAATGCATTATGTCTGCAGACTCTACTTCTATCGTCTTGCCGATGCTACATCAAGCTAACGAAGGGCCGAGTCGAGGTCTTTTACAACGGCAGTGTGGGGAACCGTCTGTGATGATCTGTGGGATGATGTCGAGCTGGAGTGGTGGTCAAATCCTTGGTCTAGGTGATAGTCGGAACTGCCTTCAGTAATGCCGCCTCTTGGACAAGGACTGGCGATATCATCTTGACAATGTCGCCTGTACGGAGATGAAACGGATCTTTTCGACTGGCAATAATGGTCCGACATCCACAACTGTGGCCACTCGGAAGCGCGGGTAGTTCGAATGTACCAGCACTGCTACGTCAAGTAAGTCACATGGTATTCCTTGCTTTCCTAGAAAAGATATCGATCTCGTAAAGAAGAAATTAATAAAATCTTGCTGTGCAAAAGATTAATATTAATGAAATAAAGTCATCAAAGAATATGGGAACAAAGCACGATGCATAATCCGACGATGTGGCTCTCTTTATGTTTACTTGCTCCAGAATGTGGACATTTTGCTTTGTACCATTGACAGAAACAATAAGGACGAACAAGGCGCCGAGTCCTTTTTTTATCTTCACTCTTTGATACTCAAGATCTTGGAGCTGAGGTAATGGTTGCTTAATTATAGTGAAATGAGATTCGAATACTGTCAAAGGCATTTTAATTTGATATAAAGGTTTGTAGACTGACTTGATCATAATTTACTGATTAAGTGTATTCTTGAAATATGAATTATGTCTGCAGCTACTTCATAACGTCTTGCCGAGGCTCATCCAGTAGCTAAGGTCGACGTCGAGGTCTTTTACAGCGGAGAATGGCGGAAGACTCGTATGCGATGTGGTTGGGGATCTGACTGATGCCAATGTAGTTGTCAATTCTCTCGGGTTTGGTTCTGTCTTGAAGCTGTCTCTTTGTTCTGGATCTCGGCGAAAGGCACTGGATCAATCCTTTCTATGATTGATGTCCGAATGTTCTGGGAGAACGAAACGAGCATCTTCGACTGTGGCAGATGCTGGTATTGGAGTCAACAACTGTACGGATAGCGAGAAGATATGCCAGGTAGTCGATGATCTCTCATCTCTTTTATGTTAATAAACCATTTCGAGCTCGAGATCTTGAGTACAAATGAGTGAGATAAAAAATACTCGGCGCTTTTCGTCCTTAATCTTGCTCATGTACAAATAAATGTCCACAATCTGGAGCAAGTAACATAAAGGAGCCACATCTCGGATTATGCATCCGACTTTGTTCCCATATTTTTATGACTTCATTTCACTCATTTTAAGATTGAGCAATTAATCTTTGACACTATAATTTTTTTTTCTTTCTTTTTTCACGAGATCGATATCTTTTTAGTAAGCAAGGACGTCAGGTGACTAACTTGACGTAGTACTGGTACATTCGACTCCCGCGTCTTCCGAGTGGCCACAGTTGTGGATGTTCGGACCATTATTTGCACAGTCGAAAAGATCCGTTTCATCTCCGTTACAGGCGACATTGTCAAGGATGATATCGCCTGTCCCTTGTCCAAAGGCGGCGTTACTGAAGGCAGTTCCACTGTCACCTAGACCAAGGATTTGACACACCACTCCAGCATCGACATCATCCCACAGATCATCGCAGACGGTTCCCCATACTCCGTTGTAAAGGACTTCGACCCGACCTTCGTTACTTGATGAGCCACCGACAAGGCGGACTGAAGCTTGAACAGAAAAGATATATTTCCCATAAATCCTCCGATTTTCTTTTCTTTGCGGGATTGGCTTCAATGTGACCAAACCGTAAGAAACTAAGTGAATAAACTGTCACTCATTTAGAGTAATTTTTAAAGATCGATGTCGTTTGCAGCTTTACTCCGCCAAAGAATTGGGAATCTATCATGGTTCGTATATTTTTTTGACATTATTTCAGTCATATTCAGACCGATTAGGGGAGACCGGGTATGGACGTTACAAAATTCACATTTTGGGCGAGATAATTCTAATGAAAGTACTCACACACTCCATTTTGGGTCTGTAGTTAGCCTATTATGTTGGCTAAAACCTGAGGCACATAAAACTTGAAAACATGTAAACACTCATTAACTATAGCTTAATTAATAAAGACCCTTTTTTTTTTGTAACAACCTACCCCGTATACGGGGTAAGTTGTTACACCACACGGGGTAAATTGTTACTATATAAACATACAGGGTAATTTGTTTTAATGTGTAAATTTCTTATACCATACTTTTGTTTCAACTTTCCAGTTTTTTGGTATCGTTAACAGTAGATCAAGTAGAGCTATAGAGTAGACGAAAGTAATAATAGAAATTTCAAAATAGTAACATCTGAAAATTAAAACAAAATTACTTTACATGTGTAATGTAATTGGGGTAGGTTGTTACATCGACATGGAGTAGGTTGTTGTAACAACCTACCCCATTGGTGATTTTACACGTAAAATCAACTGTAGTAAAGCCATTAGGCAGAATTACAGGGCATGTCTCAGGGGTATATTAGTGACATACATGTACTATATTCACAATACCAGACTATCATCATGTGCCTTCAGTTGTAAGATCTATCACAAATTTTAATTAATTTTCAAAAATTCACTTGGAACTGTAAAAAAAAATGTTTTTTTGTTGATTTACGTTTTAATAAAACAACGGAGAAACCTCACGACCGGCAGTTCATCACAGCTATGTGTAGGCTGTATATAGATGCCAGTTAGCACGAACTCTCTTGTTCCAACTTAGCACACTGAGAACTGTAACAACTGACCCGTGTAACTTCCGTACCCGGTCTCCCCTATCCAATCTCTCGCATTCAGATTTTGAAATAAACCCCTCACAAAAAGTTTCGCAAATCGACTTTGGGCCATGATAACTTTTCAGGTACACTTTAGTTATTCCTGATATCCATATCATTAGAAATATAATTTATTCCCCTTTTTATTGATATCCTATTTGTAATGATTGTATCATGCTTAAATGCACAGAATATCAGAATAATGGAGAAAAGTAAAAAGTCAAATGTTGTAAAATGCATTTTTATTGGCTTATGCTAAAGTGTTGCGTTGTGGCGCGGCGCGGCGCGTTAAAAAATGGAAATAATCGACGAAAAAAAAACAAGGTGTCTTCAAAGCGTCGCTACGAAAAAAGGAAAAGATTCTGGATCGATTTTTGTGAAATTTTTGGAAATACTTTAGCATAAGCCCTTGTGTGGGGTTAGTGTGCATGGTTGTGTGTGTGTGGTGTGTGTGTCAAAAATTGTGTGACTAATAGTTCCAAACGATGCATATGGATTTTACCCTAACACTTAAGCGTCAACCCCTTCAACACACTGCGCGCCGCTATAAAAAGCTGCAAAAACGTACAATTTTCCTCTTGTTTCAACCATATCTTTTGACCGCGATGGGCCTAGTTCACCAACGGAAAAAGTATTAGAAAATGTAACTCTCTTCGTTTATGGTGATATAAAATCACGATTTTTTGCACTCTTTCAACGTACCGTCATTTTTGTTTGAATTTCATCAATTTTGTCAAAGTTTCTATTGTATTGAACTTTTTTGACTGAATGCTTCCGGCTTTATCAGTAAGTTTCCTTGGCCGGGAGTGGGCTATTTTCACCAACGGAAAAAGATTTAAGTTATTCAGTTCATTCTGAAAATATTGATATATAAAATTATTCTTATTGGATGAAAAAAAAAAGCACCGTCATTTTTTACTCAAAAGATCAAACCAATGATGCCTACGTCTGATTTGGGGAACTTGGCTATAGCGAGCCAGGCCGGTACGGGTCGTACCATTCTTGCTAAGGGGAAATCAAGGTTTTTTTTTAATTCTGTGGATCATGCGGTATCGAGATTGAATTAGAAAAAGAAGAAAAGAGGCGACATTTGTACTGATTTTCGTAAATAATCACGCAGTCAGGTAGCGATGAGATTTTCCTTGACAAGAAATGACAAGAAACAATGTCTTGCTGAAAATAAATAAACGGTCTCAATAAATCGCCGTACGTGTCCTCCCACTAAGCCCAAACGCCGTGTCACCCCTTGCTCTAAATAGAACAGTCGCCTACCTATCGTGATCCCGGCGGCCAATCAGATTCAACCGCACAGCTGACCGGACATTGTAGCCGTAGTCGTTCTGTGTATGCGAACAGCTATACCGCGGCTGATTAAAAGCGTCAAATTAGGTGAAAGAAATCGGGGTCACAAATCATATGAAAAGTTGGTCGATGCTGTTTACAGGCTATCGCAGCAATCATAAATCGCGATGGCTAGTCCTGGTCCACGTTCACATGGTTTAAATTGCGAATTTCAATGAAATTCCTGGTCCTGGTCCTGGTCCACAGAATCAGGGGGCCGGCATTAGTACTCACATAATGCCAGCAACCAGAAATCGTGATGGGCTAGTCCTGGTCCACTCCTGGTCCCGGTCCACGTTCACTTTGTTTTAATTGCGAATTTCAATGAAATTCCTGGTCCTGGTCCTGGTCCACAGAATCAGGGGGCCGGCCTTTGTACTCACACAATGCCAGCTCCTAAATTCTTTTGTCTTGGAAGAACTTGAATCCGCCCATGACTTGGGCTCATTTCCTAAAATTTCACAAAAATCGATTCAGAATCTTTTCCTTTTTTGTAGGACGCTTTCAAGACACCTTATTTTTTTTTCGTCGATTATTTCCATTTTTCAGCGCGCCGCGCCGCGCCACAACGCTACACTTTAGCATAAGCCTTTTTATTGATCACATTGAAGCTCCGCAACTTGAATTTAGGTCCTGTTAACTTTGGGGATATTTTCTTATTCTTTATTGAATTTTATACCATTGTCATGTTCATTTATTCATATTTTTATTGATACCTAATTTGTCATGGTGATGTCATGCCTGGGTCCACAGAACCCCTGAATACCACCTTAATACATGACAAAGTGAAAGATAATTTTCAGTTTAAATTTCTGTAACACAACTCTGAACCTCAGTAAATTTTGACGTGGGGATTTAATCATTGTCAATTTTTATAGCATTAAAAAGTTCATTTATTCTTCTTTTTATTGATACCCTATTTGCAATAGTAACATCATGTTTGAATGCACATAACTCACGAATATAGTGCAAAGTAAAAAGTGAAAAGTTCCGAAATGCATTGTTATTGCTCGCGACAGACAATAATACCCACAATAGGCATTCAATTTGCAACATTTAACTTCTGACTTGTCCTAACATTCAGGTGTTCTGTCCATGCATGAACAACACTATCGTTACAATTAGGGTGTCATTGAAAAGAGGAATAAATTATCTTGACAATGGTCTAAAATTCAATAAAAGTTAGAAAATACCCCACAAGTTATCAAAGCCTGAAGTCGACTTGCGGAACTTCGCTTTGATAAATGCATTTTGCAACATTTTACTTTTCACTTTTCTCCATATTCTGATATTCTGTGCATTGAAGCATGACATAATCATTACAAATAGGATATCAATAAAAAGGGGAATAAATTATCTTTCCAATGGTATGAATATTAGGAATAACTACAGCATACCTGAAAAGTTATCATGGCCCAAAGTCTATTAGCAAAACTTTTTGTGAGGGGTTATTTTTGTTCTTCATGAGATCGATATCTATCTTGAAAAAAAGAATACCATGTGACTTACTTGACGTAGTGCTGGTACATTCGACTCCCGCGTCTTCCGAGTGGCCACAGTTGTGGATGTTCGGACCATTATTTGCACAGTCGAAAAGATCCGTTTCATCTCCGTTACAGGCGACATTGTCAAGGATGATATCGCCTGTCCCTTGTCCAAAGAAGGCATTACTGAAGGCAGTTCCACTGTCACCTAGACCAAGGATTTGACACACCACTCCAGCATCGACATCATCCCACAGATCATCGCAGACGGTTCCCCACACTCCGTTGTAAAAGACCTCGACTCGACCTTCGCTAATGGATGAGCCATCGGCAAGACGAAGCGAAGTAGCTGCAGACAAAATTAAAGACAATGTTCACTTAAATCAAAGACTTTGAAAAGGGGAAATAAACAGTTATTCAATGAAAATAAAAGAGTTACTTTTGAAGCAATACGCATATTTCATTTAACCTGTAACAGTGAGACGACATAATGAAATATCTCAAAAAAAACAGTCTACTATAAAAAAAAAAAATATATATATATATATACTTCCATTTAATGTTATGTGATCATATGAACATCAACTGGATGGTCTCTTCTTACCATATTATTTGTTTTTTCTTAAACATGAAAATATTCTCGGTAGGAATCTGCTTTACATTTTTTTTTAATTGTCACATATACTATAATGGCTGCAAAAATTATTTTGCGAGTTCATAAAGTGGACGACGTATATCTTGAGATTGGCAATGTTTGGAATGAAACTGTTAGACTTTAATACTTGATGTAGCGATGTTGCATCTGACGCCTGCATCTTCATCGTGCCCGCAGTTGTGATCGAAAAGGCCATTACGTTCACAGTAAAACAGATCCGTTTCATTTCCGTTACATTCGACATTGTCAAGGATGATATCGCCAGTCCCTTGTCCAAAGGCAGCATTACTGAAGGCAGTTCCACTGTCACCTAGACCAAGTTCTCGACACACTACTCCAGCATCGACATCATCCCACAGATCATCGCAGACGGTTCCCCACACGTTGTTGAAAATAACCTCAACTCGACCTTCGTTACTCGATGAGCCACCGACAAGACGGACTGACCCTGCAGCACAAGTAGAAGAAAAATTACAGGCATCTTTATTCCTCGTATTTCTTTTATGGTAGCTAAATGGACAAACTTCATATACACAACCTCGACGACATCTATCGCTTCAACACGGTCGAATTCTATAAGAAGGTAGCGACGAAGATTTACGACACTTTTCCTGTATTTGCCGGACAGAGAAGATTATCTCGATGTTTGATCTGTGAATACCTGTCTTGAATTCGCACTGTAACTCCACGATAGATTCGAGCTGCAAGTCTCTGAAGATGATTTAATACAACATCAGCAAATGCTTTCCTGACAATACAGAGGAGTGAGATTCTGCGATGATTGTGTACAGTCACAGAACTCCGATCTCCCTTGTTCTTATTCAGTATTCCAATCCTTGCGTCTGCCATGTCTCTTGGAAAGGAGCTGCTTTCTAACACATGCATAAAGGTTGATGCCAGTCGTTAAGAAAAACATGCTTCCCGCACTTGATGACCTCGGGAGGTATTCTATCTCAACCTGGTGCTTTACCTGTCGTTAGGACTTTACTCAAATTGCTTAGTTCTGCAGGGGTTGGCTCAGAATCCAGGTCCTGGGGAAAGGCAATTAAGTCTCATAATTTATCAGAGCAATTGCATCGATGGCCAATGTGACAGGGTTCTAAGTACAGAATATCTTTATTAAGAATTTTTTTTTAATTTAAATTTATTGTCTGAAACAAAGATGAAACAGAAATTATTTTAACCAATTGATCGTGGGCCGGGTAGCAACTGAGTAGCGATAGATCGACATTGCTCTATCCCTTACTTGATAACCGCCAAACAGGGTTGCAGAAACTCTCATCTTTTAACTTATTTTGGTTTGACCTGACTTGGGATCGAACCAACGACCTCCCGATTATGAGGCTGACGCTCTATTCCCTGAGCGAACAGATCGGTAGTGAGTACTCTATTCATCTCTTTCCACTTTCTGGAGTCTAAGATGCTCACTCCAGTTTGGGAATTGAGAGGGGATATCTTGGAGGCTGCTAGGCCATTTGCATGTTGCTACAAGCATATATACTAACAGTGTTTCCCGAGTCCGCCGAATGATGGATAATAGCAATTATTACTGCTGCCAGTAGTCGTTGGCGTATATCCGAGCAGCATGTTGAACTTTACTGTGGACAGCCTTGTAAGCATCACGAGTAGCTCGGCTAGTGTAATTGATCTACGCAAGTAAAGTATTACGTTTTGCTTCCGCCACTGGTTATATTTCCTGCAGGTTTGCCACAACCAGTCAAGGTGATCTGGTTCTTTTTTTACCAAATTTGCTGAGGGCCGACTGGTAAATGTATTCTTCCTGTGCTTCCACATTTCCTAAGCATTTATTTATTTATTTATTTATTAATCTCAGAGCTACCTAAGAACGCTTCGTTCAGGGTCTCTACAAACTCACTGGCCTTGGTGGAATCAGAAGTGCGACAAGATTCAATCTATAGGCGACCTATCTTCTTTGAGTGGTACAGTCTTCTTGGACTGGTAGGCTCTTGATCTTACTGTATGGCAGGGCGTGGTCCATATAACAGTCTCCATATTTTGATTAGCTACAGCTGGTGCTAGAGATGGTATATCAAGAGGCGCCATAAAAATACCTTACCCAGATAGCGGAGTATCTTGGGCCCATATAGGTTTTACATAAGCTTTCGGGGGCCTATTTGTCCCACGTAAAAACCCACCGTCACATCCCATCTGGGTGACACGACATTTGCTCCTGCGACAATTGCTCCGGGCTTTATTTCGTCTAAGATATAGGGTTAGGGTTGTAATAGGGATTTATATTAGGTTTAGGGTTAGGTTTAGGGTAGGGTATAGTGTAAAGTCCCTGGTTGAAGTTAGTCATTCGATTAGTGTATGGAATTTATAGCGGAGCAATTGCCGCCGGAGCATATGTCATGGATTCCCCATCTGGATACACCCAACTGGAACACATACAATGAAACCATATGGCCCCAACATCGGCACACGGCCATCGAAATTTTACACTACCCTGATAGCAGACACTGGTCATAATGACGTCATAAATTGGTCGTAAACTGGTAAAACTGGTCGTAAACTGACAAACGATATGATATGACCACATTATGACGTGATTTTGACGTCATTATTGACCAATATACGACAATTTAATTTGCATTATTTATATGACCAGATTATGACGTGAATATGACGTCATGTATTGACCAATCTACGACGAGCTAATTTACAATTTATATGACCAGAATAATAACGTAATTATGACGTCATTTATTGACCAATCTACGACGAGTAAATTTGAAATTTTGTATGACCAGATTATGACGTAATTATGACGTTATTTATTGACCAATCTATGACGAGTAAATTTGAAATTTTGTATGACCAGATTATGACGTAATTATTACGTCATTTATTGACCAATCTTCGACGAGTAATTTGCAAATTTATATGACCAGATATAACGTGATATGACGTCATGTATTGACCAATCTACGACGAGCTAAATTTAAATTTTATGACCAGATATATACGTAATTATGACGTCATTTATTGACCAATCTACACAAGTAAATTTGAAATTTTGTGACCAGATTATGACGTAATTATTACGTCATTTATTAACCAATCTTCGACAAGAAATTTGCAATTTAATATGACCACATTATGACGTGATTTTGACTTCATTTCTTGACCATTCTACGACAATCTTAATATGCATTTGTGATATGACCAGATAATGACGTGACTATGACGTCATGTATTGACCAATCTACGACGAGCTAATTTACAATTTATATGACCAGATAACGTAATTATGACCCGTTGAACCAATTACTGGACCATTGACACCAGTAAACAAGTGTGATTTGCCTCCGGCCAATTTGCTTCCATTTGAGACCCATTGATTAATAAAGCAAACAGGCGAAGAGGAAGCCCAATTACATATGCCTGAGCGCCCCCTCCCCAAAAGGAGATATTAAAATATAATATATATATATTTGGACCTTATTTTTGGAGTCAAATGATATTCACCAAAAAGGATAATTATGAACCCCATCAAACATAAAAAGTATTTATTTTTCAGTAGCCCCCCCCCCCCCAAAAAAAAAAAAATAAAATAAAATAAAAATAAATAAATGAATGATGAAATAAATGAATAAATAAATAAATTAAATTACTCACCCCTCTTCCTGCGCATATTTCATATATTTTTGCATTTTTTTCCTTTTATTTATTTTTTTATTTATTTATTTATTTTTTTTTTTGGGGGGGGGCGGGGAGAGCCCCATCATAAATAGCTGATAAGCAAGTTGCTATATAAGAGGGCTGTAGGATGACATATTGCTTTGAACTACATATAGGGGCAATATTCATTTAGCACTCTCCCCGCTCCTCCCCCTCCAAAAAAAGAATAATATATTAATAAATAAAATAAATAAATAAAAATAAATAAAATAAATCAACAGCAACTATTAATCTACAATCATGTTTAGCAACACTATAGGGTCCTATGGGGATAAATTTCGGTAAATACTTTTAATATATTAGCACCACGCCATACTCAATATTTTCAATTCTTTGTTAGGAGTTGATTGATGGGTTAAAGTTTGCAAACCCCAACCACAACACTGCAATTAATTGGTCTGAATAACAGACTGTACATTATACAGTACTAGTATAGTATGCACAAGGTTAATTTGCGCATGCGCAGTGCAGATGTGTGTGCACACACACACACTAGATTTGAATTTCGTGTTGGAGGGCAGTGCTATTGCTAGTGCAAAATACAGGTAAAAATCACTCAACTTC
>CALNVZ010003434.1:39753240-39770943 GCA_940671915.1 Paracentrotus lividus | reverse complement strand
TATATATATATATATATATATATATATATATATATATATATATATATATATACTTCCATTTAATGTTATGTGATCATATGAACATCAACTGGATGGTCTCTTCTTACCATATTATATGTTTTTTCTTAAACATGAAAATATTCTCGGTAGGAATCTGCTTTACATTTTTTTTTAATTGTCACATATACTATAATGGCTGCTAAAATTCTTTTGCGAGTTCATAAAGTGGACGACGTATTTCTTGAGATTGGCAATGTTTGGAATGAAACTGTTAGACTTTAATACTTGATGTAGCGATGTTGCATCTGACGCCTGCATCTTCATCGTGCCCGCAGTTGTGATCGAAAAGGCCATTACGTTCACAGTAAAACAGATCCGTTTCATTTCCGTTACATTTGACATTGTCAAGGATGATATCGCCAGTCCCTTGTCCAAAGGCAGCATTACTGAAGGCAGTTCCACTGTCACCTAGACCAAGTTCTCGACACACTACTCCAGCATCGACATCATCCCACAGATCATCGCAGACGGTTCCCCACACGTTGTTGAAAATAACCTCAACTCGACCTTCGTTACTCGATGAGCCACCGACAAGACGGACTGACCCTGCAGCACAAGTAGAAGAAAAATTACAGGCATCTTAGTATTCCTCGTATTTCTTTTATGGTAGCTAAATGGACAAACTTCATATACACAACCTCGACGACATCTATCGCTTCAACACGGTCGAATTCTATAAGAAGGTAGCGACGAAGATTTACGACACTTTTCCTGTATTTGCCGGACAGAGAAGATTATCTCGATGTTTGATCTGTTAATACCTGTCTTGAATTCGCACTGTAACTCCACGATAGATTCGAGCTGCAAGTCTCTGAAGATGATTGAATACAACATCAGTAAATGCTTTCCTGACAATACACAGGAGTGAGATTCTGCGATGATTGTGTACAGTCACAGAACTCGGATCTCCCTTGTTCTCAGTATTCCAATCCTTGCGTCTGCCATGTCTCTTGGAAAGGAGCTGCTTTCTAACACATGCATAAATGTTGATGCAGGTCGTTAAAGGGATTTAGTAACTTTCAAAAACAAGAACATTTAGATCAAGATTAATGAAATTATATTGTTCCAACAGTAAAAACAAACTACTGAAAGTGTCAGATCAAACAGAAGTCATTTACTACCTTAAAACAGTGTAACAACTGAACAATGCCAAGCATCCAGCTGAACACCAGTACTCTCTACTGCTAGCTCATCAGGCCGCTAGAGACGGGGAACTATACAACAGGAAATGGGTGTGTGTTGTGCTTTGCGGAAAAGCACATGGTTTTATAAACCATCTGGTGTTGGTTTATAAAATTTGAGTACGATATCATTGATATCTCGAAGGTTAAGCAAGCAATTAGCTTGCTATTTTGAAGAGATTCCAGATTCACCTAAATGTTTATAATTATGTTGGCAAAATAAGCTAAATCGAATAAAATGTGATTTGAATATCATTCAATGTTACTACATCCCTTTAAGAAGAACATGCTTCCCGCACTTGATGACCTCGGGAGGTATTCTATCTCAACCTGGTGCTTTACCTGTAGTTAGGACTTTACTCAAATTGCTTAGTTCTGCAGGGGTTGGCTCAGAATCCAGGTCCTGGGGAAAGGCAATTAAGTCTCATAATTTATCAGAGCAATTGCATCGATGGCCAATGTGACAGGGTTCTAAGTACAGAATATCTTTATTAAGATTTTTTTTTATTTTTTTATTTATTGTCTGAAACAAAGATGAAACAGAGATTATTTTAACCAATTGATCGTGGGCCGGGTAGCAACTGAGTAGCGCCAGATCGACATTGCTCTATCCCTTACTTGATAACCGCCAAACAGGGTTGCAGAAACTCTCATCTTTTAACTTATTTTGGTTTGACCTGACTTGGTATCGAACCAACGACCTCCCGATTATGTGGCTGACGCTCTATTCCATGAGCGAACAGATCGGTAGTGAGTACTCTATTCATCTCTTTCCACTTTCTGGAGTCTATGATGCTCACTCCAGTTTGGGAATTGAGAGGGGATATCTTGGAGGCTGCTAGGCCATTTGCATGTTGCTACAAGCATATATACTAACAGTGTTTCCCGAGTCCGCCGAATGATGGATAATAGCAATTATTACTGCTGCCAGTAGTCGTTGGCGTATATCCGAGCAGCATGTTGAACTTTACTGTGGACAGCCTTGTAAGCATCACGAGTAGCTCGGCTAGGGCCATTGATCTACGCAAGTAAAGCATTACGTTTTGCTTCCGCCACTGGTTATATTTCCTGCAGGTTTGCCACAACCAGTCAAGGTGATCTGGTTCTGTTTTACCAAATTTGCTGAGGGCTGACTGGTAAATGTATTCTTCCTGTGCTTCCACATTTCCTAAGCATTGTTTTTTTTTTTTTTTAATCTCTGAGCTACTTAAGAACGCTTCATTCAGGGTCTCTACAAACTCACGGCCTTGGTGAAATCAGAATTGCGACAGGAGTCAATCTGTGGGCGACCTTTCTTCTTTGAGTGGTACAGTCTTCTTGGGGTGTGTTCAATGTCCAGTTTCAAATTTATACGCCAACATGAATCATGATACAAAACGCAATTACAAAACACAACAAACAACCGATCACAGCGGCTCATCCGCTATGCCAATAGATTTAAACGTGTTTATAACGTCGATCGTCTTTAAATTCCCCGCTCTCAAGAGAGTGTGTTCAATGTCCAGTTTCAAATTTATACGCCAACATGAATCATGATACAAAACGCAAATCACAAAACTCAAACACAAACGCGATCACCGGTGCACCGTTCAGTGCCAAAATTTAAACGTGTTTATACGTCGATCCGTCTTAAATTCCCACTCTCAAAAAACAAATATCTTCTCCTTTTTTCAATTGCACCCGGAACCTCCATTGCGAGAGCAATTAAACACGTTTGAAAACTTCCTGTTCAATGTCGCATTTTGTTGCAATCGCGATGCTCAAGGTCGAAAATTGAAGCTGATTGTGTTTGTAAACGCATCTTTTTCGGCGTTTAAATTTTCGACGTATAATTTAAATTGAGATTAAACACGTTTTTTTTACGACCGGGGATGGGGACAATGAACACCTCTTTGTTTTTCTTATATATCACGCGTTTTGTAATTGCGTTTTGAATCATGATTCATGTTGGCGTATAAATTTGAAATTGGACATTGAACAACAAAAAATAAACATCTTCTCCTTTTTTCAACTTGCACCGGAAGCTTCCATTGCGAGAGCACATTTAAACACGTTTGAAAACTCAATCCTGTTCAGTGTCGTTTCGTTGCAATCGCGATACTCAAGGCGTAAATTTAAGCTGATTGTGTTTCAAAAACGCATCTTTTCGGCGCGTTTAAATTTCGGCGTTTAAATTTAGAGTGTGTTCAATGCTCCAGTTTCAAATTATACGCCAACATGAATCATGATGCAAACGCAATCACAACAAAACACAAAACACAAACGCGATCAGCGGTGCACCGTTCAGTGTCCAAAATTTAAACGTGTTATACGTCGATCGTCTTTAAATTCCCCACTCTCAAAAAACAAATATCTTCTCCTTTTTTCAAATTGCACCGGAAGCTTCCATTGCGAAGCACATTAAACACGTTTTGAAAACTCAATCCGTTCAGTGTCGCATTTCGTTGCAACGCGATGCTCAAGGTCGTAACATTGAAGCTGATTGCGTTTGTAAAACGCATCTTTTTTCGGCGTTTAAATTTTCGGCGTTTAATATTTAAATTGAGATTTGAAACACGTTTATTTTCGAGACCGGGATGGGGGACAACGAACACCCTCTTTGTTTTTTACTTTTAGCTCCAGCGTTTTGTAATTGCGTTTTGTATCATGATTCATGTTGGCGTATAAATTTGAAACTGGACATTGAACACACTCTTGGACTGGTAGGCTCTTGATCTTACTGTATGGCAGGGCGTGGTCCATATAACAGTCTCCATATTTTGATCAGCTACAGCTGGAGCTAGAGATGGTATATCAAGAGGCGCCATAAAAATACCTTACCCAGATAGCGGAGTATCTTGGGCCAATATAGGTTTTACATAAGCTTTCGGGGGCCTATTTGTCCCATGTAAAACCCCACCGTCACATCCCATCTGGATACACCCAACTGGAACACATACAATGAAACCATATGGCCCCAACATCCGCACACGGCCATCGAAATTTCACACTATGGAACCACGTTGTTCCCATAGGTCTATGGGGTATAGGGTATGTGGCTGAATTATACTGGGCACAACCATTATGAATATTAGAGCAGATATTCACACGGCTGGAAATAGTCTAAAAGATAAATTTATTTATATATATATATATATATATATATATATATTTTTTTTTTTTTAGTATGCTTCAAGTGGAGGTTGTTATGCAAAGTAATCATCTCGCAATATTCAAACTGATTATAAATGCAAGGTATTTCGAGATTGCCAATTGCCAGAAATTAACAACCACTTTAAAAGAGAAGTGTAATATCGGCGGTATATTAAACATGATACACTTGATACGCTTCACAATTCCGTTGTGAAATGTGTAGAGCATCACCAGTAGCGGACGCAGACCGATGTCATACAATGAAAGTACCGGGCCTATGCGTAAACATAATAGAGCCGCTTTTGTCCCCAGACAATTGGGCCCGAGAAATGCATTCAATTCGGTTTTCTTGGATCCGCGCCTGATAACTATCACGGTTTGATAACTACTTCATAAGTTGTATATTGATATTTCTCGAAATGTCCTATCTAGCAAATGCGGGGTTCCCCAAGGGTCAGTTTTGAGCTCCTGCTTATTTCATTTTACATAAACATCGCAACAGTCATTTGTGCTAGTTTCTGTTAAGCCTAATTGAAATACTTTCTGTTCACTTCATTATTTCAACACTAAAGTAAAATTAATTACCAAAGTTATCTGAGAGAGAATTTGTAAATGATTTCGTGGCATATAATTTTCATTAGAAATTAAAAAAAAAAAAAAAAAAAAAGCAAAACAAATCTGGCATTTTTGTTAGGTTTAACTCAAAATAGAAGTTTCAAGGAACAACTGATGAACAAATTTTATTTTGTGGACTGAAAGTTTTCATGAACCTTTTTTTTTTGTAAGTGACTCGATTGTTTACTGTTATGCTGTTCTGCGGAATATCTATTTTTTTTTAAACATACCATCCCTGCCGGAAAAATCACACAGTCGATCACAGTGTGTCAACATTGTGGAAACACTGTGAAAATGGGCCAAATCCACAACTCTGTGAACACAGTGTCTGAGTCTTTCACAATGTGACGACTGTGTGGATTTGTCCCATTTTAATAGTCTCGGTACAGGAAAAAAGTAACCACTCTGTGTCACAGTGTGTTCACATTGTGTTCACACTGTGGGACACTGTGGGTTTTTTTTGGCAGTGATGTCAGCCTAATATACAAAGTTAAAGATGCATTAAGTTCAAGAATATCAACTGAGGGGACGGGTAAGTCACGATGATGATGATTTTTGTTGTTGCACATTCTACAAATCGGGAAGTAAATATTGTACAGTAACTCTGAATCGCATTGCATCAAAGTGGTCATCATTCTTTTTTAAACATCCTGTAATGCAATTTTATCAGTTTTTTTGTTTATTTGCAGTTTTTTGTTTTATTTGACCAATACATTTTGTTTCTCATATCCATTTTTCTTTCTCTTTTCTCCCTTACAGGTCAGGGTCACTCGTCACCTTTTTTTTTTTTTTTAAATGTCTTCCCCTTTTTCTTATCTTTTTATCTCTTTGTACTTGTAGTCTATTCTCATTTTCCCCATTACTTTTACTTGTAGGTCTTTAGCACACAGGTCTACCTAGTGTTCTTTTCCATGGCTTTTTCTTTCTTCTTTCACCCTTTTCAATCCTTTGCCTCTACTTTAATCCCTTCTCTGTTCACTCTCACCTCCCTCTCCCAGCTAATCATCTATCTCTTGTTCCAGTTTGCTGATGTCACACCTCTCCTTGCTTTTTGATTGGCTGGCTTCTTCACACCTTTTCCATCACCCTTTTTGTTCCCTTTGTTCTCTTCCTCCAGGCTTCCCCTCTACTTGTTTTTTTTTCTTTCTTTCTCTTTATCCATTTTTGTTCCATATTATTTGCATTTTGTACTATTTAGGGGAGACTGGGGTAATTATGGCCCACTGTTTCACATTTTATATTACTACCATAAAATGAAAGGTCCAATAATATTCTAATGATGTAAAAATACAGTCAGTCTATAATATACAAAGGAAAGTATAAACCTGTGCCTTCTCATTTGCATATTAATTACCATTATGTTAACAACTTTGGGGCCATAATTACCCCCACAGGTTGAGGTATTTATGGCCCCTATTGTCATGACTGTATGAATTAAAAGATATTATGCTGATTAATTATGGTAATGTATAATAAATGTTCTTAGGCATGGGTGTCGATTGTGAGGGGGGGGGGGATGGGGGATGCATCCCCCCAATAATTTCGATGGGGGGATGGTGTGTACAATCATCCCCCCAATATTTTGATATCAAGAAAATAAAAAATATCATATTATATGCATATAAATCTACCCATTACAAATTCGTTATCATATAAAACACTTTTATGAAATTATTATATCATTTTGCAGTCTAAAATACATATTCCTGACATTCAAAAATCCAAAATTTTCTCATTCTTTCGTTAATCTTCCTGATATACTGTAGTTATCATGTAATACACAATACACTGTGTAGATATTGGAAGCGCAGATCATTGCAGATGTTTCACTATTCACAATTGGGGAAAAAAAACCCCATTCAAACCGATGATAATCAGGGGCATCGATCCCATGGCGCATAGGGGACAGGTGCCTCGATAAGTAAAACTGAAGGCATAAGTATTCCCCCTCAAAAATCCACGATGGTTTTGATAAAATAAATAATGAATATCGAAGAGTTGTAACACTTATCTCGGCTCTTCATCGATAAGGTAACTTTTTTTGGACTCGGACCATTGATTATATAATTCACTTCCACTATTTTCCGGGGGCTAAATGTCCTCTCTTCAAAATTAGTCGCTACTTTGCTCTCAAATTTCAGATAACTGTTAAAAATTGCCTGAAAATTTTCAGCTCGCGCTTCGCGCTCGCTTAATATAAGATAGTGCAAACTGCACTTGACTTTGTTCATCTTTTATGCATGTATTAACGTTACGATGGTACGTTTAAAACACCAACCCCCTCCCCGTTTCGTGCTCCCATGAGGCTACAATTAAGTATCTTGTTTCATTAGGTCACTATTACTCAGAAAATTTTCAGCTCGCGCTTCGCGCTCGCACAATATTGCCCTAACTGGAATTCGTCCATATTCATATAGATTTGCGTTTGTTGGCATTACGTCATGATGTTCCGCTTCTAATCACCATTAAAAAGTCCCCTGGCCCTCCATCAACTTCGCGCTTATAGTCATGTAACGCTACAAATAGGCCCTACCATGTTTCAGTTCAATATTATTGAGAAAATTTTAAGCTCCGCTTCGCGCCTCGCATTACAGCCCTATGAATTCGACCATATACTACATGTAGTACTCATATGCATAATAATGTGCATGTGTGTATATCTATTGACATTACATCATGATGGCCCCCTTTGATAAACGAGATAAGCCCCTTCCCCGTTTCGCTTCGCTTTATTCTACACTGAAAACCTAACCTCGTCCGTCAATGACCGACTAGCTTTAAAGCTAGTCGGTCAAGACGGACTAGTTTTTAAAGCTAGTCTGCCATGTTAGTCTCGTCAAGACGGACTAGCATAACAACTGAATCTACATCTCTCAACTTGACGACGAGCTTTAAGGCTCGTCCGTCAAGCTTGATGCCAGTCCATCGACGTGACCGACTAGTCAAAAAAAAAAGTAGGGGTAGGACAGTTCACCCATTAGAATGACTGCTAGCTTTTGATACAAATAGTTGCAATGTCGTTTCCAATGTACCTTCTCTATTTATTCTGTTTCCGAGCATTATCAAGTTGATACATTCTGAAACAAAGGTTGTTTTCGCTGACAATCTGAAAGCTTACGAGACATAACATCTATCATGACAAGTATGCAATTCACGAGTACCGGTAGATTCCAAAATTTGTTCTCCATTCTTCAATTACAGGCTAATGAATACCTTGTTACTATAGAACTCAAGAACCGTATTTCCTTTACAGATTGCTGTTGAATTTCCGCGCTTAGCAACAACAGTGAATAGAAGTTGGATACAATCAACATTCTCCAACAAAGGTTGTTTTTGCTTGACAATCTGAGAGCATACGATAGCCGAAATAACATTAAATCGTGACAAGTATCCCATTCACGAGTAGGTTAGAAATATTGTTCCATTCTTTAAGCCCGGTCCCACTGACGGGAGGATTAATTGCGCATGAGTTGCGTATACATATTTCGTTCATCCGCAACAAAAAACAAAAACAAAACAAACAATCCACAATTCATACGCAAATCATCCTAAAGAGCCAGTGGGACAGCGCCTTTAATTACAGGCTAATTAGTGTTCCTGCGTTTTGAACGGTCGACCGGATCATCGAACGAAAAACCTATCCATTGTTCAATCACATGCTCAAAATCGGAAGCTCCGCCCAACCTGGACCGTCATCTTTGTTTTCGTTCATGTATTATTCATATTATTCATTAAGGATGTACACACGTCTAAGTGTAAACTTGAATATCTGAGATTATCTCTGACGACGCTTAAAGTATCTACTCCCTACGCATCTACCATCCAAGAATGTGTAATAATAGGTCAAACCATCCAAAGTAAATAAAGTACACATTATGGATGGAAGTGCCATTCATAATCCCTAATAGGAATAAAACATACAACTTTACCAGGTAGCTTTGTCCTTGATGCTTTAAAAAAAAAAACGCAAAACCAGATGATTCCTCCTCCTCACGTTGTTTGCCTCTGCGGCAGTTATAAGCTGGCCTGGCGTACTCTAACAAAAACTCCCCCTTTTGAGAGTCTCTTTGAGTGTCACTATCCCTCTCCCTGTAAAGACAATAACAGTAAACATGATTACACCAATAAACAATGTTTGAAAGTCATCTTCAACATGCATACAGGCGAAACCCTTTTTAAACGAGGTAGTCTTACGGGCTTGAAGTCTATTGCCACGGACTTGGTATTGGGCGAATAATGCCTTACTTAAGGATGCTAGCGCATCGACTTGGTTTTCGAACGCGGATCTCCTGTTACGAAACACCGTTCTTAACGACTGAGTTATCAGGTATTACATGCAGTTTTACTTTGAGGCGCCTCTATAAGAAAGGATGTTTTTTTTTGGGGGGGGGACCCTCCTTTTTATTACCCTCTGAGGCAAATTTGCAGTTCTGAAACCATAACTTAGGATAAAAACTTGAGCTTTCCTCCGAGTGTTTTTAACTCGTGTCTTAACGCCTAAAATCATGTACATGTATTGCCGCTGGCACAAATTTATAGAGAATACAACATTAAGAAGGATATTCATCACACCAAAATGAGTGACAACGAATTCTAAAAGCTTAAGAACAAAACTTAACAATAACAAAGATTACCGCTGTATTAAAAAGTACGCTTGAAGGTTATTTGCATGCGCTCTCGCAATGGGCCTGTTCTGGAATTCTGATTGAGATGCGAAATCATGCTTAAATAAAACACGATGAGAATTGAATGAAACCTAATAAAAACTTAAATAACTTAAAAAATTATGTTGCTTACCTTCTTCTGAAAAACAGCTTTGACAAATGAAAGTGAGGAGGGTCCTTTTCTGTCTCTATGTATTGTCTTGCATACCTCAAGGGACCTGTGGTTTTCCAACACCAGCAACGTCTCTTCTGGTCAGCATCTCTAAAAGGGTTTTGCATTTTTAAAAAAACTAAATGAAGACAAGGCCTGAACCAAGAATTATAACAGCATCATAAGAAAAATATAAAATGGAGGATAGTGTTCTATTATTCTGGAATCCTTACGCTCTTATGGAAGAAGAGATTAAATCCAGAAGCGAAGTAATCAAGTTCCAAAAAAGGGGTCCAATTATCATTTGGGTAAGTCACCATTATTATCAAGTGGCGTAATTGAGGCAGGATAAAATTAGGAGATCGACTAAAGACAAAACTATTGGCTGATAATGGCATTAAGGATATGAATGAAATGCTTGGTTTTGTGATTTTGTGGATATGCGCGTTGATTAAGCAGGTGTAGTCTTCAGGTTCTGTGCGAAGCGTACTTGCGTCTTTTACACTGTGACTTTACTATGCGATGAGCCCGCCAAAATCCTACAGGTTTGCCGTCTACTTTGATCATTTCATTCCCACAACGGAACCCATACTCACAAAAAACACTTCATTAACAGAAAACTATCAGCGCTTTGAATGCAAATTCGATGCAGTGCCGCTTCACCAGCTTTTTTCTAGGGGATGCCTTTGTAAAAAAAGGACCAAAACTTACTAACTCCTTTTACTTATTTTTTCTACTAACAGTTAGATCTAGACTATAGCTTCGGTAAATGTGGACGTATGTTATGGTGGATCGATGTACTTGGTAGACTACTAGTATTTAATCTAAAGTAGATATGGAATATGTAACACTGCATTACTAAGAACATGCAGCCCTCTTTCAGAAACCCGCCCCCCCACGATGCGCCTTTTTTTTTTTTTTTTTTTTTTTGGGGGGGGGGGTTCGCAAAGTTGAAGATGGGGTAACTATACAAGCCCCGTTGCCGAAGGCGACGGGCTGTACGTCCACCACCTCCATTTACAGCGAAATAATCAGCGAATGATGAGCGCTCAGGTGATGTATACTGGTCAATTTAATCAATCTAATGTTAAAATGTTGTTGTAAGCTTTCTATGCGATGTTTCACGCGTAACAACGACTAAAAATGAAAGTAGATAAGAAGCTTTCTTGGGACTACCAAAATTGGAATTTTCCGTTGGCCTTGTCTCTTCTCATTAGTGTTGGTGCCATCGCTGCCATTTTTCCTATGCGTCTTTTACTTCGAAAACGTATGGCGAAGACAACGCACGCACGGAGAAATATTACTGTTGATGCGACTCAATTTCCTGTTTTTTCTACATTATTAGTTGATTACTTCATGTGTAAAACATTCGCAGATGTCACCATTCGCAGGAAAAAACTTTCAAGATTTGATTCAATGTGAGATGAATTCAAATAATGTATTTGACCACGAAATTTGGTCTTGTGTAGATATTTCAAAACTTCGCATTTACGAAACTTGGGAATGTCTTCTAACATAGGCTACGCTCTATGCTCTAGTTCCAACATGTCGGCTTATTTGTCATGACTCAGAGAGAGAGACGGTCTGGTTCAAAGGCTGCTTTCGCACTCTCCGCACCTCACCTGGGCGACACCCATCTAGTGCCCATGCGATAAGCACTATAGACACCAAGAGAGGGATTCTTCCCAGACAAATTAACCTTACTCTACTAATATACTAAATTAATATTTGTATTAGATCCGTGATCTATTTAAGATGATTACTTGATTTTGGCAGATTTAAAATGAACAGCTATTTGGCAAGCACCTGGCTGTAACTACCTTAACAGTTAAACTGTTGTTAGTAGTCTGTAGTCTACTAAAGTTTTACTCGTGCAATGTGTGCCTGTAAGCGTTAGTAGGACTACGCCCATTTTTCACCTGTGAAATCATGGGCGCTCTCCATTTCGAGTCATAGCTCCCTATTTACAGACAAAATCTGCATAGGTCTAGTAGTAGTTTTACGATTCAATTTTCGAATAACAAATCATAGCTTTCTGCACAACACAAAATGCAATAAATGGGACCGGTTAAAAAACTACGCTGGCACTTGTTGTTGCGATTGTGTGAAATAGAACCATAACTACTTAGTGTCTACTCTAAATCATGATCGTTATTCTTTTAATGGTTTAATTCCGTAGTTGTGTCAAATCCAATATTAACGTATCATAACTTACCTCTTTAATTGACCACCAGCCATGATGAATGTTCTCCTGCGAACCAATATTTTAGCTACGATTTTAATACTGTCCTGTATTAATATACGGTATAACGCGCGTAGCTAGGCAGCATAAAAAAATACTTTATAGGAGACAATTATTGTTTATAAGCTACCGTGCATGGGAGACAAAATATCGGCAAAATATATGTATATCTTCTGCGCAATGTGCGAGATCGCGATACCCACAATTGAGAACCAACTACTAGTACTCTCAAAAGAGGGTGCTTTTCACACATGAATGGATATATATTTTTCTTTAAAAATTGATTGAGTAAAAATAAACATTTTTTACGTTGTTAGAAACCACTTGATCTTAGAATTAATATCCCATACATATACGATTGAGAAACGAGATATATATCCAGTAACTTGTGTTTCCTTAATGCATTGTTATAACAACGGCCTGGAGTATACACCCCATTATTTGATGGGGTTTTTGTTTAAGTTACGTACCTTGTATGGAATGGACGGTTGCTAACATAGGCTACGATTTACCCGTTGTTTATACTAAGCCCGCATATATGGGGCTGAAGAAAACATAAACATCCCTATTTCGATCGGTTTATTTCACTCATCTTTGCATTTAAAACATGTAAAGACCTTATATTAATTAATATTATTCTGATATTGATCTATTTTAATTGTCTTTGTTTCACTGTGAAATGAAAAATAATTTTTGTAAAGCATGCTACAGATTCACGATCCACTCGGCTTTTATAAAAAGTTCTCAGTATACAACGGTGTTAACGAGAATACTCATTGAAGCATTTTGCGAACACCGTTCCTTTGTAAAACTGACGTTTATTGAGCTGTCAAAGATTAAAGGGACACGAAAAATTTCTCCTTAATCTAGGTGTCTCTATTAAGAGTCTAATAACACCGAATGCTCCCTTGAATTATGATCAAGAAATCTAGTATATATATATATATATATATATATATATTTTTTTTTTAGTATGCTTCAGTGGAGGTTGTTATTGCAAAGTAATCATCTCGCCAATATTTCAAACTGATTATAAATCAAGGTATTCGAGATTGCCAATTGCCAGAAAATTAACAACACTTTAAAAAAAGTTAATATCGGCCGGTATTATTAAACATTGATACACTTGATACGCTTCACAATTGCCGTATGTGAAATGTGTAACATCTACCTATACGGACTAGACCGATGTCTTACAATGAAGACCGGGCCCATGCGTTAAAACATAATTAGAGCCCTTTTGTCCCCAGAAAATTGGGCCGAGAAATGCATTCAATTCGGTTTTCTTGGTATCCTTCCGATAACATCACTGGTTTTGATAACACAAGTTATAGATTGCATATTTCTTCGAAATGTCCTATCTAGCCAAATGCGGGTTCCCCAAGGGTCAGTTTAGCTCCTGCTTATTTCATTTTTACATAAATACGGGGCAACAGTCATTTGTGCTAGGTTCTGTAACCAATTGAAATACTTTCTGTTCACTTCATTATTTCAACACTAAAAGTAAAATTAATTTACCAAAGTTTACTGGAGAGAGAATTGTAAATGATTTCGTGGCATATAATTTCATTAGAAATAAAAAAAAAAAAAAAAAAAATAGTCTATAAACAAATCTGCAGTATTTAATCTTCAATAGAAGTTCAAGAACAACTGATATACATAATTATTGTGGACTGAAATTTCATAACTCTTTTTTTTTAAGATGACTCGATTGTTTACTGTTATGCGTTTGCTGCGGAATATCTATTTTTTTTTAAAACATTACCATCCCTGCCGGAAAAATCACACAGTCACAACAGGTGTCATATCTTTGGAAACACCTGTGAAAAATGGGCCAAAATCACAACTCTGTGAACACAGTGTCTGAAGTCTTTCACAATGTGACGGATGTGTGGATTTTGTCCCATTTTAATAGTCTGGTACAGGAAAAAGTTAACACTCTGTGTCACAGTGTGTTCCAATTTGTTTCACACTTTGGGACACTTGGGGGTTTTGGCATGATGTTCAGCCTAATATACAAAGTAAAGATTGCATATAGTTCAAGAATATCAAGCTGAGGGACGGGTAAGTCACGATTTGATGATGATTTTGTTGTTGCACATTCTACAAGATCGGGAAGTAAATCATTGTACAGTAACTCTGAATCGCATTGCATCAAGTGCGTCATTCATTCTTTTTAAACATCCTGTAATGCATTTTATCAGTTTTTTTGTTTATTTGCAGTTTTTTGTTTTATTGACCAATACATTGTTCTATATCTTTTATCGTTTCTCTTTTCTCCCTTACAGGTCAGCGGTTCATTCGTCACCTTTTTTTTTTTTTTTAAATGTCTCCCTTTTTCTTATCTTTTATCTCTTTATCTGTAGTCTTTTCTCATTTTCCCATTACTTTTACTTGGAGCCGCGTTTAGCACACAGGTCTACCCAGTGTTTTTTTCCATGGCTTTTCTTTCTTCTTCTTCCCTTTCAATCCTTTGCCTCTACTTTAATCCCTTCTCTGTTCATTCTCACCTCCTCTCGCAGCTAAATCATTCTATTCTGTCTCCAGTTTGCTGATTTCACACCTCTCCTTGCTTTTGATTGGCTGGCTTCTTCACACTCTTTTCATTCACCCTTTTTGTTCCCTTTGTTCTCTTCCTCCAGGCTTCCCCCCTTCTTTAAAAAACTTTGGGGTTTTTTTTTTTTTTTTCTTTTTTCTTTCTCCTTTATCCATTTTTGTTCCATATTTTTGCATTTTTACTATTTAGGGGAGACTGGGGTAATTATGCCACTGTTATCAAACATTTTATTTTATTTAACTAACCATAAATGAAACGGTCCAATAATATTCTAATGATGTAAAATACAGTCAGTCTATAATATACAAAGGAAAGTAAAACCTTGTGCCTTCTCATTGCATATTAATACCAATTATGTTAACAACTTTGGGCCATTAATATCCCTCACAGGTTGATGGTATTTATGGCCCTATTGTCATGACTGTATGATATATAAAGTATATTATGCTGATTAATTATGGTAATGTATAATAAATGTTCTTAGCATGGTCTGCGATTGTGAGGGGGCAGGGGGATGGGGATGCATCCCCCAATAATTTCGATGGGGGATTGGTGTGTACAATCATCCCCCCAATATTTTATATCAAGAAGAATAAAAAATATCATATTATATCATATAAATCTACCCTTACAAATTCGTTATCATATAAAACACTTATTGAAATTATTATATCATTTTGCAGTCTTAAATATACATATTCCTGACATTTCAAAATCCAAAATTTTCTCATTCTTTCCGTTATATCTTCCTGATATACTGTAGTTATCATGTAATACACATACACTGTGTAGATATTGGAAGCGCATGATCATTGCAGATGTTTCACTATTCACAATGGGAAAAAAAAAAACCCCTTCAAACCGATTGATAAGTCAGCGGGCATCGATCCATGGCGCATTAGGGACAGTGCTCTCGATAAGTAAAACTAAGCATAAAAGTATTTTCCCCCTCAAAAATCCACGATGGTTTTGAATAAAATAATAATGAATATCGAAGAAGTTGTAACACTTATCTCGGCTCTTCATCGATAAGGTAACTTTTTTGGATCGGACCAATTGATTATATAATTCACTTTCCACTATTTTCCGGGGGCTAAATGTCCTCTCTTCAAAATTAGTCGCACTTTGCTCTCAAATTTTCAGATAAACGTTAAAAAGTGCTGAAATTTCAAGCTCCGCTTCGCGCTCGCTTAATATAAGATAGTGCAAACTGCACTTGACTTTGTTCATCTTTATGCAGATTAACGTTACGAATGGTACGTTTTAAAACACCAACCCCCTCCCCGTTCGTGCTCCCATGAGGCTACAATTAAGTATCTTGTTCATTTAGGTCACTATTACTCAGAAAATTTTTCAGGCCGCGCTTCGCGCTCGCACTATATTGCCCTAACTCGAATTCGTCCATATTTCATTATAGAATTTGCGTTTGTTGCCATTACGTCATAGTCCGCTTCTATCACCATTAAAAAAGTTCCCCTGGCCCCTCCATTCAACCCCCCCCCCTTCGCCTTATAGTCATTGTAACGCTACAAATAGCCTACCATGTTTCAGTTCAATATTATTGAGAAAATTTTAAGCTCGCGCTTCGCGCTCGCATTACAGCCCTTATGAATCGACCATATACTACATGTGTTACTCCAATATGCATAATAATGTGCATGTGTGTATATCTATGACATTACATCATGGATGGCCCCTTTGATAAACGAGATTAAAGCCCCTTCACCCGTTTTCGCTTCCTTTATTCTACACTGAAAACCTAACCTCGTCCGTCAAATGACCCGACTAGCTTTAAAGCTAGTCGGTCAAGACGGACTAGTTTTAAAGCTAGTCTTGCCATGTTAGTCGTCAAGACGGGACTTAGGGCATAACAACTGAATCTACATCTTCTCAACTTGACGACGAGCTTTAAGGCTCGTCCGTCAAGCTTGATGCCAGTCACGACGTGACCGACTAGTGTCAAAAAAAAAGTAGGGGTTAGGACAGTTCACCATAGAATGACTGACTTAGCTTTTGATACAAGATAGTTGCAATTGTCGTTTCAATGACCTTCGTCTATTTATTCTGTTTCCGAGCATTATCAAGTTGATAATTCTGAAACAAAGTTGTTTTCGCTTGACAATTGAAAGTTACGAGACATAAACATCCTATCATTACAAGTATGCAATTCACGAGTACCGGTAGATTCCAAAATTTGTTTCTCCCATTCTTCAATTACAGGCTAATGAATACCTTGTTACTTATAAACTCAAGAACCCGGTATTTCCTTACAGATTGCTGTTGATTTCCGCGCTTAGCACAACAGTGAATAGAAGTTGGATACAATCAACATCTCCAACAAAGGTTGTTTTTGCTTGACAATCTGAGGCATACGATAGCCGAAATAACATTAATTCGTGACAAGCTATGCCCATTCACGAGTAGGTTAGAAATATTGTTCCATCTTCTTTAACGCCCGGTCCCACTGACGTGAGGATTAATTGCGCATGAGTTGCGTATACATATTTCGTTATCCGCAAACAAAAAAACAAAAACCAAAACACAAACAATCCACAAATTCATACCGCAAATCATCCTAAAGAGCCAGTGGGACAGGCGCTTTAATTACAGGCTAATTAAGATGTTCCTGCGTTTTGAACGCGTCGACCGGATCATCGAACGAAAAACCTATCCATTTGTTCAATCACTGCTCAAAAATCGGAAAAGCTCCGCCCAACCTGGACGTCATCTTTGTTTTTCGTTCATGTATTATTCATATTAGTTCATTAGAGAGGCGGGACATGCGTGATTGTTAGTTATTGTCAATGTCTTGAATAAAAAATGAGTTTCTTCCTGTGATGGGGGGGGGGGGGTAAGACCGATTGACTAGCCATTTAATGTAATCTGCTCTCAGTTTTTCAAACATTATGTTTTTAATTCGAATCATGTATTTCAACATCATGCTGTTCCTCCTTTCTTTTGCTGATATGTTGGCATAGGTAGCCCCGACCAAGTAAACATTACGTTTTTATGTGATTCAGCAAAACAACAAATTTAAACTTGGGGGAAAAAAAAATTATCCAACTAATGTTTTCAAGGTTTCCTCCCCAAAGTATTATTAG